>JAKTXJ010000015.1:0-308920 GCA_030582495.1 Suhomyces terraborum | reverse complement strand
GAGGAAGAGGAAGAGGAAGAGGAAGAGGAAGAGGAAGAGGAAGAGGAAGAGGAAGGAGCGGCCATAGAAGCAGTGGATGCGTTGGAATTGGAGAGTAAGGTGAAAGAGGCAGAAGACACCGGTTATAGAATAACGTGATAGAGGTAGAAGACACCGGTCATAGAATAACGTGAAACAGGTAGAAGAATAGCAATCGGGAATATGGTAAAAGAAGTGGAGTTTCAGGTGGTGCACGAAAAGAAGTGGGTCATACGACCAGAAGTACGGATGGTTGGCAGAACAACTACGGAAAGAATAGGACATCCCAGTAGACCAGAAAGAAGAAGATAAAATGAAAAGATGGAGAGGAATAACACGAGAGCATAAACGGTAATGTTTATCCCCACAGGTGACTATACTAACAGTTCTATATTTTCTCTGTTCAGCCATTAGCTGTAGAACCTCTAAAACTCCAGATTTTCTACAGCTTTGAGCCCTCTACCGGCCAATACCCCCTACTTTCTTGCCAATAACTCATACCATCGTGCCCATACAAATTAGCTTTAGTCGTGACCATAACACACCCACCCGTTCACCAAATTCTAGGTTTGTTTGTTCCAGAATATCCCCAGGTTCCGATCTCAGATCCTTCTGCCAAACCTTATGAGCATTTCCAGTGCGACCTCCCTCCCTATACTCACGGCACCTTCAGGGTCATGCCACTGTCTTAGCATATGAAGATGACAGTCTACTATCCGTGGAAAATTGAACACAATAGTCCCACCCCGTGCATTCCCACCCGGTCTACACAACCGGCTCCTCATAACCTTCGGAGCCCAACACTGAACCTCCGTTCCCACTGCGTCCAGGGTCCAGATCCAGTTGGCACCGGGACTGAATGGCACCAGAGCACCAGATTTGCGAATGGCCCAGAGTACCAGAGCACCAGAGCACCGGAATTGCGCAAGCATTACACTGGAATCACATTAGAATCCACTTGAACCCAACAGAACGGTATTTCACGGGAGTAGACATAGGGTACGATTATTTTGCACGGAAATCAGAACACTAATGGAACTAGGCGCACTGGAATTGGTACTAGAGCATAACTACTATTATCACTGACATCTCTATTGACCCCAGTTTTAACCCTGAGCATGGGCACAAAACTGGGCTTGGTTCCTCTTTGGCACTCCCGCAACCGTCCCATGCCACGAATCCAGATCCTCTGGTCTTTCCGCCTCTTTCTCGGCCCTTCGTTTCAAATTTAGTGTCTTCACTACCGAGAGTTCCTTCTTGGAAGTGGGCTTCGCAGTGATGCCTCGGCTTGATCTGCAGACCCCAATTGTCGACTTAGTGCATAGGCTAAAAAGTGGGGTAGGGCCTATATATTATCAAATCGCCCTAGGGCCGATTTGCCAGTCTGAATTACATTACCATGACGAAAGAAACTCCACTCCAAGTAAGGAACATTATCAACACATTGGAAGCTCCAAACCCCAAGGAAATGGTGGCAGAGGAGAGAAGTCACACCAACTTCTCCCTCTCCAAAATGCACCAGTTCCTAGAGGGTAACCCAGCAAAAGCCGCCCATGTTCTCCGGATCTACAAGGCTTTGGAAAGAGACGTGATTTTGCAGAGCAACACCGCCCACTACGACAACGACAAGCTCAAGGACCGTGAATTGACCGCTCGCAGAATCGCCAGAATGGCCCAGTACATCGAGATCGAAACCTCCAAGCAATTCTTCAGAAGATTAGGTATACTTACCGTGTACGACCCTTCTGCTGGTATCAGAATGGCTGTCAACTTGGGGTTGTTCTTGAACGGTGTTCGCGGTAACGGTACTGCAGAGCAGTATAACTACTGGGCAAGGACCAGAGAGGCCGGTATCATGAAGCAAATGTACGGGTGTTTCGGTATGACCGAATTGGCTCATGGTTCCAATGTTGCCGGTTTGGAAACTACCGCCACTTTTGACGAAGAAACTGACCAGTTCATCATTGATACTCCTCATATTGGTGCCACCAAGTGGTGGATCGGTGGTGCTGCCCATTCTTCCACTCATTCGATTGTTTTTGCCAGGTTGATTGTTAAAGGGAAAGACTACGGCGTCAAGACCTTCGTTGTCCCTTTGAGAGATTCTAATCACAACTTGAACCCTGGTGTCAGTATCGGAGACATTGGTGCAAAGATGGGTAGGCAAGGTATTGACAATGGTTGGATTCAATTCTCTGATGTTAGAATTCCAAGATTCTTCATGTTGCAAAAGTGGTGTAAGGTATCCAGAAACGGAGACGTCGTCTTACCACCCTTGGAGCAGTTGTCTTACATCTCCCTTCTTGAGGGAAGAGTCAATATGGCAGTGGATTCATACAGAATTGGTGCGAGATTCACCACTATTGCCATCAGATATGGTGTTGGAAGAAGACAATTCAAGATCAATGACAGTGATGCCTACGAAACCAAGATCATGGACTATCTCTTGCACCAAAGAAGATTGTTCCCCAATTTGGCATTGACCTACGCCATGGCTGTTGGAACAGACCGTTTGGAGGAACAACACGAAGAAGTTGTTGAAGGTTTGGAAAGTGCCCTTGCTAAAAATGATAAAAAGAAGGTCGCTGAAGCAATTTTAGGTACTAAGTCTTTGTTCGTTGATTCAGGCTCATTGAAGTCAACTTTGACTTGGCTCGGAGGTGAATTGATCGATGAAGCCAGACAATGTTGTGGTGGTCATGGTTACTCCAGCTACAATGGTTTCGGTAAGGCCATCAACGATTGGGCTGTTCAATGTACTTGGGAAGGTGACAATAATGTTTTGGCCATGTCTGCTGGTAAGACTATTATGAGCAATGTTCAACAAATTGTTTATAAGAAGAAGCCAATTGACCCCAACTCGACTTTTGCATTCCTCAACGATGCTGAGCAAACCCTTGCTTCCGGAAATATTCTCAAAACTAAATCGGACTTGGTTGATTTGACCAAAGTTAAGCATGCCGTTGAGGCAGTTATCGTCAGATATGCTAATGAAAACCTAAAGTTATTGAAAGATGCTAATGGAGATTGGGATGCAATTTCCCCACAGAGAGTGGAATTATCGAAGTTGAGAGCTCACCATTATTTACTAGAGTCTTTCATCAGAAAGTTGAACAAACTTAGCAAGTCCGATGATATTTACCCTCAATTGCTCAATGTTCTCGAATTGTACTACGCCAGCTCTATCTTTACCAAATATGGGGTTCATTTCTTAAGATTTGACGTGTACGATCAAAAATTGGCCAAATACATCGATTCGAGTTTCACTAACGATGCTTTGAAGAAGATCAGACCTTATGCTATTGGGTTGACCGATTCCTTCCAACAACCAGACAACTTGCTCAATTCTGTTATTGGCAACTACGATGGTAATATTTATGAAAACTACTTGGATGTCGTGAAGAAGAACAATCCAGTTGGTGACGGTAAGCCACCATATATGGATCTGTTCGGAAAGATGCTTGATAGAGCTGGTCTTAGTGAAAGAGAAAGACACGAAAAGGATGACGAAGCAAAGGGAATTTTGTCTTCAGATAAATGATAATCACGTATGCACAATTATTGATAAAAAAATGTCTACATCTGTGTAAAAATGTAAATACTTGTTGGAAGAAAGATCTTATATTTCTGAACCACGAGACTTTTCTGGGTTGGCTCAAAGACCGTACGAACTTCTTAAAGTTTGAATCAAGCAAGCAGACAATTTTTCCAAATAACAAATTATTCCACTCATTCATTTAGAAAAACTTCTACAAGGAGTCACAATCTTATTTATTCAATTACCTACATGATATTATCGTAATCCGGACTTGTCAAAAATTCGGTTTTCATAGTGTCACATACAATGACCAATAACTTATTTCTTAACAGACAAAATTTCAGCAGCCTCTTCAGACTTCTCGAATCTGTCTCTAGCTTCAAGAGAAGGTCTGTTCAACATAGCTTCCAAAGCAGCTGAGTATGGAGCCTTGGTTTCAGATGGTGGGTTTTGCTCATTGACGATCTTGAAGTAGTTCTCGTACACATTACCATCGTAACCACCGAGAGAAGAGTTCACCATCATATCGGATTGTTGGAAAGAGTCAATCAAGGTAGCAACATGTGGTCTAATTGCAGCGTTCAAATCTGGTATGATTTCAGAGCTCAACTTGCTGACAATAGAGCTTGGGATGACATTGAAGGTCAAGAAGACACCTGAGAACTTGTCCAAGACAACAGTGGCAGCGAATAATCTACCCAAATTCAACAAGTATGGTTGAAGTTCCTTGTATTCAGTAGCCTCAACTTGGACAACGAACTCTGTCAACAAGTAGTGGTAAGCCTTCAACTTAGAGATGGTGACCAAGTCTCCACCAACGTATTCGAAGTTACCGTCTTGTTCTTGGACAACCAACGCACTTTGGTGAGCAATTCTGATGATACAAACTTCAATAGCACGAATGAACTTCTTCAAGTCCAAGACATCTGCTTTAGAACTCAAGATAGTCTTGTCCCCCTTACCTTCACCAATGAATTGCTTGGTGTCGCTAAGGAAGGAAGAAGAACCCTTGACAACCTTGTCATGCTCAACAACAGCCATAACATGCTTAAGCAATGGCTTACCAATAGAGACACCAAGGATATTGTTGTCACCTTCCCATGTACATTGGACAGCCCAGTCGTTGTAGGCCTTACCGAAACCACTGTAACTGGAGTAACCGTGACCACCACAAGCTTGTCTACATTGGTCAATAGCTTCAAGAGCCAACCAAGTACCAGTAGACTTCATAGAACCAGAGTCAATGAACAATGACTTCATGGCATCAATACCTCTCATGACACCATCCATGTCTTCGTGTTCAACGGCATCATCCAAGTCATTCAAGGTGTCATTGATAGTTCTCTCAATCTTAAGAGCACCTTGAGACAAGACGTAAGCGGAAGCAAGGTATGGGAATAATCTCTTTTGATGCAATGGGTAGTCGATCAATTGAGTTTCAGGGACAGATTCGTCAAAAGTTGCGTTAGCTGGTCTGAATTGTCTTCTGCAGATAGCGTATCTCAAAGCAATAGTTGCCATTCTAGCAGTCATTCTGTAAGAGTCCATACACATGGTGACTCTACCACCCAAAAGGGCAGAGTAGGACAATTGTTCCAAAGGTGGCAAGATGACTTCACCATCTCTGGAGACCTTACACCACTTTTGCAACATGAAGTATCTTGGAATTCTGACGTTAGAGAATTGAATCCAACCATTGTCGATACCATCTCTACCCATCTTGGCACCAATGTCACCAACGGTAACACCAGGGTTCAAGTCATGGTTGGAGTCTCTCAATGGGACAACGAAGGTCTTGACACCGTAGTCTTCACCCTTGACGATCAATCTGGCGTAGACAGTACAGTGGGTTGCGGAGTGGGCAGCACCACCGATCCACCACTTGGTGGCACCAATGTGAGGAGTGTTGATGATGAATTCATCGTTGTCTATGTCGAAGGTGGCGGTGGTTTCCAAAGCCATGACGTTGGAACCGTGGGCCATTTCGGTCATACCGAAGCAACCGTAGATACCCTTAAGGTAGAGGGTTTCCTTCTTCAAGACCCAGTAGCCCAATTGGTCGGAGGTACCATTACCACGGATACAAGAAACGAACAAACCAAGGTTGACACCGATTCTGGTGGAGGTTTGAGGGTCGAACACACCGAGCAACGACAATCTGGTGTGGAAGTCGCTGATGGTATCGGTTTCAAGGTATCTAGCAAGACGGTTGATTCTGAGGGCGGTCAACTCTCTTTGTTCGTTCTTGTTGAGGTCGTAGTAGGAGGCGTCGGCCTTCATTATGGGGTCTCTCTCCATTTGCTGGGAGATGTTTTTGACCAACTCGGAACGCTCGACGGAACCCTCCAAGAAGTAGTTCATTCTGACGGGGTCGAAGGAGGCCTTGGCTCTCTCCTGCTGGAGAAGGGTCTGGGGGTCTGGACCGGCAGCGGTGGTAACGGTTTTAGCCACAGACATGTTGAGGATGCAATATGGGGAGTAGAATCACTTAGGACGGTGGAACACAGGGCACGGGACGCGAAGGAGGAGCAAGAACCGAGCGGAGTGGAAACAGGCGTAGGCGTTTACGAGGAAGCACACGGAAACGAGATATACGATTGGACCCTAAGGAATGTCTGATTGGACTCAACTGGAATTGGGCGTCTTATATAGTTTTTCGTAGGGGTTCTCCACAAATGACGGGGCGCGTGCCAGGCACCAGCGGAACCCAAGTTTACTATGGGGAAAACTGTACTGCACTGATAGGCCGAGGTAGCAGCATCCGATGCACCGAGGTACTTTTGGGGTTGGGGACGGAGCGAGTGAAACTTTCCACAAGACAGAGGGGATGTGCAAAAGTCACGAAACCGTGGGTCAAGTTGGGAGCGGAGGCGGCGAGGTGACGGCCATGGCTGTTTTGGGAAGGAGAGGGAAGCAAAGAAACGAAGAAACGGGAACGAAACGGACGGACGACGACGCAACGGAGGTGGATGTGGAGTTGGTGGTGGAGCCGGTGAGAGGGTCTGGTCGTGTGGGGAGCCGTTCCGAGCAGGGCCAGCAGATCAGGCAGGATCAGGGCAGGATCAGGGCAGGAGGGCCCACGCTCCAGAGAAGATAGTAGTCTGCACTGTAGATCCAGATCGCCAATTGCTCCGGTGGTCACGGTGGTGATGGTGCTGATGGTGCTGATGGTGCTGATGGTATTGATGGTGCTGATGGTGCTGAAGGTAGTGACGGTGGGTTCTGCGCAGTCATCTGTATTTTTCAGAGCATAGGCCGGTGGCTCTGGAAAAACCACTTTCGCACTGACAGGGCCACCAGACACCGACGATACCGATGAGACTCTGGCTTGCCTCCGCTTCTTCGTGGTACTGCCCACTCACAACGCTAGTGCCCAACTCTTGTCTCTACTCCCTCGCCTGTCTTCTTCATCCCCGTTAGCTCTGCTCCATTGCCTTCTCGTTGCCTTCTCGTTGCCTTCTCGTTGCCCTGCTCCATCACCTCGTCGCCTATTCTGTCCATCGGCACTGAAAACTGGGGTACTCGCTTCGGCATGCGACGCTCGCCTCAACTACTGCCGTCGGTGTCGCGGCCGGTCCCGAGCGCTGGCTTCGGCTGGACCAGCGTCGGGAGCCAACACTTCCGCTGGGGGCCCCTCCAGCGAAGAGACCCACGGCACCCCACGGAACCTCGCGCCCGGGGCGTCGCATTCGTCCACTACAAGAGCCCCCATTAGCATCACTTAACGTACCAGCAGGGCCTCGGACTGGCACCGGCTTCGGAGCACATGGCACGTTGTGTGGGGTAGCGCATGTGAAACGCGCGCACGTGACACCTCCCCACTTTCGGCACGTGACCCCACTGCACGTGACGCGTGTACCCCGGATTTCGGGTTTCACATGGCCCTTCCAGCTGGTGGTTCGATCCGGCGATGATGTGGCACCACCCTCTGTTGAAAACGGCAGCAGAGCTGAGTCCAGCTCCCGAAAATTGGCCGATTTTGCTGGTGTCTGGTTTAGTTCTGGCCATGAGTCGGCAATCGCATCGGTTCCCGTGGCTTAGGGGCCCAGAACGATGAGGTGATGGTTCGGCCAGTTCCTCGGATCCTGGGGACCCAAAGAACGCATACAGCCTGTAGCTGGTGCCTGCGTCTTTGGCACTTTTTGTATTTACTGTCCCGCTTCAAAAGCTGTCATGGAATTATAATTACACTGAGATTTCACTTGATAGTGTGCGAAAACTCACTGTGCTTCAGACATGCCAACGCAGAAGGTGCGACCATTCTCTGGTCGAACTCGTACACACTATCACGACCTACAACCAGTCTGGAGCCCATGGTTCGTTTGGTTCTGCTTATTTTCGCTCGTTCCTCTTGTAATTGTATTTCTGGCCCCTCTTCTGGTTCCTCTTCTGGTTCCTTGCTTTCTCCTCGACTATTTCAGTTCCAACTTGGCCCATTGGGTGCAATTCCACATCCATTTCGGTAGAAACCACTATCCAAAGAGATAGACATCGGAGGGGTCGGAACGTCGTTTTCGACTATTCAAGCCAACCAATCTCATCTCCAATTAGGTGGCATTGCATGTTTCCAAGAATTTGTGCATTCGTACCAATATCGGCAAGAAATCGATGCATTATCTCTGAAAATCATCCCACCGTCGAAGCAGAGAAGAGCACAATCAGGTGATTTCTTGTGGCTTGAACTCGATTATCGGCATATCAGCTTCTACAAGCCGAATCACAGCCATTGGTACAAGTTTGGGGCTGGTGATACGTCCCAGATAATTTCACCGAATTGTATCAAGACCACGGTTGGGTACTAAGAATAGTCGTCTTGGGACTAAATCCTTTCCCCTATCATTCAGAGATGGTGTTGTGCTTTGAATAATGTAACATGCATATGAAAATCAGTGCATCGATTCTAGCTAGTCTTTTCTTGTTTTTCCTGTGTTGGTTCTGACTTGTCCTCCACCCCACATTTCGATTGTCTACGACCAGTGAGAACCACATGATCGACTAAGCTTATCAGTACCTGCGTACGAACATGGTATTTTCATATGAGGAGTAGGGCTTCTTCACATGCTTTGGTGCTTGTGCTTGTGCTGTTCTGACTGGTGTTTCTCTGAACACTCCTCAGAAAGGTAACATAGCATACTACTCACTCCAGCTCATCACAAATGACATGTGCCAAAATAGAAATCGCTTTTTCAGCTTCACTTCGAAGTTGGAGGTGAGAAACCATTTGGGGTCACAGGATTCTAATCTCAAATAACACACCGACGTTTTGGGTATCTTGAGGTCAAGCACATATCCAGATACGGACATTAGTTGGGACTACTGTTGTTGAAAAAATTAATACCACTATTGGTCTCGTACAAACATCATCTAATACGTCACTGTTTCTACCGCTTCTACTCTTTTGGAAGTTCCATGTATATCTCCCGTCGAAATGTATGCATTAACTGCCTTTTCCACTTATTCCCGGTATCCACACTTTTTCTACATTTCCCAAACTCCATTATTTTGTATTCTTCACCATCTGCTCAAGCTCCACTCTGAGCTCTACCAGAAGTCTCACTATAAGTGTCGCAATACCTCACAATGTTTCCATACAATTTTTCAGTCACGTGAGGTGATCGCTCAGGTCAGTAGCAGAGCAGGAGCACAACTGAGGCACTCATTGGCAATTCGGATTGTTCAAAGGCTCCTGCTCCGGCGTTCGCCAACGAGCACATGAGTCGCTCCTTGGACACCGCTACAAGTTGGTTGTTTGGCCGTTTGTCTCTTGTTCATTACTATATACATCTGTGCAGTGCACGCACACCTATAATTGAGGCACCAACATGTCCATCAAAGGGGACTGGATGAAGGCAATACCGGCAGCAAGGTAGGTAGCGTGGAGTCCGGCGGTGAACAATGGACTGGAAGTGATCTTCTCGTAAGTGGACTGGGCCTTTGGTGCTGGTGCTTGGAATCTGGCAGACATTTCGTGGTTCACTGAAGCTGTTTTTTGGTGAGTTGAAAATCTTCGCCCTCATGTTTGCGGGTGCGCGTGCGCGCACCGAAAACTCTCTAACAGTATGGAAGCACCGTCTGCTGATCATGTGCCCAAGTCCGCGTGACCCGCACACCACCTCCCATCTGAGCTTTTGATCTTGTATTGCAAGAGCTTATAACATCATCATCAACTAAATATGGCCTCTGTGGACGTTGAATTGGGCGTGACTGCCGCCACCACCTACTCCATTGCCGGTAAGCAGGTCAAGTTTAACACCGCCGCCGACATCCAACCCTACATCGATGAGTTGAACAAGTTGTCTGGGTTGACCAAGATCGACTTCTCCGGTAACACCATCGGTATCGAGGCATCCAAGGCTTTGAGCGAAGCCTTGTTGAAACACAAGGACTCAGTGGTGGAAATCAACTTTTCCGACTTGTACACCGGAAGATTGAACACCGAGATCCCCCAGTCTCTTGAGTACTTGTTGCCAGCTTTGCTCCAATTCGGACAATTGAAATTGGTCAACTTGAGTGACAATGCGTTCGGCTTGCAAACCATTGATCCTATCGAGGCATACTTGGCCAAGGCTGTGACCATTGAGCATTTGATCCTCTCCAACAACGGTATGGGTCCTTTTGCCGGAGCCAGAATCGGAGGATCGTTGTTCAAATTGGCAGGTGCCAAGAAGGCTGCTGGAAAGACCTCTTTGAAGACTTTCATTTGTGGTAGAAACAGATTGGAGAACGGCTCCATCAACTACTTGTCGATCGGTTTAAGAAACCATCAAGATTTGCAAGTCGTCAGATTGTACCAAAACGGTATTAGACCCGCCGGTGTGTCCAAGTTGATTGAACAGGGTTTGGCATTCAACAAGAAGTTGCAAGTCGTCGATTTGCAAGACAACACTATAACCACTGCCGGTGCCGTCAAATTGGCCGACACCTTGGGATTGTGGCCAGAATTGACCGAATTGAATCTTAACGACTGTCTCTTGAAGAACAAGGGATCGTTAAACTTGGTTGAATCCTTGAATGCAGGTGCTCCTAAGGCTAACCTTGCTACCTTGAAATTGCAATACAACGAATTGGAAGTCGACAGTGTCAAGGTATTGGTGTCGGCCATCAAGGACAAGTTGCCAAATTTGAAAGTGCTTGAACTCAACGGTAACAGATTCGAGGAAGATTCCGATTTGATCGAACAAATCAACCTGATTTTCGAAGAGAGAGGCTTTGGAGAGCTTGATGAACTCGACGAACTCGAAGAGCTTGACAGCGACGAAGAAGATGAGGAAGATGACGATGAGGAGGAAGACAAGTTGGAAGAGGACCTTGACTTGAACGAATTGGAGGCCACTTTAGCCGGAAAGCTGGAGGAGGACAAGGATGCCAGTGTAGACAAGATTGCTGATGAGTTATCCAAGACTCACATTCAGTAAGTATATAGACCTAATAATTATTTCACTTCTCACACCATCGAGAAACACATCACTTCGTAATCTGTAGAACAGAAATAAGAAAAACACATAACAAATCATAATGCCGTACAAAAATATTGAACCTAGATCCTTACGACCATGAGCACTTGCTGAGACCAACCGTAACTAGTCAATATATACATTTATATTTATTTATTTAACAATGTAGATGTGGAAAGCTGGTGATCATGTTCTAAAGCTAAGTATTGGTGAATCGTTCGCACCCACAGTGGAGGGAGTCTCTCAGTAAAATACCTTTCGCACCTTGAATCAACTTTATATTGTCTCATCTTGAGTCAAATCACCGTAATCACCACAACACCATTGCATGTCTTCACTCTTCAAGCTCTCCATTAAGGGAATAAGAGCATTTGAGCCTGAACAAGAAGAAACTATCCAGTTTGGGTTTCCATTGACTCTTATATGTGGGCAGAATGGGAGTGGAAAAACCACAATCATAGAGTGTCTAAAGTATGCCACCACCGGTGATCTACCACCCAATTCCAAAGGAGGAGCCTTTGTCAACGATCCTAGCTTGGCAGGAAGAATGAATGTGATTGGACAAGTCAAATTGGCATTTCGAAACGCCAATGGCAAGTCGATGATCACCACCAGAACCATCCAATTGAGTCGTAAGAAGAGTGCCAAAGCAAGTGCCGTGACAAACACATTCAAAACTTTGGAGGGTCAATTGGTGATCATAGATAAAGGTAACAAAATCAGCATCTCCTCAAAGAATGCCGAATTGGATACACAAACTCCCATTTACTTGGGTGCTTCTAGAGCCATTCTAGACTACGTGATTTTTTGCCATCAGGATGATAGTTTGTGGCCCTTAAGTGAAGCATCGGTACTCAAGAAGCGGTTTGATGATATTTTCGAAGCATCCAAATTCACCAAAGTCATTGATAATTTGAAACTGATTAAAAAGGACATGTCAGTGGACATCAAGTTGATAGAGCAAAGTGTGCAACATTTAAAGGTTGACAAAGAGAGAGCAAAAAAAATACAGGACCGTGTTGCTCTGATGAAAAAGTCATCAGAAAGCTTGAATGAGGAAATCTCGTCTATCAACATCGAGATAGATCGTAAAGAACATGAAGCAGATGATTTGTTCTCGTTGAATCAAGACTTTCAGGCAACATTGAGTGAGTACGATAGATTAACTCATGAAATCAAGGTCCGTAATGAGCAAATAGAAAGATTGAAAGGTACGATCAATTTGCTTGATTCCTCTGATGAAGAGCTCTTACATCTACAGCAAAATTTTGAGCAAATATCAATAAACAAGAAAGCAGAATCGAAGCAACTACAAGAAAAACTTCGGAGCATTCTTTCAGACCATGCTCAAAAGACCCGAAATTACAACGAATTAATTCGCTCCGATGGATACTTGAAATCTAAAGAGGCAGACTATAATATCAAAGTCTCTGAACTCGGAGAAATCTTGAATTCAAATGATATGAACTTGAAATTTGAAAGCACCACAAATCAATTGAAAGACTTTGATATGTTTGTTGATAGTTTAGAAACTTCGGCGAGTCAGAAGCGGTCTACTCTTTCAATGGTAGATCAAGAATTACACGAAATGGAATCCAAGAAGCAAGCGGAAATTGAAGCACTTCAATATGAAATCACAAAACTTGAACAACAAAAGCATTTTGAAAAGAAAGATGTTTTAGAAAAAAAAGAAAAGAGATCAAGGATTGAGCAAACTCTTCTAAAATCAAGCAATATTTCGAAAGAACTTCAGGACTTGAAAGCAGAATTGTTAAAATCACAGGAGATTTTCAAGAAGAAGAAAGAATTGAACGAAGTTGCAAAAATAGAAAATGAAATTCAGGATGAAGACATATCTCTCACAAAGATGGAATTTGAAATCGAAGAATTAAGCAAGCGCATTTCAACAAGCAACAGACAAACTGAAATAAGAACGAAAGTCAATTTCCAAAAAGATTTGTTGGAAAGCAAAACATCTCAGTACCAGTCATTGTATTACAAGATGAACTCTCAATTCAAGGAATATTTCGGAAGAGAAGTGGAAATAGAAACCGATCGCAAGTCGTTGCAAGACAAATTATCCGAAGAGAAGGACAAAACGCTCCTTCTCGTGAAAGAACAGCAAAACTTCCAGCAAAACTTGCAAACACACAAATCAATGATTGATATTAAGGGCAAGGAGGTCTCTCAATTAGAATCTCTGATACAACAATTAAAGCCAGTCATTCTCGAGGAAATTGATGAAAATGAAATCGAATCCTACGAAAATGTTGTACAGGAATTAGAAGAGAGTTTTAGAAATGTTCTGGAAGACGTGAATACCTTCGAGGTTACCAGACAATTCAATTTAACTGCAATCAAGTTTGCTAATGAACAAAAACTGTGTTTATTATGCAAAAGGGAATTTGATTCTCCTGGACTTTCACGGTTCTTGACTGAACTCGAGAACAGTGTGAATAAAAACAAGTTCAACGAAATCGAAGAACAAGCCGAAAGTATCAAAAAAGAATTGAATAACGTGAAAGCTATTAATTCTGCAGTGTTATCTTATAGAGAACAGTCTAAGAAGATTACAAATTTGAGGAATGAAATTCGAAGTATCCAGCCACAGATTGCCTCTATTGATGTGTCTCTTTTGGAAACCAAGTCTAAATCAGAAATACATGAAGAAAGCATAAAAAAATTGGAATCAATATTAGTTGAAATGAATAATGTGTTGAATTTCAAAGCTGAATTAAAAACCGTTCAAAAAATTTATGATGATCTCAAAGACGAGCTAAATGATTTTGGCACAATCAGTCTTTCTATATCTGAACTTCAAAAAATGCAACAAAAAAATAATAATCAAATAAAGGAGCTTCGTCTTTCTATTTCTGAAAAAAACGAGAGGAAGCAAGCATTACATAGGGAATTAAGTCGCATGGAGGGTAAAATTAAAGATATTCAAATATCAATTGGCAACAAAGAAAATCTAGTTGCGGATCTTGGGAATCAAAAGGTTCTTTTCGCTGAACTTGAATCTTCCATCAATGAACTTCTGGAAAGTTTAGTAAAAATCGATGAAAAACTTGAAACTTTGAATGCTGAAAAGTTGGAACAAAATAAGCAATTCCAAAATGAAAAGGCTGAAAATAAAATAAAGATCGCGAGCTTGAGTGATGATCTACAAAAAGTCTCATCTACTTTGAATAGCTTTAAAGCAAGTCTCATGTTTGTGAAAAACTTTGATCAGCGTGAGAGGAAGCAGTTAGCTGAAAATAATATTAATTTGACCAAGGTTCAAGAAGAACTTGACTCAATGAATGCGTATACAGTAGAACTTGAAACAAAGATAAAGAATTTGGAAAGGTCAATCAGTGAATCATCTAAAGAGCAACACAATGTGATTGCAAATTTGGATTACAGGGCATTACTCAAAGAAATCAATGATACAGATCACAGGATCAGAGAATTAGATATAGAGTCTGCTCAACAAAAGAGAGAAGAGTACCACAATCGATCTAAATCGCTTAGAACGGAGATCTCAAGTCTCAGGACAAATCATGATAGTAAATCAGGTGAGCTCAAACAAATAGCTGATCAAATTAGAAAGCTACAAGAGGAATTTCAGGTTGAATACAAGGATGTGAATAAAAACTATCACGAAGAATGGATTAAATTACAAACTAATATGTTAGTTTCCAATGATATTCAAACCTACTCCAAAGCTTTGGATAATGCAATCATGAAATTCCACAGCATCAAAATGAGTGATATCAATAGAATTTTGAAGGAATTGTGGTCGCAGACATACAAAGGATCAGATATCGAGACTATTGCAATCAAGAGTGATGTTAATATTCAGGCTAAGGGAAATAGATCCTATAATTATAGAGTGGTCATGTACAAAAGTGGAAATGAATTAGACATGAGAGGTCGCTGTTCAGCGGGTCAAAAAGTATTGACTAGTATTTTGATTCGTTTGGCTTTGGCTGAATGTTTTGGAACAAATTGTGGTATGATTGCCTTGGATGAGCCTACTACTAATTTGGATCAAGAAAATGCTCAGTCATTAGCAGAAGCCTTGAACAAAATTATTGAGTTCAGGAAATCACAACTGAATTTCCAATTGATCGTAATCACACATGATGAAGTCTTCTTAGATCATATCAATGGGGATAGGTTTACTGACGTGTTTTACCGTGTACAGAGGGATGAGCAGCAATGTTCAAGAATTTACAGTCTTCCCATCAGCAAGATTCAAAATAGCTAACTTGATGAAAGCTTCATGCTCTCGATTTGTTCAAACCCATCTGTGCAAGAATAAGATCCTTTTCAATCCAAGTTTGTTCCAAATATGCCTCAAGCTTTGATCTTCTTTTGGGGACTCTGGATAAGGCTCTTGTTTTGACATTGATCCTTATGGTTATTGCAAATTTGCTTGAAAAGATTTCTAAAAGTGTGGGAGTATAGATTCCATTTGATAGTGGAACATCTTCTCCATTTTCATACAAAATTGTCAAATCGTAGATTTTTGAGAATTTGTGATTCTTAAGATTTCTTAGAGTGCTAGTTATATTGTGGAAACTAGAGAATCGTGGGTAAAGCAATTCATGGAATAACGGATTGCAATACTTTTTGCTTTGATGATGTTGAATTTCTGAACAACTTTCACTCCAAATATTCACTTCCGGAAATACCACCACCCACTCAGAATTTTTGCTATTGGTAACCTCGTAAAATACTTCAGACTTGATATGTGTTCTAAGTTCCCAGTTCTCATCACATCTTACATTGTTAAAGAGGACTTTTGGAGAAGGCAACGCCCATACGGTGAACCACGAGAAGAAACTCACTCGGGGTAACTGGAGACTGGAATTTCTCTTGGAATATGGTGGAGTAGCTGCATATCTAGCTAGCACCTCCATTATAATGTGGTCTGCGAGAGAACGATGGTTACATACCAAAATAGCTGATTCTGTGTCCATCAAATCCCCGGATAATTTAATATGAACATTGTTCATTTTCTATAGGTTAGTAGCAGTTGAGATGTCGATCTCTTTACTTTTGATGATAATGATCCCTAAACTTACGATGAGATAGATACACGCATCCCAAAAGAGTCTTTCGGTTTTCCATTGGATCATTTTGGTGCTATCTAAAAGGAGCCATTGGGATATAGAGCATAACCAGTGTGCCACGACTAGAACCAATGAAAAAACAAGCAAAAAACTCAATATAACAATACCCTTGAACCATTGCCACCTATCGTGCGTATTAGGGTCAAACTTAATCCCTATATGCTCCCAAAGCTCCATTAGCATACGAAGTAGGATTTCCTGTAGTTCCCTGTTTTTGTGGCTATCGACCTTATGGACTTTTTTGCACCCAACTGTTGGAGACGGTGCGCGCACGTCCGCATTAAGTCCATCGCATCTTTTTCCGATGAGTTATACACTTGGAATCAATTAGTACCACAGCATGTCCAGATTGATTGTAAAGGGACTTCCCAAGTATTTGACGGAGGATAACTTGCGAGTCCATTTCTCCAAGAAAGGTAATGTCACAGATGTAAAGTTAATGAAGAAAAGGAACGGAGAATCCAGAAGATTTGCTTTCGTTGGATACAAATCTTATGAAGATGCAGTGCAAGCAGCTTCGTTCTTCAACAAATCGTTCATTGATACTGCCAGAATTGAAGTTGAGCTTGCAAAGACATTTTCGGATCCAAACGTTCCTCTCTCTTACAAAGACAAAAAGAGACAAGACATCGAGAGATTGAGAAGTGAAGAAGAGCGTTTGTTGGAGCAAGAAGAGAGAAGACTGACCAAGAAACAAAAGACCAGATCCACCATTGATGAAGAGATCGAAAACAATCCCAAATTGAAGGAGTTTATGGAGGTGATGAAGCCCTCCCACCAAGTCAAGTCTTGGGCAAATGACTCCACTGCTGATGGATCAGGAGCTCCTTCAGCTCAAGCTCTCGAAGATGCATTGAACGCTAAGGATGGTATTACTTCTAAGAGCCAGGATTATGAGATGGCAGAGATTGCTGAGAACCCAAGTGATGACGAATACGAAGATTTTGCTAAGAAGAACGACTCAGAAAGCGAAGATGAAGAAATGATGCCTTTGAGCAATATTGAAGAAAAGGAAGTTAAAGAGCTCCAAGATGATGGTTTGGCTGCAAACGAAAATGTTACAGATCTTGACTGGCTCAAATCTAGAAGAATCAGAATCAAAGAAAATGAAGGTGAAGAAGAAGAAGAAGCAAAGGATCTCACAAAAGATCAAGAGCAGCAAGGCCCAGTCACTGAGGAAAGAAAATCTTCTACAAGAAAACAAGAACCAACACCAGATCCTACTGAAGTCATCATCGACAAGATTTCTCAAACAGGAAGACTTTTCATCAGAAACATTTTGTATGATTCTACTGAAGATGACTTCAGACAGCTTTTCCAGCCCTATGGAGCTCTTGAAGAAGTTCATATCGCTATTGACACAAGAACAGGGAAATCTAAGGGTTTTGTGTATGTTCAATTCAAGAAGCCAGATGATGCTATAACTGCATTCAAGAAATTGGATAAACAAATTTTCCAAGGAAGATTACTTCACATTTTACCAGGTGAGAAAAAGAAGGATCATAGACTCGATGAATTCGATTTGAAAAATCTTCCACTCAAAAAACAAAGAGAATTGAAGAGAAAAGATCAAGCAAATAAGAGTCAATTCAGTTGGAACTCCCTTTACATGAATTCGGATGCAGTTTTGGAATCCGTTGCTGCCAAGTTGGGTGTTTCCAAATCACAATTGATAGATCCTGAAAATTCTAATTCTGCAGTCAAACAAGCCTTGGCTGAAGCACATGTTATTAATGATGTTAGAAAGTTCTTTGAGGATAAAGGTGTTGATTTGACTACATTTGACAAAAAAGAAAGAGATGACAAGATCATCTTGGTAAAGAACTTCCCATTCGGAACTACTCAAGAGGAAATTGCCGAACTTTTTGCACCTTACGGAGATCTCAAGAGAACAATCATGCCTCCAGCAGGTACAATTGCTATTGTCGAATTCCGTGACTCCCCAAGTGCAAGAGCAGCATTCACAAAATTAGCATACAGAAGGTTTAAGAAGGGAATTCTTTACTTAGAGAAAGGTCCTAAAGATTTATTTACAAGAGAACCAGTCGCATCCGAAGTTGCTCTTGCACCTGAAACCAGCGATAAGGCTGTGGAGGCAAAGGTCTCTGCCCAAGATATTATGGGAGGTGAAGCTGCTCAAGAAGAAGAAGCAGATGTCATTGAGGGTCCAACAGTTTCGGTATTTGTCAAGAATTTGAATTTCGCTACCACGTCATCACAGTTGGCGTCAGAATTTAAAGATTTGGCAGGTTTCGTGGTTGGTACTGTTAAGACCAAACCTGACCCTAAGAATGAGGGCTCCACTTTGAGTATGGGTTTTGGATTTGTGGAATTCAAAACCAAAGAACAAGCCAGCACTGCCATCTCTATTATGGATGGACATGTGTTAGATGGTCACAAATTGCAATTGAAGTTATCACACAGACAGGGTGGAAGTACAAACAAACCTGGACGCTCTAAGTCTGACAAGTCCAGCAAGATTATCATCAAGAACTTGCCATTCGAAGCCACCAGGAAGGATATTTTGGAACTTTTCGGTGCTTTCGGTCAATTGAAATCTGTCAGAGTGCCCAAGAAATTCGACCGTTCTGCCAGAGGTTTTGCATTCGTGGAGTTCAATCTACTCAAGGAAGCAGAAAATGCTATGGATCAGTTGGAAGGTGTCCATTTACTTGGAAGAAGATTGGTCATGCAATATGCTGAGCAGGATTCAGGAAATGCTGAGGAAGAGATCGAAAAGATGACCAACAAGGTCAAGAGACAGGTTGCCACACAGAACTTGTCTGCCATTAGAATGGCAGGAAAGGGTAAGATTGAGTTGGAGGAGAAGGAAGATGAATTTGCATAGAATAATACGACGGTGGTATTGTATATTTAAACAAATAAAGGTATAGATAATCATTTTGAAGTGGATTGTAGATGTAAGAAATTGGAGATAAAGGTGACTACTCAAACTAGGGTCTTAAATCTAAATTGAATTCAACAAACTAACCGAATTGTATATATGAACTAGAATTGGTATATGTCTAGTGGCCAATCGCGGATGCTCTGGAGCAAAACGTATCATATCATTATGCCAAAATATCCGAATGAATGCTTAAAGTCTCGAAAATCTCTAAAGAACTGCGATACCTCTGAAGAAATTGACAAGTGAACTAATCAAATTTAATGTCATAAGTAACTAATTTACTTCAATACGTAATGAGAACCATTCTTCCACACCAATACCATCATTCCTAACTACTCAAGTAGGTTCTCGCAATTTTCAGGCAAATTTCCAGATTCAACATTTCCATCGGAGGGTCCGGTAATCAGAACGCATCTTCCTTGGAATCGTTCTGGATGCTCGATTTCGCAATCTGGATTGCCACTTTGAAAAACTAATTCACAGTTTAATTTGAAGATCTCAACAACTCGTCCATGTTTCGCTTTCCATTCAAGCCCATGAGGCCACCCTTGGCAATCAATAACCTCTTTTTCAACAATAACCATATACAATCGTTGTTAGGAAAGACTTCGTCGAGAAGCACCCACTTTCTTAATTCCAATACCATCTTGCAGTCAAGGTTCATTCCTGAAGTGAGGTTCACCAAATTCAACATTCAGAGCTTCAGAGGACGTACCTTTGGTAGATCCGAAACCTGGAACAATTACAACAGACACTACGGAAGATCCAACTGGAAAAAGCTTCGCGGTCCTGCGATCTTTACTGCCTTATTCTGTGTTGGTACAACTGTGATAACACCATACTTATTTGATTATACTCCGTTGAAATACTTCAAGAGAAACCCCTATGCATTTGTTTATGGACTCATTGCAATCAATGGTGCTGTGTTCTTGCTGTGGCGTGTTCCACTGTTGCAGAGATATACCTTGAAGTACGCTCTTCTTGTTAAGGATAATATTCAGTCCAAGTGGTCACTCTTGGGCTCTGCCTTCTCCCACCAGAACTTTGGCCATCTTTTCGTCAATATGTTCGTGCTCCACAGTTTTGGTACCACCTTGTGTGGCATGGTTGGGGTCACCAATTTTGCCATTATGTACCTCAATTCAGCAGTGATATCGTCGTTCCTTTCGGTGGCATTACCAGTATTATACGGCTCAGTAGCTGGTGTATCGTCATTGGGTGCTTCCGGTGCTGTTTTCTCAGTGGTGGGTACGTTTTCGTACTTGATTCCAAAGGCCCCAATTGCCTTGTTCTTCATTCCAGTCCCGGGAGGTGCTTGGGTCTTGTTCTTGGGCTCAGTGGCATACAATATTGCTGGTGCTATTTTCAGATGGGGCAGGTACGATTATGCCGCACATTTGGGTGGTTCGATAGCAGGTATTGCTTACGGATGGTGGTTCAGTAAGAAGATAAAAGAAGCTAGAAGTAGGAGAAGGGTCAGTTACGGGTTTTAATTGGTGCCATTCTAGTTGGAAATTATGTGGTGGCTCCAGAGGCTCTTCACTACATAGAATGTCATGTAAATAGTACTAAAAGGTTGCTAAAATAAACATTAGGTCTTGAACTCATATCGATGAAGAGAAGTGCAAAATGGATCTCACTATCCGATTCATGAGCCATTATCCTAAATATTTATAGCGTATTACTGAATCGAAATCGCTGAATAGAAAATCCTTGTACTATGGTATAAATGCTTGCAATAACCAGTTCAAACACTAGAAACAAACAATTACGAAGATTGAAAAATCCATGAAAATAAGATCCACGGTTCGCTATTCTATGGTACAAAATCACGTATCTATGAATCACCTGTGACGGTGGTGAATTATGACAAAGTCGATGCAAATTCTGGAAGCTCTTCAAGCGAAAGAAACACTCTTTTTCTTGGTTGGTTTATCATCTGCTTCCTCTTCAGCATTTCTAGCCTTTGCATTCTTTCTTCTGTTTGCCCTAGCTACCGAAGCCTTATTTTTCAATTCGGATTTCTTTCCCTCCAATTTATCGATCTTTTGCTGTTCCTTACGTTCCATTTCCTTCTTCTTCAATTCTCTCAACTCTTCCAATCTTCTGGACTTCTCCAACTTACTCTCATTGACCAAGTCGTGCTTATCGTTGATGGACTTGACCAATCTGTTCAAAGTCAAGCTGTCATGGTCGTCCACGAACTTCTTACCCTTCTTTCCTCTCTTCGCCTTTACACCAGGTATGATGGCTCTATTCAAGGTGGGAATTTCAAGCTCTTCTTCCTTGTATTCTTTTCCATTCTTGGCTCCGTAGAGTCTTATCTTGGCTTGTTGCTTTTTGACGGATGCCTTGGATGGTGCCTTTGAAATGGCCTTAGGTGTGAGTTTGGGTTGGGATGCTAAGACGTTTCTGGCTTGGGAGTCAGTGAACACCTCCGACTCCACGCTCTTAGTCAAGTTCTGTTTCCTGTTTCTTTTGGCTGTTTTGGATTGCCTTGGTGCCATGGTGACTAACTTATTGATTCTCTAGGTTCAACTGTGAAAATTCAAAGGTCGATGCCATCGCACATTTTCTTAGGTGCAGTATGGGGAATGCCCTCGATGGGAATTTGGTGGTTCAGGTGCGAAAAACTTCATGCCTAATCAATAGGAACAAAAAGAGAGACTAAGGCAGGAAGATCAAAAAAAGATTCCGATACCGGGAGTCGAACCCGGGTCTGCTCGGTGAAAGCGAACCGTGCTAGCCGTTACACTATATCGGAAGTTATATGTGTCATTAGTATCGCTAAGGAATATTGAGAGTATGTCATGAGTTTGTCTACTCTTTATGTATTAGTACTAGTGGGAGTAGTGATTTCTTGTGTTAAGGTATTGTAATCCGGAAAGAAGGTAAGACACAAGTTCTTATCAAGCTTCGATAGTTCTGTATCGTTCTAAGGGCTCAATAATATTAAGCCTCATCTTTTGATTTCGCAGGGTGTAGTAAAAACGTTCTAAACTGAAATAATAGGTTTGATGGGAGTTATCACAATATTAGCGGAACGATAGTAAGATAACCATGTAGCTGCGATTTCCAGATTTCTTTAAGATCAACATTTGGCTCTTTCTCCTTGTCTCATGTTTCAAAAATTCGAACTAGGCACTTCTGCGTTAGTGTAGCGAGCTGTAGATAACTTGCTAATACTCTAATAGCCCGAAGCCACTATCAGTTGCAATTTCTATGGTCCCATCTCCTCAGGTGGCTCGGTTTATCTTTTCTACCAACCAATTCACTGATTCCGAACATTTACTGAGATTTGACTGTTATCTATACTCTTGTTGGTTCTTCAGCAATAGAAATTGTAAAGCGGAGTGTCGAATTGCGGTGATCTATTGGGCTCGAGAATTTGAGTCTTCAAGTCACGGAATGAAATCCTTGGTCTTCCTATCCCACATTTTCTGGGATATCGTCATCCGACTTCAATGTCTTGCTCCCTACACTTTCAATCGAAAACATGGACCACATCCAACGCCCAAGTCGCACAATTTATGCACCTATGAAATTGTATGGGGACCCTGAATTTGTAGATAAGGCTGTCATTGTGAGCTGAGGAGGCACGCTGAATCAGATTCAAATTACTCACAAAATGAGCCCAGGCCATGCTCGGGTCCACCCCCGATTCTCGAATCACCTTTCCTAATTCGCTTCTGGTTTCGCCTCATTAATTAAGGAGCTATTATTGGTTGAGGATTTGTCGCAATCGGTCATTCCCAACGTCAACTCTGAGATAAGCTCCACATTTAAAAGTGGCCTAATCTGTTCAGAGGCGATGAAATTCATAGTTGTTGGATAATCGTTGAATACGATTCAAACTGTTAGAATCTCAAGAATTGAGTCTAGAGACCAATATCTGTTAGACTCCAAAAGTTGTCAACTTTCCGCACTTGACAGGTCGAACTTTATACTTCATTCCCCATTAAGCTTATCTCGCGTTATCTTAAGGTATCTAATTTCACTGGTCTTCTCTGTTCCATTTTGAACAATTGTGAACAACCCATTCAATTTATTCTATTCTACCAAAAAGAACACTGCACTGATGCCTATCCGTTATGTCAATACGGTGGATCTCCTGATCCCGGGAAATGAACAGCCCCAACTTCACAATAGGTGGCACCCCGAGGTTCCATTTTCCGCAACCATCCATCCAGGAGAGCTGGTCAAGATCGAATGTCTTGATTGGACCGGGAACCAGATCGTCAACTCCGATGATGCAAACGACATCAAAAACGTCGACCTCACACGGATCCATTTTTTATCGGGGCCCTTCAACATCGAAGGCGCAGAGCCCGGTGATTGTCTTGTGGTGGAAATTAAAGATGTCCAACCTTTAGAAAGACAGCCCTGGGGCTACTGTGGAATTTTTGACAAGCAAAATGGCGGTGGGTTCCTTGACCGTTTTTACCCCGAGGCTGCAAAGGCCATATTTGATTTGGAAGGTATTCACGCCACTTCCCGTCATCTTCCCCATGTGAAATTCACGGGGTTGATTCATCCAGGAATCATTGGGACAGCACCATCGGCAGAAATCTTAAGCCAGTGGAACTCCCGTGAGTCCCAATTGACTGAGGAAATTCAACACCATCATGATACTGCGGTTGCGAAATTGCCCGAGACCCAAAATTCCCACGGAGGCTCTGCCACGGGGGAAGTGGCCAAAAGAATTGCCAGTGAGGGTGCTCGTACCATTCCGGGAAGACCAGAAAACGGCGGAAATTGTGATATTAAGAACTTATCACGAGGATCGAAGTGCTATCTTCCGGTGCATGTCAAAGGGGCCAAGCTCTCGGTAGGTGACCTCCATTTTTCACAGGGAGATGGTGAAATCTCCTTCTGTGGTGCCATTGAGATGGCTGGTGTTATTACTATCAAAACTTCCATCATCAAGGGTGGAATGGAGAAGTTGAAGTTGTCTTCTCCAATGTTCATTCCTGGAGATGTGCAAAATCACTATGGCCCTTCGCGGTACCTCACGTTCGAGGGCTTTTCAGTGGATGAAACTGGAAAGCAGCACTATTTGTGTGCCACCACCGCCTATAGACAGGCTTGTCTTCGGGCTATTGCTTACTTGAAGCGATATGGGTACAACGATTACCAGATCTACTTGTTGTTGTCGAGTGCCCCCATTGAGGGCCATATAGCTGGAATTGTAGATGTTCCCAATGCGTGCACCACACTCGGACTCCCCATGGACATTTTTGATTTCGATATAAGCCCCGAGGCCGAGGTCGTGAGCATGGATATGGGCACCTGTGCCTTCGCTAAGTAAAGAATAGTATTTCGGGGAAATTGGATTTTTTGAAGTAATTTTGGGCTTCTCAAGACTTGGTATTCGTCCACTTATACACGTAATATTCTATTTCAAGACTCTTCTTATATCCATTAGAGTTGCGTAACTTTCATAAATACGGTTCATCTAACTACTACACAATAGGATACTAGAACTTGGACAGTGGCTTGGAGGCCAGTTGTCATAATTATTCTCTTCTTGATAACTCTCTGAATCGACGAAGATGTCGCGATGTCGCGATGTCGCGATATTCGGCTCCACATCTTATCTCTCGCAGCCTAAATTGATCTGATCGAGCCCCATGTCTTTTGATCAATTGGAGCAGATCGATGGCGTCAGGTTCAATTGGAATATCTTTCCTAGTACCAGAATAGAGGCCTCTCAGCTTTGTACTCCTTTGGCATGTCTTTACACTCCTCACCACCAGCGATCAGCCCAATATCTGCAAATACCATCAAAAGTAGGATCTCCTCTTGCTTGTTCAACATGCCCCAATTATATCAATCCCTTCATCAAATTGGACCGCATTAACAACATGTGGTGGTGTCCATTTTGCCAGAAACGAAATCATCTTGACAAGCTGTTTCAATTGCCGGATCAAGGAGCTCCTGATGCGGCATGGCCTGTGGAGATTCGCTCAACTTCATCCACTGTGGAGTTCACATTGGACGATATCACCGAGGCTATCGACAAAGATCTTCCCTACGCTTACATTTTTATCGTGGATATGTACCAGCATCATGAGGACGCAAAAGATCACCAGTTTGATGCCCTAATCTCCAGTATAGTTTCCTCGGTCGATTCACTTCCCAATGGTACACTTTTTGGATTGATCACATTTGACGAAAACGTTCAAGTTCACCGAATTACCAAGTCTTCTGTGGTTTTTGAGCTGAAAGATATCGAAATTCTCGATCCAAAACTCAAGCATAAAACAATCTTCGAACCTTTAACAATTTCTAAAATATTGAAGAAACTCGATATCAATGCGTCAGAATTACCTTCAACCTGGACGGAATCTCAATTGATCAAAAATCAAGCTTTCATAGAAGTTAAATCAACTACAAGGCTTTTAATTAAAAACTACTTACTGGCATTAATCCCAACTCCCACAGATACATACAGACCTATCAGATCGTCCGGTCTTGCTCATTACATCAACTCGGTAATTCTTTCAACATCCACATATCGTAACTTTGTCGGTAAGACACTATTCTTCACCAATGGTCCTTGTACAAGCTATCCTGGACTTGTGCTCGATCTCAAGAAATCCAAAACTATGCGATCGCATAGTGATATTGCAAATTTGAATGCTTCAGACTTTTTTAGTTCTCTGAAATTCTATCAGTGCTTAGCTTATATCGCAAATGGTCAATCCTTTGGTGCCTCTGTTGACATAAGTCAAAGCAGCTCTAATAAAACAAATGATCATTCAATTCTAACAGGACGTCCAAACTGGACAAATGACATTTTTGTTGGTTCTCTAGATCAAGTGGGTGTTTATGAGATGAAATCGCTTGCCACAGCTACCCTTGGGGATATATATTTGTTGGAAACCTTCGCGTCTTACATGCTCAAGACGTGCTTGAAAAAGTCACTTCAAAGTGTATCAACGAATCTCCTTAATGAATTGACTATAACGACTTCACAAAGCTTGAAAATCTCAAAGATGATTGGTGATGTTGGGTATGCATTACCTTCGAGTTATTCAAAAGCTCAGAAGTCTTATCAAGAACACCATGAGAAGATCTCCGACCATGTAACGAAGTTTGATTCCTCTGTGATGAAGAAGTCATTTACCAATAGGTGGCACTTCAATCTGCTATCAGAGAGCACAACATTGTCATTTTCATTTGAGATGGAGACTTTGAGATCTTCCAAAGAATTATCTTCTAAAGGAATAAAGGAAGTTTATATTCAATTCCAATTAAAATATTGGGATCATAATGAAAAGTGTTGGAAATTGAGATTGACAACTTTACAGAAGCCCACAACCCTATCAGTTTTACTTTCAAAAGAAGGGAAGAACGTACAGCAACGATTAAAGGTACTTAAAGAACATCAATATTTGCGGAGCTTTGATCAAAAATGTTGGTTGGTCATTTTGGCAAGACTAATAGTGAGTAGAATAGATGGCTCATTTGGATTTGACGAATCTGAAGATTTGAAACCTTTATTGGATGATACTTTAGTGAAACTTCTACACCACTTTGGAGGACTCAGCATACAATTGAACTCGGGTACATCAAGCAATCCATATTTGAATCTTCGTCAAGTATACACGATCAACGAATGTTTCAGATCATTGCCTTCATACGTTTACCATTTTAGAAGGAATCCTAATCTTTTCAGAATTTTCAATTCAAGTCCTGATGAAACAGCATACTATCATTCAAAATTTTTGACAATGAGTTGTGAAAACACCCTAAAAGCGATTGAACCAGACCTATATAAATTACAGAGATATGAAGCAACTTTGGTACCTTTGGATGCCACATCCTTGACTTTAAAAGAGGATGATGCATATCTTATCATGGATTCAATATTCCAAATTATCATATACAAAACAGTGAACAATCTCAAACTACATCTGTCAAACAATGATAACTTTTTCGAACAAAGAAATGAAGCAATTGGTCCAGCATTGAAATTTGTGGATACTCTAGTGCAAGATAGAAAAGATATGGTACCCCATTTGATTTTAACCCAACCCAATCACTCACAATCAAGATTTCTCATTTCCAGGCTCAATCCAAATGATCAGGATGAAAAATCTCCTCCAAAGCAGCAAAGAAAAGGGATTTGGGGATTGTTGAAAAAGTCAAGTTCACCGTTTGCACATGAGTATGGGAACTCAAAAACTGACGATCTCAGTTTCAAGCAATACTACGAAGGATTGGTACAATTAATCAAAGAATATAATGTGAATTGAAACTTTATGTATCAATTACACAACTTTCAATAAAATATGCAACACCTATCTGGCCTCATGATCTGTACAAGCCTACCAGATAATCTCTATATCAGAAATAATTCGAATTCGTCAATGTCTGAATAATGAAATTTGATAATTCACAATTCGAGAGTGCTCAAGAATTCAGTAACAGTGTTGATCAAGTCTTCTACTGCACCTTTATCAGCATTTGAATCAATTTTATGATTAGCTCCTGCGACAATTTTACTCAAAGGACTCCAGTATTTCTTATCAGTTGCAGTTCTCCAGTCGTTTAACAACTTGTCCTTATCTAAACCGGATGGGGTAAATTCATCCTTACCCCCATATAACACTAACAAAGGACTTTTCACCTTTCCAAACGAAGATTCGTGATTTTGTGGGGTTAAATAGGAAGAGAAATAATCATCATCTCCGTGAGGATGGAATAATGAATAGAACCTATAAGCGGTGATAGGAGCATTGAAAGCCAATTTTCTGAATTTCTCGGGTAAAATGTGCTTCTCTTTGCCCTGAAGAATGTAATCTTCGTAGACTTCTTTGGTGAGATCCGCAAAACTGGCACCATTGACACCTTCATAGTCAGAGACAGGAGCCTGAAGTATTGCTCCGTCCACTGGGCTTTCGAACCCAGGGTCGTATGATCTCTTAGATAGGTATTCGATGGTGTCTTGACAGCCTGTCAGATGGCCTAAAAGCACAATTGAGGATCTGGAGCCTCCGGCCTCTGAACGAAGAAACTTGACCAATTTGGCTATTTGAGCGGTGTCTTTCTTCAACGAACTCGTACCAAACCCATTATATGAAGAGCTGAGTAGAATTTGAACCAAGGACCAGCCGTGGTTGGCCAATTGGCTTGCCAATGGGCCAGCATATGGTACACTTAGAAACCCATCACCAAGTCCAGCAATCAAAATCAACACCTTCTTAGGAGCAGAAGCTGCTGATGCAGCACTTGAATCACTTGCGCCATTCTTGGGGTCAAGGAACTCGAATGCAGTAAGATCGTTCGAGTATTGATGAAGGATTCCGGGGTACGACATGCTAAGAAGAATAGGGCAGTCTTAGACCAACTATAGGTCAACACTCTGACTGTGCGACTGAAATATGCACTTAATATACCCAAAACAATAGTGGGGTTGTGGTGGGACACGATGGAAATCACACTGTGGCTTGTGCGATAAGCGTATCGCAGAGTCGGAGAATAGAAGAGATTGGAAGAAATGGACTGGCAATAGGAGATAGAGATGGACTGAAATAGCTTCGTAAGAGAGTTGAAATCCTTCTAATGGGAGAATACCTCTATAACTTCTTGGGTCCCATCCGCGCATAGGTTGCTATTTTGAGGGACCCTCGATCCGTCCCTACTTGACAAGCACATGCCAATACGATACGATGGTATCTAATTTTTCGGAAATTTCACACATTTTCACATTAATTGGAGAGTTGAGGTAGGTTCCTTGCGTTCTGACTCCGTCAATAGAAGCGGAACTGAATAAGTCGTGGATCCTATATTTAGCAAGATCTTAACTCAGCTGCAGCGTTCTGGAGACAGTGATCCTGGGCACACTAGTGGGACATGTCAATTTCAAGGATTGTGGTAATACCACAAAAGGACCTCCCCTATTGACACATAACCCATGATGCTGATCGAGTCTTAGACTCTGGCAGAAGTAGGATCTCCAATTCTTCCCAACTCAGGACCCGGACGGAACATCACCTGGGAACAAGTCGTACTCGCAAAGAGTTTCCTGGAAACCCCACTGAACGCAACAATTAAGCTTCCTTTACCTCCCCAAAATACCTTTAAGCAGTCAATTGCACAAACGGCTACTGTACCATCTACTTCACTCGTCGTCTCTATTTCACCTCTTTGTCTGGTTCCATACCACGTCGCTTGCACTCCACCAAGGGCTCTTCCTGGCCAGAACATTTGCACCCACGCCCGCACCGACGATCGCTCCATGGAGGCTGGCACGACGATCACGCCGCACCGTCGCATCTGCGGCCTCGGTGCCACTAATTGTTCACCCCATCGAAGCACTGATTCAGGCACTTCCCCCAATGCTCACACCCTCTTCACCCCTAATAGGACCACCTCCCACTCCATGGGCCACCCCCTGGCTCCGGTATCGTCTTCTGTGAATTCCAAATTCTCCCTATGCCCAAGCCCAGCTTCCCTGGATCTCTCCCGGCCAAACTCTCCGTCTCTAGTGCTCTGCTTGTATCTTCCCTGGTACCGTCTCTACCGCGTGCTGTGCCTCGCTGTGCCTCGCTGTGCCTCACTATCCTCCGGCGGTAGCCCCACCACCACCAATTTCATGGCCTGCCTATTTCGGCACGTCGCCTACTCTTGAGCCTGAAACATGGCGAAAAGTTGTTTCACCACCCACCACCGATCGGGACATTCTTTTCTATTACACCAGCAACCAGAATTGTCGTTCGTGCTGCCCACCCCATCCCTCCTCTGGTCCTCTTGTGTGATCCCTCTACGGCTCCGGCGCTTTTGACCCTCTGATTCTTCTGATCCTTGTGGTCTTCCTACTACTCCATACGGACGTATCGGCACACTTCACGGTTCCACCCATTTAAAGACGTCCCATCCGCTGGTTGGCCCCTCCGCTCTTCGACTCCGTTCAATCATGTCATCCGCCACCAACGAATCGTTTCTACAATGGGATCCTGCCCAGGTATCGCGTTACGTCACTGCTGTGCTCCCCGAAGACAACAAGCCCTTGGCCTCATGCTTCCTCCACCACAACATAGAGGGCTCTCTTCTCCCGTTCATCACCACCGAACACCTCAAGGAGTTGGGCATCGCCCAACTCCATACCCGTTTGCTCATCAAAAGAGCGTTTTCCGACTTGATCTTCGACCATTACCAGAAGAACCCTCCGCAGTCCATGACTGACCCCGAGCACAGACTCCACCACATCAACATCAACAACAACTACATCAGCATGGAATCTTTGACGTTGTCGCTGGTGCTCATGCAAGACATGTTCAAGAAGTTGGGCGTTTTGGTCCAGCAGCAGATCCAATCGAGCTCGACGTCTCCAGTGTCTCCCAGTCAGAACTCGATGGACATCAAGCGGTTGAACGAGAACTTTATCAAATTGAAAACAGACTTGATCCCGGTGATCAGACTCATCAAAGAAACGAAGCCTTTGCCCACTCCTACCCTCGATCCTGGTACCAACCCCGTGGATTCGCCCACGCTTTCGTTCATGAGCGCTCAATCAGAGACGTTAGGTTCTTTGACAGATCCTGATTTCGGCTCCATTGGCTCGAGCACCACAGCACGTCAAAACATATCCCGCAGCAACAGCATCACCACCAACGGAGGAAACTCCAGTAATCGAAGTTCTTACAATCTTCCCAGTCCTACATTTTCAAAACGGTTTTCTTCAGGCTCCACATTTTCGATGGGAACAGGAAAAATCATACAGCAATCAATCCCTAAAATCCCCGAAACCCGAACACAAGCTGATTTCACTCTTTCCAAAATAGTGCCCGATCATTCAAACAAGGAAAGCGAACCATTGCGACCTAAATTGGTGGAAACCAAATCTTCAGGTTCCTTCACTACGTTGGACACTCTTGGAAATGGACCAGGAACTCCCACCACTCCCACAATGTCCAAGTTCGGGAGTTCCAGTTCTTCAACTACGAACAAACCCTCATTGAAACTGCATTCTTCCCTGACGTCCTCACATAGTAGCTCTGGTTCGCAGCCATCCAATGAACCATTGAAGCAACTTCGTGCATCCACAGAAGATTCGTGCCTCAAGATCTTGCAGCAGGCCATGAAGCGTCATCACATTCCACGTGATGACTGGTCCAAGTACGTGTTGGTGATCTGTTACGGTGATAAAGAACGGATCTTGAAGCTAGCTGAGAAACCCGTGATTATTTTCAAAGAATTGCAGGAGTTGGGTAAACACCCAGCAATCATGTTGAGACAATTGGCTACTACCAGTACCAATGCTACTGATGCCGACGCTGACGAGCAATATGAAGATTCCCGTATAGGAGACGATATTCCTGGGGGAACTTTGTAATGATACGAATAACGAATAACGAATGAATAGTCTGAGCTTCAGTGGGTCAATTCACATTTCATGGGTTGGATTGCTGTTCACCCGGTCGCCAAGAAACTGTGCTCTTGTTACTTCAACGAAACTGGTTTCGCGTGAGTCTCAATGCACAATTGCATCAAGTGGTTGACTAAAGTGAAGAAGAATCAATAAAGGAACGAAATGAGGTAAGAGCAGGTTCTTTCAATAGATCACACGACTTTCCACAACACGTCCTACAATAGATTCCACAGGAGATCTTGCAATAGATCACAATAGATCCCCCGATGTCTAGGACGATCCATGCTCCTGTGCATTCGCGCAACTATAGTCAGCATTGGAACTTTCGCACTATCACCATGACACAGTTCCACTTCCTCACCAATCACAGCAGAATCGGGAGAACCAAGAGAACCAAAGGAACAAGTGTGATGGTAAACACACCTTACCGAGAACCTACTCTACGCAAAACAACTCTACGCAAAACAACTCTACGCAAAACAACTCTATGCAAAACAACTCCCCTCAATACTCATGCCACCTTCCCAGCACATCTCTTAATCTAATGAGCCCTAATATATTTCACACCCAAACCCTCTCAATTACACTTCCCAAAGCGTAACACCCCAATGTAAACGGTCATGTGCCTAACGTCGACATCAACGGGCTATAGAGCATTGAGTGCCTCCAGCTGGTATGTTTAGGGCTCGAGCCCTAAATTTCACGCCCCTCCAGAAAAAAACTGCGTCCACGTGAGCCCCATCGTCCCTGCACACAGGCTTCGGTCGAAGGATCCCTCCGCGACCTCAGTGAAAAAATTCTTCCCACTCTTTATAATTGTTCCTTCTTACTTTCTTCACAGGTAGTAATTAATAGTTAGTCAAGATGCCTCCAAAATTCGATCCATCTGAGGTTAAGTTCCTTTACTTGAGAGCCGTCGGTGGTGAAGTTGGTGCTTCCTCCGCCTTGGCCCCAAAGATTGGTCCATTGGGTTTGTCCCCAAAGAAGGTCGGTGAAGATATCGCCAAGGCCACCAAGAACTTCAAGGGTATCAAGGTCACTGTTCAATTGAGAATTCAAAACAGACAAGCCACTGCCTCCGTTGTTCCATCTGCCTCCTCTTTAGTCATCACCGCCTTGAAGGAACCACCAAGAGACAGAAAGAAGGAAAAGAATGTCAAGCACAGTGGTAACATTCCATTGGAAGAGATCTACGAGATTGCCAGACAAATGAAAGAAAAGTCCTTCGGTAAGAACTTGGCCTCCGTTACCAAGGAGATCTTGGGTACTGCCCAATCCGTTGGCTGTCGTGTCGAAGGAAAGAACCCACACGACATCATTGAAGCCATCAACGATGGTGAAATTGATGTTCCAGAAAACTAAACTGATTTATGTACAAAAGTGTTTAATAGGGTTTAATTCATATTCTTACGTTCACTAGTCAAGGCAACTTGTCTTGTCTAATTGTGTAAACAGTTTGCCAACACTCTGGTGCCAAATCTACCAACATGGTAGCCATATTTGGTTCCTATTTTGGTGCAAACAAGATCTATAGCTACTTACTCACCGTTGTTCTGATTTCCCATGAGAATGACCGGTCCATTTCACCAGCTAACATCTTCAGTGTAGACCAAATTGTGTCTATAAGATGTCTTCGAGATAATGTCGCAAGCACGCTCCATCAATGTCTCCAACGTCTCGTGTCTTACAGATCCCACTGCGGTGTCACTCCTAAGTCTCTGCCTAAAGTCCTTCTACCTTATCACTATACCGCTCTTCAAACCTTCACAGAACTTGGTCCATGTCTCTTTACATCTCTCTGTGTCTTTCTACATTCCTATGTCTTTCTACATTCCTAAGTCTCTCCTTCTCTGCTCCGGGCCCCTCAATCTCAAATGTCGCGTTCCTCACTCTCCTGCGTAGATCTCCCACTATTTCCCCTACCGAACCTCGCTATCCCCACTAATTCTCACGTGCTCTCTGAATCCCCAGTTTTGGTGTTTACCTAAACATCAAACAACTCTGTTCCTCCATCTGGTTCTTTATCAACATGTCGGATTCCATAGGTACGTAACTAGTCAGTGATGGGGACGGCGATTCCGTCCCCAGCATGTTGTTCTTTTTCCGTTTCGTCACTAACCTCAGATCGTGTGTTTGTGAAGGCAATCACCACAATTAGGGCGCTTTCATCCCGTTCCAACTACGGCTCCTTGCCCAGACCCCCAGCAGAAAATCGGATCCGGTTGTATGGTTTGTATAAGCAGGCCACGGAAGGAGACGTGGAGGGAATCATGCCCCGGCCTGTGGGGTTCTCGGTAGAAGACGAAGGTGCTAAGAAGAAATGGGACGCATGGAAGCGGGAGGAGGGAATCTCCAAAACTGAAGCCAAGAGAAGGTACATCTCGTATCTCATTGAAACCATGAAGATCTACGCTAGTGGTACGTTGGAGGCCCGGGAGTTGTTGAGCGAATTGGAGTACTTGTGGGACCAAATCAAAGACTTGCAGTTCAATTCCGATGAGGAAAACGAACATCCCACATTGCTCCCTCCTCATTCGCCTTCGTTCAGTCATGCAGACCAATGGGACAAGTTTTCCACGGGAACCCCCAGCATCGTTCCCAATCAGCAATACCGTAACAATCTTCAAAAGATCTACTCTCATTCCAGAAGAAGCACCATGTTGTCTATTAATGATTACGTGAATCAACAGCGCCAGCAAGTGCCGACAGCAAATCCAGGCCAAAATGCTGGTTTAGTTGGTGCTACCACGGCCTCCATATACTCGTTACCGTTGAATGAGCCTACCAGGGCTGGGCCAAGATCTGCGAGATCTTTGCCTCGAAACACAATCCAGCCTCAGCAAAATAGCATTCCTTATCAACCAAATGCATCGGGAGACTTCAGGTCGTGGCAAAATGAAATCAATGCAGTTATTCGGAAGCTTTCAAGAGAATTTGACAATTCCAGGAGGGGAGAATTGTACAGACATCCTTTATCAGGAAATGATCCCGATGAAGACGAACAGGATATCACACTGATATTAAAGAGCAGAATCATTCGACTTCTCAAGCTACTTGGAAAAAATAGTCTTCATTTCTTGAAGAATTTTTCCATCAGTGTTTTAGCCATTTTATTCCTCATTTGGTTGGCAAAAAAGAATGTCACTGTGGAAAGAACCCTAATCAAGGAACCTCTCAGTGGCACAAACAAGAAGAAAAAGGAATTGGTGTTCAACATGGTTCTCAATCCTGATGAAAATAAGTGGTTTTTGAGAATCCTCTCATTTTTCAACAGTTTTGTTGGTTTTGTTTGACCAAACTCTCTACACATTCTACGGACCATATCCATGATTAGCATTGGCAATGAAAATAAACTATATAGAACTTATGCACGTAATTAATCTTAAGTAGCAGGTACTTTCACATCCACTTAATAACTAGAAACTGAAACATTTATACACACAAACAACAAAATAAACAAACACTCAAACACTCAAACACTCAAACAAACAACACACCCAAGTTTCTGAGCCCACTGCATCCCTCCCATGGAACACCAAACCAAACATAACGAGTTCTGTGTGTTCACGTTCAAACTGAACTCAATTGACACATTCGAAACTCGATTGTAACCTCCAGTTTGGGTATTTTTTCCGAGTGAGAACAACCCCAGATTTCACTTTTTGATACTCACAATACTTTGTACCTCGCCTTTACAATTACACCAAAGTCTTTCAAGATCGTTCAGAACCCAGTATAAATACCCATGAGCCAGCCCAATCTTACATTATCATCAATCAGATAACAACAAACAAACAAGAAAAAATGGCTGCTCAAAACACTTCTTCCAACTCGAACAAGACTCAAACTGCTGAAAAAGATAACTGGGCAGGTTATAACACAAAATTTGGCTGGTCCCCACCAATCTGCTCCATTGTTTGAGCTAGAACTAATAAAGCGTGTTGGCAACGTTGGTTAGCATGCTAAATTATCTGGAGTTGAAATTCTAATCATGGTTCTAATCATGTAACATGAATGTGCCTTTTTTAATTGTTGCGAATTGGCGCATTTTCCAGTACTACTTTGAAGTAGCGAAACTAATCAACACCTCACTTTTTTTGCTTGTAGATCTCTTCAGAGAGCGGATGAGAACAGGAGATCTCAAAAGAGATCCCAATATAGAATTATCAAGAACCACGTGTCCCCGGAACCACATTCAGTACTATTCCTTTCTGCTCTATGGTAGCAGTCGGTAGCAGTGGGTGCAACACACCTTGGTCACGTGACGGCTCTGGGTATGAGATGAGATGACAATTTTTCATTCTCCGACCATACCCCCATCATGGATATTCATAGGTGTAGATTTGTGGATTATACTCCACATACTATCACGTCTACAGCCTTTTCCCACACCTCGGTATCCAATAAGAACACTCCCAATGACTTGAGATTCGCCGTGGGCAGAAGTAACGGAGATATTGAAATATGGAACCCCAAGAACAACTGGATCCACGAGCTCACCTTGCCTGGTTCAAGTGGTAGATCTGTCGAAGGCTTGGTGTGGTGCACCAGTAACGATGAGTCTCCAAGACTTTTCTCCATTGGTGGCTCCACATACATTACTGAATGGGATTTGAAGACCCTCAAGCCAGTGATAAACTACGACTGTAACGCAGGAACTATCTGGTCTATCGACATCAGTAAGAACCAAAAGAAATTATCTGTTGGATGTGACGACGGATCTGTTGTGATCATTGATATCAGTGGAGGGTTTGGAAGCTTAGAGCACGATACTGTGTGCCAAAGACAAGATGCCAGAGTCTTGACTGTCAGATGGTATGAAAGTGAGGCCGTGATCGGAGGATGTTCTGATGGCAGAATCCGGTCCTGGGGTGCCTCTGGAGACTCCAAGGGAAGAATTTTGTCTACCATGAGAGTGGACAAGTCCAAGACAGAAAGTACCTTGGTATGGTCCATTATTGTTTTACCAAATAAGAAGCAAATTGTCAGTGGAGACTCCACCGGATCAGTCAAGTTTTGGGATCTTGAACAATTCACTATGTTACAAAGCTTCAAAATGCACGAAGCGGATGTTTTGTGTTTGAGTTCTGACATTCACGAAGAAAAGATCTTTTCTTCTGGTGTAGACAGAAAGATTCACCAGTACAACTTGATCAGAACCAAATCATCCACAAAATGGGTCCACAGTTTTAACCGCTTATTGCATTCCAATGACATCAGATCCATGTCGATTTTCGAGAGCAAATCTCATAACTGGTTAATCAGTGGAGGTGTGGAAAGATGCTTGGTAATCCAATCCGTACAGAACTTCTACGATGGTAAATACAAAAAATTGAGCATAAACCAACAAAAGTCCAATGTGTTGGTCAATGAGTTGAAAAATTTGGTGTTTTTGTGGCAAGATCAAACCATTAAGGTGTGGAAGATATTAGAAGGAAAGTATAAGTTAGTGGCTAAGTTGAACTTGAGTGAAGAAGAGAATATTACTAGTGTGACCAATAATTTGAGTGGAGATCTTTTGGTTGTTTCAACGTTGGCCTCCGTCAAAGTGTTTGAATTACTCGAGCAGCCAGATTCTGCAAAATTGAAAGTCAGCAAGATCAGAGACGAAAATTTTGACAGTATTATACAAGGTGCCAAACTGGTCATTTTATACGATGATAACAAATTACTAGTACAAACTTCAGATGAAGAAATTTACAAGTTCCAAATCGACAGAGAAGAGAACAAGATCAATTTGGATGATGAGATTGAGCTTTTGGAAGTCGCAAACTCCAAGTCAAAATTATCGTACAACACCAACATAAATAACTTGATCATTTCACCCGATGAGAAGAATCTTGCGATTTCAAGATTCAATGGTTCCATAGAAATTTACACATTATCGGAAGGCAGTACAGGACACTTGCTTACGAAATCCACATCATATCCACGGTTGTTACAATTCACATCCAATGAAAAATTGTTGGTATTGAATGAAGAAAATAAATTGAACGAATTCTTTATAGCATCTGATTCCAAGAACTTGTTGACACCTTGGTCCAAGAAGAACAGTGAAATATTACCAGAACAATTTTTGGAGTTGGAAAGACCTCAGGGCTCTTTTGTTCAAGGTACCAAATTCTGGGTTTATGGATCCAATTGGGTTATTTACTTCGACTTATCTTTGAATTTGGTTTCTAAAGAACAATCCAAGAAGAGAACAAGAGATGACGACGAAAAGAAAGAAAAGTCCAATGAGGATGAATCAGGGAACGGAGTGGCTGAAGAAGGTGACTCTAACATGGAAAATAAAGCTTTCTGGATTACTACAAAATATAGACCGGTGATGAAGGTTGAGAACTTTGGTTCAAACCAAATTATTGTCATCGAAAGATCACAATTCTCATTACCTACTACCCCAGCATTTAACTTGACTCAATTGAGAATCTAATTACATATAATAGATGTACATCATTTAGCAACGTGAAGTAGTTTATTTAAGTCTAAATTTGAGGACATACTCTAGCACCTTGGAAGAATACTCTTGCTGCGGCACCTGACCCCATCAAACACTTTTGAGGGTTACCATCGTCATCCTTGTCTTCACCCTTGAGGCCCCAGCCCTTCTTCTCACCGAATTCCTTTTTGTATTTCTGGTCGTATACTTGCTTGTAGGTGTTGTGGGGCTCAAAACTTTGGAGATACAAACCGTCGTGAGGGTCTCTCATGTATTCGTAGAACATGATCAAGTGTCTTCTGACCTCTTCGTGGATCTTGTCAGGCAAACCCTGTGGGGCTTCATTTCCGACGAACAAAAGGTAGTCAGCTAAGCCTTCCAACAACAATTGGTTGAAGTACGATGGATCTCTCCAGTATCTCAATTCATCTGGGTAGTCACGGTCATAAAAGAACACTCCTCTGTTGATACCGGCCTCAGCCAAGTCAGTAGCGATATCCTTCCACTTGTTGTCCTTGGTGTGGTGGTACAAGAGGGAGGCAGCAGACAAGGTAGTACCGGTGTTGTAGGACCATTTTACCGAGTCGACGTTGGTTGAGTCCAAACCAACACCGTCCTGGATCAATTTGTCACTAGGGTCTTGCAACACCTTGATCTGCCAGTCAATCGCTCTAGCTGCAAAGTCTATGTAAATCTTCGCCTCATCTGGAATGAAGCTGGCGATTTGCAAACAACATTTTGCAACTTCAGCAGTGGTACAGGAGTTGAGCAAGGTCTTGGATACGTGCCAGCGCATACCACCCTTGGTCTTAGCGTGAGGGTCGTCGTTCCATCCGCCCATCAAGAATCTGACCAACTCACGGCCTTGGTCCAAGTACTTCTTGTCGCCGGTGACTTCGTAGGCTGTGAGCATGGCACTGCACACTTGGGCGTCATCATCGTAGTAGATGTCCTTGTCATTGCCGCTGTTTTCAGCGGCAGAGAATCCCTTCATGTGGTGGTTCTTGTACTTCTGGAAGATCTGGATGGCTGGATCGATCAATGGGTGCAATTCCTTGTGGATTCTGGCGCCGTCCACCACGGCCTGGGCGGCCACGGCCACGGCCCAAACAACGAACCTGTTTTCATTGTAGCATCCACTGCACTTCTTGGGGGCGACGAAGGTGCCCTCGTGCTGATTGTAGTACAATTGCCAGAAGTTCCGGACGATATTGTAACCTTCGAGGTTGGGGTTTTCGAGCATTATGATCAATTGAGCTGGTGGGACTAGCGTTGGCTTTGGAGGAAGTGATGCAGCGTGCCTTATATAGAACAGTACCAGTTCGGTTGCTACTTGAAGGATGAATTGAAATTTGCTGCTGGCCCAAAACGGAAGGTATATGTGTATAGCCAGGCGAAGCAACCAAGGAAGTCGAGGGTGCATTGCGGATGCAGGAAAGGGTGATCATCTCTGAGGGAAGGACGCAATAGAAAGATCTGATAGCTGTGGTGCAGGAGCGAAGGAAGGGCAGAGGAAGAGGAATGGGAAGAGAAGAGGATGGAGGAATGGGATGAGAAGGGGTGGAGGAATGGGATGAGAAGGGGTGGAGGAATGGGATGAGAAGAGGATGGAAGGAAGTAAGAATTGAAGAAGCGCTGAGGGTTGTAGGATTAAAGAGTTACAGAGCTGAAGTGCCGAAAGGTAGAGGGTTCAGGTGAGTTGTTGAGGTTGAGTGCCAGCGTATCAACACGTGGATGAAGGCTATGCTAAAGTGACGAAAGAGACTGTATGCATGGAAGAGTTCTGTGAGGTGAGGTCAGATGTGAAAACAGTCCAAATGACGCAATAGAATCCATGTCTGTAGAGAAAGTAGGTCTTGTGAAACATCATGTTGAGGGTGGTGGAGTCGAAGTTGAAGACATGAGCCTCGAATGTCGCAACCGGTGAGATGGCTGGCCTGGCTTATCTGAAGAAATCAGAAGAGGTGATTGTGAAGACAGAAGCGGGTACGGAACAATGCCATTTCACCGGAATCGTGTTTCACTGGATGCTCCAACACCTTCTACAGCTCATTCCCATGCATATATTGAGATTGGTAGATATATCTCTGTGAGTTTGACAGTTTTGCTTCATCACATATATATTGAAAGTCGCCAATGCCACTTCTTGTAGCAATAGAAGCTCTATTGTGTTGACCACATGAATCTTTTACCTTGTATCCGAAACTGGAGGAACAACTGAAATTGAGTCGTATTTGTAGAAAAAGTGTAGGACGAAGGTTGCTCACTCTTGTCAATAGGACAAACTGATGCGGCTGACACCTTCTGGAAAGTGGGACCCAACACAGTGCTCCCTACCAGTGACTCCAGCCCCGAACAATTGAGCCGATAGCATTACAAAGCAATCGACTGGAACTCATCCACATCCATGAGTACTTCCTTACTGAGTGATCAACAGCGTAAATTTTCGCAACTTCGAGAGTAACAGATATGCAATTTTGGTGAGCTGCCAGCAGCTCACAGCCCAGAACAAGATCTTACATTAGTGGATTACTTCTATTGTGAGTTTTACTGATATGAGAGGACGTTCCAGCGCGACAAATATTGGAACCATTTACTCAAGTATTACGTCAAACCTCCAATCACCGGTCGGGGACCGAAATGGAAGTTGAAGCATTTTCTAGTGCGCCAGAAGAATCTCGCTTAGATCATAGAATGCTACTATAAAGTGGATTCTATACAACAGTACATCCTGTACTACGCCGTACACTTATGAATAACAAAGAGAAACTCTTGTGTGTGTACACGCTGCACCATTTCTGAGGTATGCCCCAGGCAAGATGGTATCCAGTCCATACTACACCATATCATGTGGCATTCATAGTTATCTGAACTATTGCAGTGGGTTTTGGAGTATGAGTTCCACTCTGTTCGTAGACAAAGGGCCCCGAATTCAACTACTTGAACTACTACTTGAACTACTTGACAACTACAGCATTCATAGCTAGTCACGTTGGATTCATATACATATCGAGATACGTATGCTGATGTTCTTTGAGAACAGCAGCATCAACAGTTCACCAACTTCACTTGAAAACACGTCAAGTGCAGATCATCACCGTCAGCAGCGACTCACCGTACCGAAGTTTTCGGACCAGCCATTTACTTCTTGCAAGAGGTACACTTGCAGTCGTTAGGAGTGCAGTCCTTGCAATCGGTGCAGCCGGAGCATGAGGAACAGGTACAGGAAGACATATTGATAGTTATTGGAATTGTGGATAGAAGTGATTCTGGGGTCCAACCTTGGGCACCCCGGCCCTTATTTATAGTGCAGTTCCCCACCAGTGCACCATATTGATACGTAGCACAAATGGCTCAGATAACCCAGAGATTTTGAGTTTCAAGGCACAAATCTCTCACTGATCGCCAAGTATTGTGAGTTGCAACATCCGCAAAATTAACGTTCCCTTCCCAATCGAGTAAGGTGCGCCGCACTGGCGCCTGGATTTTCTTAGGTCTCGTCACCAATTCGTGGGAGCATTTTGATCCCATGCATAGAATTTCTCCGCGGTTCCCCGTGGGTGCAAAATTTGGGCCACCAGGCCAATCAGAAGCGTCCAAGCTACGCGTGCAAATGGCCAAGTCATCCGTTTTGGATGTTAGGGGGGACTTGTTCTGGAATTGCACACGTGAGGCGTTTTCGCCGGGAGCTTTTTGGTTTGTTACCGGCCGAACTACGTAGGGGCTGTTTTCATAGTCTGGACAGATTCCCGTCCTTTTTTCTGTGCCTTGGTGATACCCACTAGTTGAAGCTAATGAGCCCTCAGATGGAACAGGACAGCTTTTGGCATAGCAGAGCAGAGAAGGACATAGAAGAGCGGAAATGACAGAAGGAGACTGGATCGAATCATCGAATCGCTCGTCGCCCATTCTGGTCGAGCTCAACAGGCTTGGTCCTATGCTCTTCTCAATTCTCAATCAACCTCACTATGACGACCTCGGAATTCAGAACAAACCTACTTAGGCAGATTTATTCAGGGCATATTTACTCAGAGCAGTTTCATTCAGGGCAGATTCACTTAGGTCAGAATTACTCAATACAGATTTACTTAGGTCAGACCTACTTGAGTAGATTCATTTAGAACAGATTTGCTCAGAACGGACAACTCAAGCCAGATTTACTAAGGTCAGTTTTGTTTAGATCAATTTTACTCAGATCAATTTTACTCGGATCAGTTTTACTCAGATCAGTTTTGTTTAGGTCAGATCACTTAGTTTCATCCACAACAGATGTGCTCAGAACAGATTCGTTCAAAACAGACCTACGCAGAACAAATGCATCGAATTGAGCCGTCTGAAGTTGATCTGTCTTAACAAACCTTGAGTCTTTTCCACGAGTACACCAATGATATGTCCTTGGAGGGTGATGTCTACATGGCTGCTACACCAAACAGAGCACGTTTCTTCAAGATCTCCGGTTATGCTGAAGAAGAAGTTACTATTTCGTTCTACTAGTTCAGAAATTTGACGTTTCCTCACGGAGAATCTCCAACCGTATCAACTCACCGAGTATTGCAGTCTGGATATTTAGGAAGTTCATGTATCCTGAAGAGTTGAAAATGATGCAAGGGTACCAGTCGGGCAGGTTAAATCTTGGGTCCGTTTATTTATGACCACGTATCAGTCTGGCTGAGATCGATCCAGAATTCAGGCACAACTTGAACGATTTTTCGGCTAAGGCTATTCTTAGCGAGGTCTGGAGACGGTAAATAATCTGCAATATAAAAGCACTACGCTAGTGGGTGTTACTAAGATGATAAAGATATGAGCGCTGAAAGTTATGCTGATTCCTAATAATAAAATAACTTCCATCACGACAATCATAAAATCTTTTTGTCCCCTAAGGGCTAGCTATTTTCGTCATTATAACTTACTTGAGTGATGTAATTCTGTCAATTATAAATTCAGAACGTTTTTAGCCAGTTCCAAGGGTTCGCTTAAAAATGTGACTTATCTATACAAATCACTTGATAATTTGTTGAAATCTCTACCCGCATCGTCGGGTTAATTTCCTCAAAACTAATTGAAACACCTCAATTTATCATCATTCATATTTCTTAAAATCTCTTAATGAAGATTGAGATGAACAATCAAAAAAACTAAATTGTCTACAGCAAAACTTCTCTATACCCCTTATATTGAATAATCAGTTATGTACTAATATTACAGAATCTCAAACAGAGTTCCCAGCCTAGTAAGAGCTCTAGTTCAATGGCTTTCTGACAATGAACAACATCATTGGGGTAAACAACTTTTGTTCACCACCTGCAACTAAATTGACGGCAGCTTCCTCCAAAGCAACTTGTGCCTGGATAGTTCCCTTTGGAGCAATACCGATCTTTTCCATCAATCCAACGGTTTGTCTGGTGATAAATCTACCAACAGGGTGACTTCTGAAAACGGTGAAGTAATCGTAGAAAGTTTGACAGTACTTCACTTGACCAGACAATGGGTAGTACCATGGAATCTCGTCTCCGACATCGGCCAAGTCTCGCTGAAACTCGATCTCGAATCCAACATTCTTCAAGGCTTGCTCAGCAACCTCTCTTGGGTACATTTTTGGAATACCATCACCAACTTCGATACCATATGCAATTTTACGGTGCTCCTCGTTGGATTCGTCGTACTTGTCGGTCATGACCCACTCGTAGACACCGAAAACACCTCCTGGCTTCAAAACCTTGTAGATTTCTGAGTACACACCCTCCAATACTGGGGCGTGGACAGTGGCTTCGATAGCATACACAGCATCGAAGGATTCTGGCTCAAAGTCCATTTGCATGAAGTCACCCTTGACGTAGGATAACTTGTCTTGCAAGTTGAACTTCACGGCGTAGTGTCTGGCCTTCTCGATTTGGTAATCGTTGTTGTTCAAACCGACGATTTCACAGTTGGTGAATCTGCAGATCTCTCTACCTGGACCACCGACACCACATCCGACGTCCAAAACCTTCATATCTGGTTGGATGTTCATCTTGTGGGCCAAGTAGTGCTCGTGTCTGGCGATGGCCTGGTTGAAAGCTTCACCCTTGTAGTATCTGGAGAAGTGAAAAGAAGTACCCCAACCGTACTCGTAGAAGTCGGTGGCCAAGTTGTAGAAGTGGTGGGTCAACTGGTTGTAGTCAGACAAACGGCCGTGTTCATCGTTCTCGGAAACACCTCCGTTCCAGTGCTTGAAGTAGCTGTCGGCAGCGGCTTCACTGGCGTTACCCTTCTTATTGATGAGAGCACTCAAACCGGTTTGCTTGTAGGAGTCTCCGTGCATGGCCTTGGTGAACTGGGAGTCCCTTTCATGGTCCTTGGTGGCTAACTGGATCTTTTGAGGCATGGTGTGCTGGGAGTTAGTGAATCAAAAAAATGCTGGAAGTAACTCTAACTGTGTTGGTCCGGTGCTGAGCCCTTTATATAGTCTGAGGTCAACGTTGATGCGAGAAAAAACTCACGCGAAACATTTCGGGTTTTGTGGGTTTTGTGGTGGATTTGTTCTCGTATAAACAACGACACTTCGTTTACTGCTCGTTTGCGTCGTTTAGAAAGGGCACCTCACCTCAAGTGTAATGCACTGTTACCTGACTTTTTGGTATGGCTTATTACTTCGTATAGGCGGGATACCATCGAGGAAGCTGGATATCCGTTCCGAGATGCTGCACATGTGAGAGCACTGAGGAACGCTATGCGAGACACCATGTGAGGTACGCCGTGTGCCCTGAAAAGTGTAGTTGGTGAGACGGGCATTCGATGGGGTCTGTTGGGAGTCTGTAAGGACGGGCGATCTGAATACGGGGCCCCTCGCAGTATTGGCTGGATCGTTCCTTGCGATTGGAGATGCGAAGATCCCGTCCGCTGGGCTCTTCTTTCCACGTTTTGAGCGTATTTGGAAACTACAGTGGTTCGCCAATGCGCATCAAGATACATTGTGTTTCGCTGGGCTTCACGAACGAGAAATGAAGCAGTAGGCGAAGGATCAAGAATCTACAACTGAACCCACGACACTGAAGTTGATTCGTTTCAGGGGCATTGGGTGGCTGGGACAGCCTTTCGTGGCCAGGATTCCGCTACCTTATCGCATGCGGTGGTTCTCTATTGTCACCAGTGCCAATCTTGTAACTTGTTCCTCACTAATTGGGTGCTAGTAATTCGGTGCCCGTTCTCACTGAATAGTCTGCTCACTACGTGGGCTCGTATTAGCAGCCTCTGGCCACGCGCCTCGCGTGTTATTTATTGCACTACGGGTGTTGGAAGCAGAACAGGCGATTCCATGGTTCGGAACTCCACCAAATGGTGAGACCTGGCCACTGGGCTTGTGGCATTCGATGTGGGGTCGTGGTGGGGAGGAATGCGGTGAAACAGGCTGGTGAGAAGGACATGTGGCATAAGTTAGGTGGTATCTACAGCTAGTGCTCTAAGTAAGGCACAATTGGGCGTTGATTGCAGATCCTTTGTGATTGGGAGTAGATCGATCAGACAGGATGTGCGAATTCCACCGCTCTACCACGATAGCTTTAGGGGCGTAACAAGGTCAATACAGAGTAGGGGTATCCTTCTGGACGTAGGGGTGTTCTGAGGGTTCTAGTGCTTGGTGTGAACCGAAGGGTCCTCTTTTCTGGCCATTTTACATCGAACACTATCGATTGAAATAATTCGGACTGTAGATAAAAATTGAAAATCTCAATAAAACTGAAAAATTGAGATTTTTCGAAATTCAATCAGTGCTGGTCTCATGAGATTTCGAGTATCCAACGCAGGCAACATCCTACGGATCCCTACTCTTGCTTTTCCGACCACTCGGTAACCCCGATCAAAACTAGCTCATCAATTAACTACCCCAAGCGCAAGTGTACCTCTATAGTACTAGCTATACTTAGTCCTATCAGCCCTCTAAGTCTTCTCAGTCTCTGAGTCTCTGAGTCTCTCAGTCTCTGAGTCTCTGAGTCTCTCAGTCTCTCAGTCTTAGCCTCTCAGTCCTATTGAATATCTACCCAAAGTATCCAGCTCCTAGTATCAACCGGGCGGTTGGTGTAGTGGTTAACATATCTGCCTTCCAAGCAGGTGTCACGGGTTCGATTCCCGTACCGCTCATTTTTTGCTCCTTCTACCTCTCCTCTTGCAAGGTGCAGTCCTCCACGCGCCAGTCGCGGTATCTCTATGATTATTTGTATTTGTTTGGCTTTCGCATCACTGATCCACTCCAAACTCACCATGAACGGGCACCACATCGACAGATCCAGTCTCAGGCCGACATTGGACAACATCAAGCGGATCCGGTCGGTGGACGAAATCAAGAGTGCCACCAGCCACGTTTTCCAGGATGCGCAGCTCAGTCTTTCGGGCCATCGCAAGCTCGTGCTTGTGATGAAGAACATCATGAACAAGGCCATCGAATTGCACTTGGAGGAGCATTTCGCCATGTATTTTACCAAGCTCATCAACAAGATCCTCCCGTTGAAGAAGGGGGAGCAGGTGGCAGACAGAATCGCCAAGTTCTGCTCGTCGTTCGTGGCTAGTATCTCCAAAGATGACATGGCCCAAAGACAGGCCAAAGAAGAGTCATCGTCTTCAAAACATGATAATATACACAACGGCAGCAATAAAGCGTCGAAAGGCCAGGACGCTGTCGAGAACGACGAAGACGAAGAAGAAGACGAAGAAACACATGTCGGTGCGTTCATAAAGTACTTGATTCATCATCTTTTGCGGGGCATCGAGGCCAAGGACAAGAATGTGCGCTACAGAGTGGTCCAGATACTTGCTTACTTGGTTTATTACATTGGAGAAATCGATCACGATACCTTCGAGGCATTGTACATGTCCCTCAATAAGCGCTTGAATGATAAGGAGCCCACCATCCGGATCCAGGCGGTTGTGGCGATTTCAAGATTCCAGTCTTTCAACTTCGAATTTGAAGATATGGAAGAAAACTCTGGACCTCTCAACCAAGATCAAATAACAGGTAAAATTATTGCAACCATTCAAAATGATGAAAGCGCTGAAGTGAGGCGTGCAGCCATATTGAACTTATCGAAGAACCTGAACACTATCCCATATTTGATTGAAAGATCCAGAGACGTAAATAGCATCAACAGAAGATTGATCTTTTCAAGAATTTCTCGGGAATTGGGTGATTTCAGGAATATCAGTTTCAAGCAAAGGGAGTATCTATTAAAATGGGGTTTTAATGATCGTAATGAAACCGTTAAGCAAGCTGCAATAAAAATGGTAAACAATCACTGGTATCATGCAGCAAAAGACGATATCTTGGAATTAATTGAGGTTTTGAGAGTAACAGAATCCAATACTGCGGATTTGGTTATGACAGAATTTTATAAAGGGAAACATGATAATTTATCTGAGATCAAGATTGATGACACATACTGGAAGGCATTGACAGTGGAAAAAGCTTTTCTCATGAGAACTTTCTATTATTACTGTAATGATCATAGAATGTATGAACTCATTGATTCAAACTTTCCCGAATCAATAGAGTTGGCTGAAACCTTACAAAAGTACTTGCGTTTGAGATTAAATTACTTAGCAAGTAATGAAGGCGTGATAAAAAAGGCAGAAGAGCATGAGCAAAGAGTTGAATTCTTGAGAAGTCAAATGTTCACTTCTGAAAACACATTGGTCAAGATCAAATATGAGGTTGATGCTTATAAAAGAAACTTAAGAGAATTGCTTGTCAACATAGATGATTACACAGAATTAACTGGATTGATCAAGTTGAGATTGACGAAGTTAAAAAATCGTGATGATTCTTACGAAGATTTATTGACAGAAGATAATCACCAAATTGTTCAACAAATCTTGGAGTTTTCTGCCTCGGAATTGATCGAAAAACAAAAGGAAATCAAAGAATCGATCAAAACTAGCAAAGCTGAGGCAAAAAGACTTGAGAAGGCAATAGTCACTTGCGAGTCGAAATTCAAGCACGGAAATGAGAAATATCACACATTATCTAAAGATATGATTGAGGAGAATGAAATTTTCAGTAAGCTTGATGAAGAGTATCTACCTTTCGCGGAAGAACTTCAAGAACTTGAATTCATTATTAAGCAGTTGTTAATGATATCTCAAGAATTCGACTTCAGTGACGAAATAGGCAGAAGAAAAATGTTACAAATCGTCAGAAAGTCATTAACAGAAGATAAACTCACTTCAGATTTAATTTCCATTGGACTTCAAGTTTTGCGAAAAATTTCTATCAACGAGAAGGACTTTATTGCAATGGCTACAGAAATTATCACTGATATAAGAGATTCTTATGAGAGTGAAGACGATACTTTCCATTCTGCAATTTCAGGCTTTGATGAAGAGGAAGAGGATGATGACGATGACGATGACGACGACGAGGATGGTGATGATGAAATTGATATAGAAGCAGACGCAGAGAAAAGCAATCAAGATGAGGCTTCTGAGGATGCTTCCGAAAAAGTAAACAAGAAGAAGGCATCAAGAAAATCAAAGAAAAGAAAGTTGGAACCGAAGTTGCCACCAGATGAAATTGTGATAAGATGTTTACGAATTACTCAAAATGTTTTAGAATTGATCGAAGAACCATTGGAGAATCACTTATCATTAGGTTCCATTTATTCAGGTCTTGTTAATTATGCAATCAACTATAGTGAAAAGTACACCTTACACTTACAGGGTCTCAAGTGTTTGGGTCTTTTTGCTTTAATCGATAAGAACACAGCACAAGATGCAGTAACAACTTACTTTGCATCGATGAGGAATTCAGGAGAAGACACAAGAATCATAGGGATGAAAGCAATTATTGATATATTATCCACTTATGGTACTTCTTTGATGGATGAAAGAGTTATGTATCAATATGGAAAATTGTTTTACAAGTCCTTAAATGCCTTTGAAATGCCCAAGTTACAGTGCATTGTTGCGGAGGGTCTTTGCAAATTATTTTTGGCAGATGTGTTTAGTGATGCAGAGATACCCCTTGAAGGGGATGAAGAAAAAACTGGATTAGAGACAGAAAAACAATTGTTTGAAGCATTAATTTTGAGCTACTTTCATCCTTTAACCCAAGAAAATCAAGAGTTGAGGCAAATATTAGCATTTTGCATTCCAGTTTATGCCTTCAGTCATCCAAAACATCAATTCAGGCTAGCATCAGTGAGCGGAGATTGTATGTACAGAATGTTTAATGAGTCTAGCGACTTTTTGAGTTATGAAAACAAAATATCGGCACAGCTGGCAGTGCAACAGTTGATTTATTGGTGTGATCCGAATAATTTAGTGAAGTTGTCAGATGAGTCGAAGAAGATGCAGACATCACAGATATGGCAATGCGTTTACTTACTACAAGTCGTTGAACAAGATACACCGAAGTCGGTGAAGAAAAGCATACTCAATAATTTGAGTAAGATATATCTTACGGAAGAAATCGAGTCAACCGTGTTAAAAGGATTACTCGATGCACTTCAAGGCACAAAGGATTGTTTCGATCAAAATAGTCAAGATTCAGAATTTCAATTTGATAGGTTAACGTTGAAAAACTTCGAAGCTTTTGAAGCTAACGTCAAGGAGGTATATGAGTCCAGTGTTGAGAGAGAAGCCAAGAAAGAAGCGAGAGAGGGCACAAGTACACCAAAGTCATTCAGCAGAGCAAGTTCAATTTTAGAAGATATCGAGGATAGTAATGGTAATATCATTGGAATCGATGAGGACAACAAGCACGGTTCCAAGAATGCTTCTACGAATGAGTCCGATAAAGAGATTAAAGATGACGAAGATGAATTAAATGAGAAAAATCATTCGACTTCAGAGAAAGAAGAAGTAGAAGAAGCAGGAGATGTGGATATGGAAGAGGTATCCAGAAAGCAAGAAATAGATAACCAGTTGAAAGAAATTGATCAAATGCTAGAGGAAGAAGAAGAGGTCGATTATGATATCTCCATGGCAGAATGAGCGTTCAAATATGTATGACTACTGAACGAGAAGTTAAGTTGAAATCCATTGAAATACTATGTACCATAAATCGTTACGACTAGTTTAATAGCACAGAATTATAGTGTACTATTAGTAGTTCAGCAGCGGATTCATCCACAATGTATAATAAGAAGCTCAACGACAGAATGATAATAGAAGCGACGTAATATATCACTCTGAACCTTGGAAACATCAAACAATAGAGCAGATTGGTGGAGACCAGCCGAACTTTGTGTTATACCCTGCCCAGTTGTCTTTCTCAGCAGTTTGAGTCTTTTTCGAAGAAGTGTTTTCAGTGGCCATAGTTGTAGAAATTGATAGAGTTGTTTGAGTGGACAATTATCAAGGGAACGGACCTGCTTTTATAATGAGCTTTTGAACCTTTGTTTCTGAATGTTATGCACTCTTTCTATTGTAGTGTTTGAAGACGGTAGTTTTAATTTTTGATTGGGTGCAAAATTTCCTCATTGAGTTTACTCATTACCACACATCTCAGTGGTGGCCAAATTTCGTGATAATTTCAGCAGTGACAAATATGGAGAATAGTCAACCATTTACAGAAGAATTCTGAAACATTTCGACCCCATAGTTATCACCTTGATACATTTGAGTTAGGCTCTACTAGAAGTTTGGGATTACATTAATACCCAATTTGGCACCCATAATGCGAATGTGGATGGGAACTGTGATGAGCACACCACATCAACACTTACACTTTACCGATGGAACGCTTCTTCGGTGAGAGACTTCCAAGAAAGTATGAATGTTTGAACACTTTCTTTCAGAAGTTCCACTCTACATCACTGTTACATACATTCATTTCACACAATTTTGCATCTTACAAGCTTATCGTTTTTAACCGGATCCACTCTAACACCAGTATCCGAACTACATTTCTTCTTCGCTCATCAACTACTTCACATCAGCTAATTCATATATCTCACGTATCTATATGGTCGAAATAATTATAAACAAGATGACATAGAGCAATTATAGGCATGGCTTCATAAAATTTGGGAACAACTCTTCGTAAATGCTAGTAAATGCTCCATTAACGTTTCAACATGGTTGACTGCTCAAGCAATTGATTCACATCAGCAGAGTTGATGACAACACCCCTTTCTGAACATTTGGCCTTGCTCTTTAATTCACTACACAATCCATCGATATCGATTTCGGTATACTTTGGATGTGCGGTTATTCTGTCCCAAATTTCAGAACATCTCATGGTGACCTCAGGTGCCGGTACCACTTCAGAATCATCATCTGCATTATCATTGTTATATTGTTCGTCCAACTTTGTGTTTTCTCCAGCATAAGCAGGCTTGACGAAATCCCTTACGTCAAAGTTATTCACTCCACTCAACGGATCATAAACCGATTCTTCTGTCGTCAAGAGAGAGATTGGATCCACTTCTTTGACCTGCTTATGTTCCTCACTAGCAACTTGGTCAAGGTTTCCAAATGCCAAAGAAACATCGAAATTATTGTCATTAAGGAATGAGAGTGGGTCATTTGAAATCGTGTCTGGGAAATTGAAGTCAAGTACATTAGTTGCGTTAGGTGTTTGTTGGAAGAATGGCTCGTTAGCGTAGTCTGGTTGGTTCGTATGTGATTTTATTGCTGGATTTCCTTCATAGTTCGAGTTTGGTGTGACTAATGACGAAAAAGGGGATGCATATTGTTGTGAGAGTTCTTCCTTAATTGGAGCTTTACTCTCGGAAGATTTCGAGTCAGTTCTCTTATACTTAGGAATTGGGCATGCTTTAGTACCACATGCTTCATTTAACTGTACACAGAAAGAATCCACCTTTTCTTCGAAATTGTTGCTGATGCTCGATGTTGGTTTGATTTGTAAATTGGTGTTTTCGTGCGAAGATGATACCGAAGAGTCAGGAGATACCAAGACATTCTCGTTTAATGGACTGCTTGAAGAAGATGAGCTGGCAACATTGTCACCGACTTGGAAGTTATTAGAGCTAGAGTGGCTACTCACACTAGCACTATGACTGGATTTCTTCAAGTTATCCTTAGACCATGGGAAGTCGACCGAAAATGGAGAAGTATTAGAGTGTTTAGAACTGTCAGCGGAGCTGAATGTGGAGCTGTGAGAAGATTTTGTCGAAACACTTGTCTGTGAATCGAAGGATGGAAGATAACCTCCTGTGCTTGGATTCGACAACTTCCCCACGGCGGTAGGGAGTTGCAAGTCAGACATGTCGGAAGTGCCTCTGTATCTTGCCAACTCACCCTTGAGCATGTCGACTTGGGCTTTCAAGAAGTCAGACTCGGTGGTGGCCTTGATGTTATCCTCTTCCAAGGACTTGACCTTGTCTTCCAAATCCTTCATTTTGCGTTCTTTTCTTTCACGGTAAGCCCTTTGGGCGGCTCTATTTTGAGCGGTTCTCTTGGACTTAGGCTCAGTCTCTATGGGCTTTCTGCCCGGCTTGGTATGTACCTTTTTATCGTTGTGAGACTCAGGAGACAACGCAGCTAGCGGCAGGTCTGCTGATACCGCAGAGTAGTTTCTCTTGAAGTCGGTCATTGTGCTGATGTGATGTGATGGAATGGTGGTGGGCAAGGAGGAAATTAGTGGTGAATGGAGCGGAGCTTTATGGATTTCGCTGGAAGTTGGAGCAGGTACGGGGCTCTGTGGGGCTCGGAGGGGTATAGGCGAGCCGGGGCGGATGTTTAAACAGGAATCTAGGACGTTATTCGAAGAAGTACCGAAACACACGCTGGAGGAAGAGTTTAGACCAGGGTAGAAAGTAGGTGATGGTGGCAATTAGTAAGCGGCGGGAGGACGGTTTGTGCACTACCGGATGACCAGTGACAAAAAACGGAGCAGTGGAACAAGAGAAGATCGCAGGAGATCAACTGGAGTGAGGACGGGAGGAATCAATAAACTTTGGTAGTTTTGAACGGCTTGGTAGGGACTTCTGGGCGTATAGATCAAGCACAGAAAAAGCCTCTAGCAAAAGATTACGTAGTTGGACATGAGGGACACAGAGTATATTTATAAGCTAGTGTGATAAACCGAACGAAGGGGCCGACCGACAAAAGAAACCACAACCCCTCATGCCCCCGGAATTGGGGGCGATGTCCGCCAAATACGAGGGTTGCCGCCGCGACGGTTTGGGACGGAGCCGGAGCCAGGCTGGGGCTGCGGGAGACCCAGGGGCTGAGGGGGGGACCGGCACTGGTCCCCAGCCAAATTCGGTTTAGGTCGGTCCAGGTGGCTCGAGGTCCCGGTCCGGACCTGGACCGTGACGAGGACCAGGGCGAGGCCACGGAGGTCCAGGGCTGTTACTGTGGTGGCGGAGGTTGTGCGAGATGCGGAAAACGGTCCCGCTAGGATTCTGGGGAGGCGTGGGGAGGTAGCGCGGGAGGTCGCGCTAGCGAGGAGACACCTTAGAGCACCGCAGTAGGTAGGGAGACTTCGCATCGCAGTAGGGAGACTTCGCACCGCAGTAGGGAGACTTCGCACCGCAGTAGGGAGACTTCGCACCGCAGTAGTAGGAGACTTCGCACCGCAGTAGTAGGAGACTTCGCACCGCAGTAGGGAGACTTCGCATCGCAGTAGGGAGACTTCGCACCGCAGTAGTAGGAGACTTCGCACCGCAGTAGGGAGACTTCGTACCACGGTAGTAGGAGACGCTATTGGCCCAGAGAGAGCACAAGAAGAGAACTTAATATGCCCTGCAACTCGGAGCTGACGGAAAACCCTGGAGCGTCGTCCCATGGCTCAGGCGGGGCCGAAGTGTCTGGGAGAACTCCGTAGGTGCTGTCCATGGCTCGGTTCTCTGAGCTCTACTTCTTGTCCTGTCCTTGGTGAAGTCTCTGTCCGCACACAGCACAGTCACCATACACACCGACAGACCCACTGCGACAGACCACTGCGGCAGACCCATGGTGACAGACCCACTGCGACGGTCCCACTTCTTGAGACACACTTCTTGGGTTCCCTTAGCGGCCGAGCGGGCCTTAGCATGTGGCGGGGACCACCCTGGGGCCGCTTCAAAGTGTGTAGCGAGACCATTGCTAGGAATTAGCGAGGGTTCTTAAGTGGTAGTGTGGCCCTCTTAGGAGGTAAAGCCCCCGTTCCGAGGTGGAACCGTGGCCGTTCCGGGCAGAGGACCTGCGCACTTAGCCGTTTTGGGCGGGTGCGGCGGCCCTCGGAAGTCCCTGGCGGGATTTAGAGCTTTGACTGATGTTCCACCACCTTCTATCATGCGGGTGTGCATGACTCTGATAAGACAGCAATTGTAGGAGAATGCACCTAGCCCGACCAGTGCTGCAGCGAATCAGATTGGCCAACGGCGATGAAGAGCACGAACGGAGGATTTACCGCCCAAGGCATCTAACTCGGGGGAGGCTCTGGCGGCAGGCCGCCGGCGCATCGATCACGATCACACTGTCGCAATAATCTAAAGGATCAGGCCCAACGCTTGGGCATGCATCTCGGCCATAAGCCCCGGTTACGAGCCCTCCACGCGGTGCATACGTCACGTGAATACCAGGGCACGCAACCCAAGTGCAGAACGCGTACTACGAGGCCGGGTCACGTGGCACGCTTCCTGTGAGTAATCGAGGGCCGCTTCCCGGCCTACGGTGTCTCATACAGTACGAGGGGACACAGCACAACTGGCTCCGGGATATACGAACATCCCCAACAGAACCTAAAATAGCTCAATCCTCTCACCAGACCCTTTGCCGTGGCCCTGCATGCTCCCATGCACAATTGTGCCATTCTGACATGCCGTGCTCCGCTGCAGCGGAAGTTGCACCATAGTCGCATTGCAGTTCCAGACTCACGGCTCCGGCTCACGGCTAAGCTCCTCCAGAGTAGACCTATTAAGGAGAACGTGATAAAAGAACGTATAAAGTGAACATGATAAACCGACGGGGTTCGGAGTGACCTGAGGTCCGTAGCCGGACAACTGGGTACTATACTCGTGTCCTGATATCATCTGAAGTCGAGTCTTTTTCGACCTAAGATGATCAGACCAACGTCTAGTGCCCTACTTCAATACTCTAGAAATGGAATGAAATAGATAGAGATAGGACTAAAATAGTATTAGTAGCAGTAGAAGTGGTAAAAGTGGTACTATGGAGTTTAAGTTTGGCACCAGTAATGGTGATGATATTGTATCAGTGGGTATTAATGTTATATCAGTGGGTATGTGTGGGTGTTAATGATACTAATATCGTGTTCGTACGGGTAGATATATTTGAGTTGTGTGGTAGTATTTGGTTTAAGGTTGTAGTAGTTGTTATTAATGTCTAGTTGGTATAGTGTAGTAGTTGTTATTAATGTATTAGTTCGTATTAATACCCATGATTTCGTATAGAATCCGTTCCGATCGGTGTTTATATCAGTGCCGGATAGTTGCAAGTCTAACTTTTCTCTGTTTGGCCCTGGAATTAACATAATCTGGCAGCTCCCAATTTTTCACATCCTCGCTCATATTTTGTGTACATGTTCTGTTACATATTTGACATCTGTAGTGGGTTCTGGTCATGGCGATAGACTCAAGTGGGGTATTAAGAATTGAAACCTGGCTTTGGCTCTTAATCCCAACCTTTTTGAGTCCTATTCTCAACAAACTTTAACCTTCAATCAACTCTGAATTAACTCATTTTCGTTAAACTCCACTGACCCTCACTTTACTAAACTTTTCCAACTAAAGTCAACCTTTACTCTACATTGACCGTGTATCTCAATTTTTAACCTCTTCAATCCGACTTTCCTGACTCGAACTCAACCTCTTGGCTCTAGACCCAGTCTTCTGACTATGCCGATTCCTCAGTCCACTCTGGCTTGTTACCATCGGTTTTCAAAACCGACCCGGTTCAGTTTTGGTTCTGAGACTTGCACACGCATATTGATACGATGATGTCACTCATGTGCCGCAACGGTTTCCTGTCATACTGAACCCCCCAACTTCCCCAACAAACGATCTAGCCTTGTCGCAGAAACATATACCAGATAAGAAGGTGTAGATATGATAGGGTATGTTTCTTCTTGAGGTCGAGGTTTGGGGTCTATTCTGGGTCTATGTCGGTAGATAAGACCCGGTGAAGCAACAGGGTACTATGGTTTGGTGCACTCACTAAAACCCTTGGTCCGGTATTTTTCACCTCATCCACCACGAGCATGATGAGTAATCACATCCCATCAGACATATCGAATTTCCGTAGCATTTCTGTCCTTGTAACTGCAACTGCCTATCGAGAACCGGGGGTCGTCTACTTTGCTTCAATCAGGATTTACATGAAAGAAATAGAACAAATAAGAATGCTGGAACTCTCAACAAGAACATTTCGAATTTGCAATCATTTCATTTTCAGCCACCTTCTTCTTTCTGCAAGATCGAAATTTCTCTCATAACAATACTAATACAATATCATGCTGCCCTACAAAGTTTTTGTTTCTGGTTGTCCTGTAATTGGTGTTCTGCATAATTGGGAGAATATCAGAGATTTTTTGGATTCATATTGTTTAGAATCAGTGCACACTCTGCTTATTAATGTCTGGAATATTTAGAATAAGACCAATTCACCGTGTATTATTCTAGTAATTCGAGTAAATACAGCACGGAACACAAATATGGACCACTTTGCGACTGCACTGAAACCCAACGAACTGCCATGCAATATAACCAACCTTTCAAAAATAGAATCGTACCAACACATTATTAATTGTACCTTCGAAGTTACAGAAGCAGTGAGACAATGGTAATGTGTGTTTAATACAAAAGGTATACTGATAAGTTGCACCATACAAAAACATTTTTGGCACCATTACGTTTTGTAGTTCCATTACGAATGAATACTAACTTTTTTGACAATGCTGGATTCAATAAATTAATCGAAGAAAACTCGCACCAATGTGTTACATCCAATTAATTACTATTCTACATATATAAGCATGAACTAGGCACCAGAAAATCCCACGAAAATCCTATTTCCTCATCATTGATACTATTTACTCCAGACACTATGTTCGATTCCATCCATTATTCAAATTCGAACTACGAAAACTCTACAAGCACCAGAATTAAATCCATAGGCACCTCGCACAGAACTTCAAAGTTCAACTCAATTGAAGCCATGATTTCTCTTTAATCAAATTACCATGTTCCATATACCCATACTGCAAAAACCACGTAGTAGCGTCAGTTCCTCTCGACACATAGCATCAATAATCTTTTACACTCCAAATTTCTATTGTCCAGACTTCTTCCCCGAGATTCTTCAATCCAATGCTCCCTCGGGCTTTCGAGCACGGTCGCACACCGCACTAACATTTTTTCACATTTCCACCGCGAGAATTCAACAACTTATGCTTGAACACTTGAAGATCGAGGACCCTGAAGTGTGGAACCTACTTGACCATAAGGAGTTCATTGATGTTACAGACATTCTTTTCAATACCCTCAATGATATCGACCCGGATCATGTGATAAAGACGCCATCGTTCGATTTACTTGACGGCACTCGTGCCCTTGAAGTTACCAACCCCAAACTAGACACCAGCCTTATACACCTTCTGAAAGAAGAAATAGAGTTCGATACAGGTGCTCCGCAAGATGCTACCACCATTATATCCATCCAGAACAAATTGTTTGCCTTGTTCATGAGTTGGTTGAATAACAGTTCGTTGCCAGTAACAGTGTTGAGCTGTCGATATGTGCAGACTCTTCTTTCCAACCACGAGTCCATGGCATCGGACCCCAAAGTCCCCTTTATGGACAAATGCTCGCTTGAAAACTTCCGCTTGCCTGTCAATTCCAGAGCAAAAGCTGCCCATGATCCAAAATTGGGTAAAGAATCACCTAGCGATACGCAAAAACGATTATTGGTACATAAGGTGTTGAAATCGTTTATTGTGGGTATGTGCAAATTTACAGCAACATGCATTTACATCTCGAACAGCGTGCTTTATGAAGAGGAGGATTTGACCACGAGAAACATGGGCTTCGACTTTTTTCTGAATGTGGATGTAGAGATTATTGTCAAAGAGTTACAGAATAGCATAAAATGGTTAAACAACAACATCACCGATACTCATCACTTGGAGTTGTTAAGCCATCAACTCAATTTGGTGATCCATATGAACAAATTGGAGTCGATCTTCGCATTGCCAATATACCTATTCACACCTCAAAGATCCATATCCGAAAAACTTCAGTTTTTAAGAGATGCTTCCCACTCAATTAGTCAATTGGCCACCTGCGATAACTTCGAAGTACCCCATGCATCGTTTTCCAAGTTTGCGCAAGTAGATTTGGACAACAAGAATATCCCTTTCGAACTATACCAAATTTCTACCGAGGAAGCTTGGGCAAATTTAGCCAATATTTTTGATTCAATTCAGTTGTTCGTACAAAAATCATTTGCATTTACCAACTTTAACGAACTATTGAGTTTTCTCACTTTTGACGTGGGGAAGAAAATTCAAGATTTTGGAGTTATGGCCAGAGGAATATTTCAATTGTATCTCATTCGAGATGACAAGTCCATTTATGGAGACGCTAGCATGTGTTTAAGTAATTTTGCCATCCAGTCCATTGAAAATGTTGTTGGACCAATGAATACCCTTTTAAGCTTGAACGAGCTGGTCTTGGGCTCAATCAAGGAAGAGACCAAAATTCAAATTGAAGAAAGGCTCAATCAACTTTTGATAGACTTAGAATCGGGAGTTTATCACAATCTCACCATTTACGGAAGTAATCCATGCCGGCAACAACAATTGAGATCGAAAGCACTCTTGGTGTGGGACAATCTACAAGTCTCATGGGAATCGTTTGAAGTTGAGATGTACCAAATGTTCAGTATTGGCAATGAACTAAGCAATGGCGAGATCGCATTGCCAGTAAGCTCATATATTTATTACGCCAAATTGACCTTGATGGTTGATTTGGCGTTCAGTGGTATTGATTTGGATATCTACAAAGACTTTGAGTTATACTTGATTTATTGGTATTCTTCATACTTGATTCAATTAATAACTGAACACTTGGAAGGAAGAGTTAACGATATTTTAGTTGGAAAGCAACATCAGATTGAAAAGAGTATCCCAAAAAAGATTAAAAAGCTCAAGGCCGGACCCAAAAAAGAACAACTCAAGGCCTCTAATCAATATAATAACGAAGTCAATTTACCATTGCTTTCGAAAACTCAAAACTATGCCTTCCATCATCAGATACCATCATTAATCGCACTCAATGACTTACTCGAAGCACACCGGATTTTTATGATAGTGTTATCTTCACTCAATCTTGTCGATTTTCTTCAAGGCCCAAAGAATTCATTGACTGATTTTGAACATTTGTTCAGGTTACGCCTCAAACCATGGTCTTCAATTGGGGTTCCAAGCCTACCAACATTTGAACAATACCAGAATTCGCTCGATGTGAAGTATTTGGCAAACAAGCTGAATTATATGCCACTTTTGAGAATCATTGAAGAGAAGTTGCAGATAAGCAAAACAACATACGAAAGAGTGTTGAAGGACATGAAGGAGAATGACCATATTAAGGATCAATTTATTTGTACATCTGAAGGTATGGAACAATGGATAAAAGATTTGATCAAGGCGTGCGTCGGATGTTCTGTTGAGGTCAAGAAGTTTATTAAGTTGATCGAAACCGTCGATTTGAAGGATATTGGACCTCAAAAGTATAATTTGAATATTTCTCCTGGATACCACAGGTACTTTCCAAAATTTCTGATTTCTGAGAAGAAATAGAATTGCACATAGACAATTATACATGGCATGGATATTGTTAATAAATCTCAAGCAATGATTGGAAAAGTAGATCATTAGTAGCTTCAATGGTAGCCAAACTCCAGTGTCTCGCTGTAGCATTGATCTAAACCTCATAACACGAACTGGGTACTGAATGAACCAACATGGCCAATTATAAGGTAATATGCCGAGTCATTGTAATAGATGTAGCTGTAGTTACATATTATACTATGATTCCAGGCACACGGATATGTCTATCTTATTCGTAATTTCATAATTTACACAGTCATAGTGTGGTCAAAATCTTCTTTCGATCGTATTTTTAGTCATAATTTCAAGATAGTGCAGTGAAATATGATTGCATCGCAGAAGTTCATAGCGATGATTTCTTCTGCAAAGCATTATTATTCAGTTACCTTGGGGTCTAACTCTTCGACTGCTTTTCTCAATTGTTTACTTTCGTTAAGGATGTAAGGAGTGTTTCTGTTCACAACGGTTGATATGTCTTCATAGATCTTGCCCGTAGATTCTTTCACAGCTTGGAGGATAGCTCTCGTCTTGCGTAGATTCTCTATTTGAGTTACATAGTCCAGTTCTTGCTCCATTTCGTCTCTTATTACTCAAGTGTTCTTCATGTTGAAATATCGCATTAGTTAGTAGGGCGTGTGTTTATCAGTGGAAACAATACAGTAGAATGAGATGCTACTAATGAAGTTAATAGAAGAATCAACGTAGAAGGTATTTGAGTCATAATTTTTATGATACCTTGTAATTCTTCGATACTTTACATAGAAGAAAGAACATGATTATCTTCTTTTGGAATTTTGTTCACATCTAATGTACGCGTTGAGTTCGCTTATTCTTCTTAATTTGAAGATTTTAGTGGAAGGAATAAGTAGCCAAATATTGAATTTCTATCGCTAATTGAAGCTTTTCTCTACCAAAAGCCATAATTAAATACCGATCACTTCAAGCTTTGAGACTGAAAGGATAATATCATAAAAGTTGCAACAATACGTTTTTAAGAAATTCAACATACCGTTGATACACGAGCAATTTCTCGCCTCAAGGGTTTGACGTTTCCCATAAACACAATTTCGATTGGCAAGACATTCCTTGTGGGCTCAGTGAAAATATACCAGAAGCTGTGAAGTGGAGGCACTTTCTGGTATATAATATTTCAGTGCTAGCACTATGAATGTCAGACCTGCAGGTACGTGCTCTATAAAATGAAGCACGTGATATACATCACATGACCAGTCAGCACATGACCTCGCACCAATCACACACTGATGTTTGTAAAATCGTAATTTCTTCAACCAACTCCACCAACATGTCTAACTCCCTTGTTCGTACCTTCAAGAACATCTACCTGTCGGGGTTGAGAAGAGCCGGATGGCAAATCCAGAATCTTAACGATACCAAGAGAGGTGTCTTGGTCGGTGAGGACGATTTTGGTAACAAGTACTACGAGACTGATGTTCCTGAAGAAATCCACTTGAGAACCAGATGGGTTGAATATAACACCTGGGGTATGTCTGTGGATATGTCCCAAGTTGAACCAGGATGGCATTACTGGTTGGGTTACGGTACCAACACCAGACCCAACCAATTGCAAGGAGATGAGAAGACCACCAGAGCCTACCCATTGCCAGAGAAGCACAAGCCAAATTTGACTGGTACCGAAGGTGCTTTTGTCACTTACAACACCGCCAAGCCCAAGGTCAGTGCCTGGGTTCCTGAGGTCAAGGAAAGAGTTTAGGATAGTTGATACAGCTGGAAAGTGGCCAAGTTAGTTGTATCTGCTCAGCTGAAAAGTCTAAGCTAGTTGTGATCAGCTACAAACCGCATTGCTCTAAGCACTGCTCTTATGCATAGATGGCGTTGAATCGTCCGCACATAATAAATGTCAAGAAACTGTGGAGTGTAGAGTAGACAAACAAGATATGGGTCTATGAAATTGAGGGATGAGTCCCTCTAATGAGATGAGAGTTCTTTGAAAAAAGAACTGATCTCTATAAATGAAAGACTTGTCCTTTTAGATAAGAATATCTCCAGGTTTGGAGTGTGTTCAAAATTCTTGAAGTTCAACTTACTCTATGGGATAATCAGTGAATATTTCCTCTTACAATAGTGAAGCAACCTCAGAAGAATTACATACTCTACTAGCGAATTTACTGGACAGAAAAGAACCAACAGCAGTTTTAATGACAGAAATGCATTCTCATAATCTCTTAAGTCTTCTTTTGTCAGAAACTCCTTTTTTGCTCTTCCAATCGATGCTCTATCGATAGTGTCACTAGTAGCGAATCTCTTACAATTCGCAGCCGCAATGATTATTCACTATACCATCAAGTATTCTCCATTTTAATCACCAAGTTCCAATTTCCTGAACCATTCCGAAGAATCCAAATCAGTTTGATTTATGTATTTGAGCAGATCAAAAAATTAGAAATAGGGTGTAGTCGGATCTGAAATGGGTCCACCTATACATCATATCCACCACCTTTAAGATTCAACTCTCACACTTTCAGAAAATTTTCATACACACCACTATGAGTGAACTCCCAGCGTTGGCATCAGATGCCGTATTGAAGCAATCTGCCCCTGTTCCAGACTCCTTTGTCGAGGTCAAGGGTGTAGATTACTCCAAAGATGAAGCCTACAACATGAAAGCCGTGGATTTGATCCAATCTATGAAGACCATGGGGTTCCAGGCCTCATCGGTTGCACTGGCCTGTGAGATCATCGATGAGATGAGGACCTGGAGAGGAAAGCACAGAGATGAATTGGGAGAACACGAGGCTAAAGGTGAATTCGATGACCAAGGCTACCAGAAAACAACCATTTTCATGGGTTACACCTCCAACTTGATTTCCTCTGGTTTAAGAGATACCTTGAGATACTTGGTGCAACACAAGATGGTCAGTGCTGTGGTTGCATCTGCCGGAGGAATCGAGGAGGACTTGATCAAGGTTTTGGCTCCAACATACATGGGAGACTTTGCCTTGCCAGGTAAGGGATTGCGTGACCAGGGAATGAATAGAATCGGAAACTTGTTGGTGCCCAATGATAACTACTGTAAGTTCGAAGACTGGATTGTGCCTATTTTGGACAAGTGTTTGGAAGAACAAGAAGATGCCATGAAGAAATTGGGCTCCGAAGGGTTGAACGCCGACTCCGATGCCGTGTGGACTCCCTCCAAGTTGATCGACCGTCTTGGTAAAGAGATCAACGATGAGAGCTCTGTTTTGTACTGGGCCCACAAGAATAAAATTCCCGTGTTCTGTCCAGCATTGACCGATGGTTCCATCGGTGACATGTTGTTCTTCCACACATTCAAGGCTTCCCCACAAAGATTGAGATTGGATATTGTCAGTGACATCCGTAAGATCAATTCCATGTCCATGGAGGCTACTAAGGCCGGTATGATCATTTTGGGAGGAGGATTGATCAAGCATCACATTTGTAATGCTTGTTTGATGAGAAACGGAGCAGACTACGCTGTCTACATCAACACAGGTCAAGAATTCGATGGTTCGGATGCAGGTGCTCGTCCTGACGAAGCAGTTTCATGGGGTAAGATCAAGGCAGAGGCCAAATCGGTCAAGGTCTACGCTGATGTCAGTGTAGTTCTCCCACTTATCGTTGCTGCTACGTTTGCTTCTAAAAGACCAATCCAGTAAAGCAGATCAAGGGATGAATTAGACGAGTCAATAGTAGAGGAGGTAGATATGGAGGTTATAATAATTTTTCAATAGAAACATGTAGATACTGATATAAATGGAATGGAAAAACAAAACAAAATCAGATAGTGAAAAATCGAACTACACTTTTGTTAATTAGCTAACCAATTTTTCAAACAGAGGACTAATTGATGATGCAGACTAGAATACGATCCAAGGAAATCATCGATTCATGATTTGATCGAAATACAATTGGATGAAAAGTACTAATTTATGCCGGCGAAGAGGTTTTGACTTACGAATTCAAATTGTTACGTGAAAATAATCGATAGGTACCACAGTAAACTGTGAGCTGAAGTCTATTTTGGAGGGCCATCGAAGCAAGATTGCAGTATGTTCAACAGAAATAAAAGAGCATGATAGTGTGTTAAGGAAACCTTATAGGAGCTAAATGTAGAGGAAGTAATAAATGGTATGAATAACATATAGTGAGTGTAATTGAAATTTACTCGATGGTGTTGAAGAGAGGAATGGTGAAATAGGATGAAATAATGAACAGAGCAATTTGCACACTTTGTAATTTGATAACGTGAATATAGAATCGTTGGCCGATAGTATCGATCTGCCAAAGCAAGGGAATAATTTATACAGGAGTGACAATCAGCTTGAAGGTAACAATCGATACCTTTTATCAGGAATTGGAAGAAAAAAACTAATGCATGTAGTTGGTCAACATAACTAGCTCACTAAGTGAATCGTGTGACAATACATATAGATCTGCATGGACCAAGAAAACTTGACCTCGAACATTGACCTTCCATCATCTATATGTAAAGCTCTTCTTCTAAATCTAGACAGAATCTGAAGCTTATCAATTCAGATTCCAAGCACATGTGCCCATAGTAAAGATAAAAAATCTATACTTAAGGTGTTCTCCCTTCTTCGTTCAAACCGGTAGTTCTACAATACAAACCTGTTCCTTTCCAGCACCACCATGTGTTCCCAGCACCAACAACTGCCCCAAGAAGCACGCAGATTCACTTTTCGCATACCATTAGTATTCTATGGACCTTATCGAAGATAGAGTCGGTTCCAAGCACGCACTACGTATTCTCAGATAACGGATACTGAGCCAATTACAATCACAACGGTTATTTTCTTCCTCTGACATTCTACGAAGTGCCCCGAAGCCTCGACCACTACGAACTCTGGCCTGCTTCGGGCCTAGCCTCAAGCCTAGCTTCAAGCCTAGCTTCGACGTCTATCTCCAGTCCATGTTCATGTTTACACCCAAAAATAGCTGCTCCAGGTCCAGGCATTGTTGAGAGTCCACTAACCCCTTTCCTGGACTTTTCCCGGCCTATTCTGTGCCCTCTCGACCCATTACTAAGCCCTGTTTGACTCTGGTACCTTTGACTCCATTCTCGTACCGCGACCCGGCTGATCTTCGCAACGATATCGGTGTCAAGTGCCCGCATCTTCTGGGCACAGATAAGGACACAATTGGTCTCGCTTTGCACGGCTCTCCGAGCCACACCAGCAGTAAAGATCAGAACAGTCATCCCTGGATTCCGCACCATAGTAACCGTTGGGAATAAGCTTCACTCCGTCCAGAAGCGGGCCCGATGTAGCCGTCTCTATGGCATCAGAATGGTGGTCTCAAGCGTATACAATAGAGTAGCATGGCCGTATCTCCTCTCCCACCCCTCCACATACCACGTACCACCACTGCTACATCTACACCACCTCTGTTTCCTTCTCCGTTCACGTTGTGTCAAAACCCATGAAGCCCATGAAGCCCATGAAGCCCATGGAGCCCATGAAGCCCACGTAGTCCAAGTTGACGGTGATGGCGCAGTGTCCCGTTTCAGTGCCCAGTGCACGTCAAATTCCCCAGACTCGTCCCTTTGGGCCCACCACAGACCGTTTTGAGTGCTGCTGGGGAGTGCACTGCCTATTGTGGATGCTGGGGCCAGTCACAATCCTACGGTGGCAGCCTAGTGCGCATTTGGCAATAGTTCCGCTACTACCAGCGCTACCGGTAGCTCGAGCGCGCACTACGCAATAGTGACTATGACGTATAAATAGTAGACAGTTCTCCGCCATTTCTGTTCTTCATTCATACCCATACCCGTCACTCGTCCCACCATGAACCAAGATCTTTCCAACGTGTTGAGGGACCTCTTGCAAGCCATCGAGAAGACCTCAGTGCAAGACACTGAGTCTTCTGCTGCCGTCTCCACCGTCTCCACCGCCACCACCTCCAAGGGTCTTCTCGATTACGCCCATCGCTACATCGACTTCACCTACACTTCGCCCACCATCTTCCACGTCATCGACTACTTCAAGAAGGATCTCGCCAAGGCCGGGTTTTCCTACATCTCCGAGCAGGACGACTGGTCGTCCTTGACCCCAGGTAAGTACGTCACCTCCAGAAACGGATCTGCCCTTGCTGCCTTCGTGGTCGGTAAGGACTGGAAGCCCTCCAACGGTGTGGGTGCCATTGGATCCCATGCCGATGCTTTGACCGCCAAATTGAAGCCTGCCTCCATCAAGAGCAAGGTCGACGGCTTCGAGTTGTTGGGTGTGGCTCCATACGGAGGAACCTTGGGCGCGCTTTGGTACGACAGAGACTTGGGTGTTGGTGGTAAAGTATTGGTCAAGAAGGATGGCAAGGTCACCTCCAAGTTGGTCGACTCCACTCCCCACCCAATTGCCCACATTCCTTCCTTGGCTCCTCACTTCGGTCCTGTGGCCCTGGAGAACAACAGGGAAACCAACGCTGTTCCTGTGGTGGGTTTCTCTGCCGGTGACATCGAGCCAGCAACTGAAGACGAAAAGAACGCCCCATTGTACGGTAAGCACTCCTTGTCTTTGTTGAGATACATTGCCAAGAAGCTTGATGTCAAGGTTTCGGAGATCTTGCAATGGGACTTGGAAATCTTCGACATCCAAAAGGGTACCATTGGAGGTATCAACGACGACTTCTTGTTTGCTCCAAGACTTGACGACAGACTTTGTTCTTGGGCTGCCATCAACTCTTTGATCGAAGCCGACGCCGCTGGTTTGCTCAAGGACGACTCCTTCTCGTTGGTTTGCTTGTTCGACCACGAGGAAGTCGGCTCGCTTTCCAGAACCGGTGCCAAGGGTGGACTCCTCGACCTGGTTACCTCCAGAGTTCTCCAGGCATTGCACCCATCTGTTCCAAACTTCCAGGAGGAATTGAGAGTGACCTTCGCCAACTCCATCATTGTGTCAGCCGACGTGATCCACATCCTCAATCCAAACTACCAATACGTCTACTTGGAGCACCACAAGCCACTCCCAAACACCGGTGTCACTGTGTCCTTGGACAGTAACGGAAACATGGCTACCGACGCCGTTGGTGTTGCGTTGGTGGAAGAGATCGCCAGAAAGAACGGCGACAAGCTCCAATACTTCCAGATCAGAAACGACAGCCGCAGTGGAGGAACCATTGGTCCTTCCATTGCTTCGCAGACCGGAGCCAGAACCATTGACATGGGAATCCCTCAACTTTCCATGCACTCGATCAGAGCCACTACTGGTAGTAAGGATGTCGGATTGGGTGTCAAGTTCTTCAAGGGCTTCTTTGCCGACTGGCAAGCCACCTACGGCAAGTTCGAGGACTTGTGATGTAATTGCACCGCTTCTTGCGTCCCAAAATATAAATGTACGTGTGATTTCGTATTATGATCTGATCTCCACATACCGAGCTCCTATTGTGTAAATACGTAGTGCACCATGTAGACCACCATACCTTTACGGTATACCACAGACAACCACAGCGCGTCACGTGACCCGCTTCCCCTAACGAAAACAAACCAGTCACCCGTAACGATCCTTAAACAGGACCCTAGTTGAATCTCGTTCGTGCAGCGCTAGAGACCACCACAGTGTAATATATTGAACACCAATGGGTGAGTACCAATTACGGTGGGAACTGTCCTCCGTCCTACAATTGAGCCAACGGCTTGGATCAAGCTCGTTGGATCACTCGTTATGATGCCTCTACTAACTTTAGCTCCTCCCAAGAAGATGAGCTTGCAGGAGTTCTTCGACATGTGTAAGTATAATTGGAAGTCACTCACTGCACACACGCTATAGACCACCAGTTGATCAATGATTACTAACTTCAAAGCCTACGGAGGCTCCTGGGCAGATGACGATATAAACATGGCATCGATCTCTGTGCCCATTGAGAAAGGATACGGATCAGGATACCATGGGGAGCACTACGGACACAATTCATTTTCCAGAGCCCCAGGGGGCGGGGCGTTTCCAGGACCTCCATTCATTGTCAAGATGTTGAACATTCCGGTGACGGCTGATAACGGCTTCATTGAGGATCTTTTCCAGAGCAGGTACACGTCGTTTGTCAAATTCAAGATAGTGGTGGATCCCGTTTCCAACATCTTGGAGACCCGGGTCATCAAGAAGGTTGCGTTTGTGGAATTGCACTCCTCTGCAGACGTGGCCAGAGTTTTGAAATGGCAAGACTTGTACTACAAGGGTAACAGACGAGTTTTGGTTGAAATGGCAGATTTTGCCGATTTTCAGAATTGTATTGCATTCAATAAGGAACATGAAAAAGACATCGAAAGAATACAGGATGACTTCATCTCAGGAAGACATCGCACCATGGAGCCTAGCCCAGAGCATAGAAGTTCAGCCAGATCTCCGGTAAGAGGTCATAATGCGTTAAACCAAAGAGGCCCTGCTTTGAACGATAGACAATTCGGAATCCCTCCACAAGAACCTCATAAACCAAAGTCAAATCCATTCGGCTCAGCCAAACCCGTTGATACGTTATCGAAACAACAGGAAATCGAGAAAAAGTTAATCAACTTGAATAAGACTACTGTTCAAACTTTGGGTCCAGATGGAGAGCCTGGTGACGTCCAATCAACAATCAAGCACTTTCATGAGGCCGGGTCCCCAAAATTGAGGAGAAGCTCTATTTCCGCATCACGCAGGTCCTCAACTGAAGGAAGAAGACCATCGTTCTCCATTTTAAAAAGGTCTCAAAGCTCAAAAGTTAATGACAATGAAATCAAATCTCCAGAAGAAGCAACTAACAGTTCGAAAACAGTACATGAAAATACTGGAGCTTCAGGTGCTAGTGCACAAACACAACCACCTCCTCTACTCAATGAAATTGGCGGAAAAAGTCTTGCCGAGCTTTTGAGTGCAAAGCCCAATGGTGTCTCAGATACACCTGGTAGAAATTCCCCAAGATTGAAGAAGCCTTCCCCAAAACCAGTTGTAAGCAAACCGGTTATCTTGAAGAAAAAAGTTCATGCTACAGGTTCCATAAATTCAGAGAATACTCTAGATGATTCTTCATTGAATGGGTCTGATCCAGCACCAAAGCCATTACTAGCAGGAGGTGAACTGGAGACAACTGAAGCTTCTACTGGAAGCGTTAACAACAAGAAACCTAGTGTCACTTCAATAGCAGAAACTTTTTCTAAGACGGGTTTAAGTGAGGAGATTGTGCCTGTTAAAGAAGACGACCCGGTGTCGAATAATATTGATAACCAAAAGCGAGTGTCTTCTGAGGTACAAGCTCAAGTCCTACCCGTAGTCGAGAGAATTGTTGATGAAGACAGACCAGATTTCAAAAAGCATTTGAACGAACTAGTAAGCAAGGCTAGTATGAATAAGGAAAAGCGTCATCCAAGAAACAACAGACACAGAGGAGGCTTTCATCATGGAGCCAACAGCGATGGCCATTTTGAACCCGACGACGAAGGTCATTTCGGCCGTAATAGAACTAGAGGATCAAATAACCAACCCTACCATGGACATTCCACCAGATCACCCAGGTTCAAAGGTGCTAAAATCAACAGAGATGAAATTGAAAGCGGAGCAAAGTTGGAAGACTCCGAATTGAAATCAGAAGCCAAACCCAACTTGGCCAGCGCAAGAAAAGAAAGAAGTGAAGTAGCAGAGCATTCCGACTCTACTTCTGAAGCAAAATCGAGCACATCTAATAGAAACAATTCTAACTCAAACCGATCAAGGTCAAATAATGACTTGAATGAAGTCTCTGAGGATGATCATAAGTATCAAACAAATGGAGACTCTTCAGAGGCTTCTAATAAAGCTACGGACAGTGCTCAGGATACAGAAAGAGAACCAAGAAATGGAAGAAGAGGACAAGGTAGAGGTGGTCGTGGTTCACATAGAGGTGCTGGTTTTTCGCGAGGAAGGGGAAGTAGAGGAAGAGGAGGGCATGTTAGATATAATCTTCAATATGTCAGAACGAAGGTCGGGGAAGAATCAAAACCAGAAACGAGCTGAATTCTACGCATTAGTGGAATCGCATCCTGAAATTGCTATCATTTAATAAATCAAAATTGAATGAATATGTATGAAGTAATGTATAATTGATTGAGTTTAGTGTCTACAATAAGCAATATGGGAGATACATTTTTTGTTCCTATTTCAACAATAGGTAAGAAAAGAACCAAAGAGAATTGTAGATTCGTTCTTCAGCACGATGTGTATCCTGAAAGCCCAAATTTCAGGATGCAAAGGTATTATTGTTATAGAAATAAATAAAAGAAGCAACATTAGTTTAAGTTGTCCTTAAAAATCCGAGATTAGAGTTGAAAGACTACCGCAACCACGGGAATCTAAAACTGATTTTAAAATATTGATGGATCCTCATAAGATACCACTATCTCTTAAAGAGTTTTCCAAAATTGTCTCCTTCACAGCCACGAAGACCAACTGGATATTTGAAGTGTCTGTAGCCTGTGTAACATGTGGAAATATATTTAAGCCAGATCTGTTCAATTGGGTGAATCTCCATAAGATGTACTTTGCGGCTTTGTTTATATTATTTCCTCCAGTGTAATCGGGGAACTGATCTTCAAGAGGAGAGTATGCAAGTTTTTCGGCAAAAACATCAATTTTGTTCAAGAACAAAACAATTGACGTTCTTGCGAACCATCTGGAATTCACAACCGAGTCAAATAAAGTCAACGATTCTTCCAATCTATTTTGACTATTCTCCTCCAATAATACTTGATCATACTCAGATAATGCAACACAAAAAATGATCAAAGTCACATTATCGAAGCAATGAATCCATTTTTTACGTTCAGAACGTTGTCCACCGACATCGTACATATGAATGTTCAATCCGTTACCCATTTGGAATCTGAAATCGAAAATACCTGAAGTCTTCTTTCTGGTTCTAAGGATATCGTTCACGGAAGGAACATAGCCCACTTGAGCAATTCTATCGATATCAGAGAGAAAGTAATGGGACGAGTCAATCAAATAGAAATGACCTTGTTGACTTTTTGCGAATTCCTGAATCTTGGGATGTGAGTAGACTTTTGCGATTTTTTTAGCGATTTCTGGGTCAAACAGATCATCAGAATCCATGGAGTATTCATGCTCAAGAATAGCATCCAAATCTGCTTTTTCCACAACCCCCTTTTGTTCACCTCTGAAAGCCTCGGGGCTTTCTTCACCGCTAGCGGTAGGAGTTAAATTATTTGGTGAAATGACGAGACTCGGTTGTAACTCGTAGATTGCGGAGATGATGTTTTTGATACAATCAAGAAGATTTTTGTAGACGAAAGGTTTGTACTCATACAACTCTTCCTTGGAGTAACCACCCTTGTGAAGAATTTTCATTTGCTTTACAATGGTAGACTTTCCAGATTCACCAGATCCCAACAATAATACCTTGACATTGCTGGTGGCTTGCCCAGATTCTGGGTGAGCAGCAGCAATATCAACGGTGTTCTGGACGGGAAGCTTTTCTTCTTTGTACTCGTTGGAGGAGCCGGTGGAGGAGTCCACATTAACGGAATGGTTTGTTTCGTCTTTCTTGGCCAATGCCACCTTCTGTTCCTCACGTTTTGCGAGAGGCTTCGAGGGTGGAGTTGGAGCAGGAGCAGATGATGGAGCGCTTGGCTCTTTAGAAGCACACGAGCCCATTAGGAGAATGCAGACAATCGAGTGGCACCAAAACGCCGGGAGGATTGATTATGGAGATGAAGACGGAGCTCAATTAATTCAAGCTCAACTGGGGGTCGGGGCCTATTGCTGGACAACGTTAGGCAATGCAAACACCCCTGATGATGAAGGTGCGAGTTAGTCAGCTGAGGATAGCAACAAACTCGGGATACGGAAATGAACAATCAATCGTTTGATCGCTGTGCCTTCGGATGGAGGTCTTGGGACGGTCTGCTATGGACACTTGGGAACGTTACCAGACAAACGTAGGGATCTGGTTAAAAGAATTGAATGAGGGTCTGACTGTAAGACATGAATTATTTCCAGAGCGAGTGTGCGCACACACTACTGGCTCGGATCGCTCGTCTAACGTACCGCGATGAAATATTTCTAATACTGGAGGCAGAACAGAATAGGAAACGAACAGGAAAAGGAAGGAATGAAAGGGGAAAAATGAAGTAGAAAGGAGGGAGGAAAAGGGGAAGAGGACCGAGTTCAATGAAGAAACTCGGAGGGCCGAAGCAAGGTTTTTTTTTTTTGCTTGTATGGGGCTGCTTGTAGCGGGAGTATAGCAGAATCTCGAGGGTGTCGGATCGTAGCAGGTTGCAGGAACTGATGATCTTGGTTGATCTTGATGTGCTCTAGGAATATAGTTGGTGAGACTATGCTAGAGTGCTGGGTAAATCGCAATAGAGCCTCGCTAAATTCCGACTTAATTGTCACTAGAATTCCACAGTGGCACCAAATTCATTCCTGGGGCTCACTAGCGATAGCCTCGCGCCACTTGGTACCAGTTTAGTGCGATGCCGTCGCACTAATTCCCAGGGTGGGACGGTGGGTGCAAACGTCACCATCCACTGCACTTGGCCTAGGTTGACTACAGATGCTACGGGTTGACTACAAGAAATATTACGGGTTGTGGTGTGATGCCGGGACAAAACGGAGACCCCCTCTAGGCGAGCTTCTCCTCTTTGTCAAGGAAACCAACACCCGCGTGCTTCGGTATATTGATAAGGCAATTTACCGGAGGTTCTTTGCGGTCGTATTCAACAAGGCTTTTATTTTTCACTCTTTCTCACTTGACATTTTTCACCCTGGTGAAACCATGCATGTGCAGTTATCTATTGTCGAGATAAAGTTGGTGGCTGGATGAAGGCATAAAATATTGGCTCATAGTACGTATGCCGCAATTCTGTTCGCGGTGCTCACGTTGGTACAGTAACAGTCAGGAGGGCATTTTTCAGTCGTTGACGTGAAAGCGATACGGCACGCAGCGTGGTTTGACGTGGAGGAAGGCGTGATTTAGACGTGTGTATGGAGGAAGGCGTGGGCTTGTGAAATAGACGTGGGTGTAGACGTGGGTTTGGACGTGGGTTTGGACGTGAATTGGGCCACGAAACCGTGTTCGCTTAGCTTTGATCATATGGATCATATTGTAACTCCAGTGGGTTTGAAATTTTTCAGTCTCGTTGAAACATTTCAGATTTCTACAGATACTTTCCACTCAATGCTCATACTCGTTTCGTGATGGTAGAATGATACAACCGCCTTCGGTGTGAAACCTTCCGTCAGCCACTACGCTTCTTTCACTTTGGTACGTCTATTCTACAATGCTGCTATTCATACATCTTTGGAATCATCAATATCATCAGGCAACTCCCTCATTGAAGCTTGTGGCTCTGGAGGTTCTGTGGAATCTCCACCAAATTGTGGAGCAGACAACACGTCTCCAGTGCTATCTGGCGCCACAGAGGCTTCATGCTTGTCACCAAGTTCACGACGCTCCATTTCCTTTGCCTTAGATGCTCGAGCCTCGTCTTGTAAACGTTTTCTTTCCTTTCTGCGTCTTTTCTTGGTCTCAAACTCATGCCACTCACCTTTGATCTCTTTCAAAAAATCCAAGGGCGCAGGTTGAGGATCCTCGGTGAAATAAGGATGCTCGAGTGCTTCTGATGCTGTAAGTCTCTTGTTTGGATTTAATGTCAACAATTTTTGGGCCAAGTCAAAACTTTGTTCTGACATAACTCCTCCATACAACTCTTGGAATTTGCTTGCGATGTTAATTTTTGGTTTCAACATTTCGAACCATGGTAAGTTTTCTATTCCTGGCCACTCTTCATAACTCGGAGTTCCCATGATATTCAAGATCTTGCTCAATTGTCCAACTTCATCAAATCCTTGAAATGCTGCTATCTTGGTGTATAACTCTATCAAAAGGCATCCCACGCCCCATACATCGACTTCTCTTCCGTAATCTGTAGAACCCAAGAGAAGTTCTGGAGGTCTGTACCAAATGGTGATGACTCTGTTTGTATAATCTGGACTTTCCAGTTCGTTGAGAATTTTCATGGTCCGTGCCAATCCGAAATCTGCGATCTTGAGATTTCCGGTGCTATCTATCAATATGTTGGATCCCTTTATATCCCTATGGATAACTCTCTTTTTATGCAAATAATTCAAACCTTCCATCAATTGTTGGAAGAGAAATTTCCTATGACTTTCTTCAAGGTTGAGTTCTGGGTGTGTTAAAAGTCCCGTCAAGTCATGCTCCATGTAATCAAAAATCATGTATATCTGATTATGTTCGACCATCATTTCGAGTAACCCAACCACGTTTTTATGATCAAATGACTGTAATAATTTAATCTCTCTGATTGCGGTGATGGGAAACCCTTCCTTTTCTGACTCCAACCTCAATTTCTTCAATGCGACGTTTTCATCTGTAACTATGTTCATAGCTTTATAAACACGTCCATAAGTTCCTTCTCCGACTTGCTGTACTCTTCTGTATATTTCTGACGGTTTTAAAACCTTGACAGAATAAATATGGGACGGAGCTAATTTTTGTGGTGTACTTATGTCTTCTTCTTCTGTTTCTCCCTTGAAACTGCTCTTATAATTTCCTCTGCCCTTCTGATGGCCGCCTCTATTAGAAAATGATCCCCGTTGACTGGACACACCACGTCCGCCTCTAGCTGTGCTTGTGAACGATCCTCTTGAGGCACCACGACCTCTGGACGATCCTCGAGGACCTGATGAGAATGAGCTTCGAGGTGCAGGTCCTCCACGATGTGATCCACTTACTCCCCTGGATGAGTTTCCGCCTCTACCTCCTCTGTATGGAGGGTAATCTGATTGGGTGTCAAAATCTCTTCTTTTTCTGTAACTGCTTGGTTCAGATGGTAATGGACGCTTTATTCCAGAGGGACCTGAGGGCAAAGCAGAAGCCCCAGACTTGTCGTCTCTATTTTCATGGAATTTTCTCCCTGTTCCATCACCTCTGGGTTTGTACGTGTCACCTCTGGGTCTGTAGTTATTTCTATTTGAATAGTTCCCTCTTGAAGGTTTATAGGTGTCTCTCAGTTCACGATGATGGAAAGAATCGTTTTTATGGGAATCACCCGACCCATGTGAATCGTCATCTCTGTCTCTTTTGATGAACTTCCTGAGTGAATTCGAACTGCCACTATCGTAGTCTCTTGTTGAACGGGGACCAGTTGGTGGAGCTCTATTTTCCGACATAGTGTAGTGAAAAGAGTGATCTTTATACTTTGAAAACAGGTTCAATTGAGAAGTACGAAGTTTCTTCACCAAGGTATTATAAATCCCGGCCGGCTTATGGTAGTTTGAATACCAACTTCGAAATCCACAACTTTGTTTAGGTGACCTGGTACACTCACTGTGTCATTTTTTGAGAGTAGAAAAAATCAGTGAGAAGGGTTACCCGGACTCCTGAGGCCAAGTTCTGAGGAAATGTAGTAGTAGTGGAGCCAGTACGTAGTACTGGTGGAGACATCTAGTATTGTCCTTGAAGCAAGGCCTACAAGAGTGTATGGGTAACAAAGTTCTGCTTGTAAGAGAACTCCACAGACCCTCCCTGATTGGGACACTAACGCTTATTGTTAGAGCCCAGAACACGTAATAAAGTATATGGTATCTGCCAATTATTCCCCAGTGATTCAAGTGTGAACCCTTGACCTGTTTGAAGTGACTGCACCGTGTGGAGATAATGACGGGTAGACTCTTATTGTGGTTCAAAGACAGTCCGTGGTTGCAAAAGTTGTGGCATTCGTGCTGAAGTTGAGCAGAACACTGAAGTCCATTAGGCGCCAACATAATTTTGGGCCATCCAACCATCCAGGCGCTAGACACAAGCACTTCCTTATTGTTGTGGTATGAGTGGTAAGGAAGTTGAAGTTTGTGCTGCCAATGACTGCTCCGTATCGAACTCTACACAGATACGGAGCATGTCAGGTCCCCACAGGTCCAAGACCATTTCCTCGGGTCCATTTCCTCGGGTCCAATTTCCTCGGGTCCAATATCGGTCCAATTCCTAGACCAAGAACACGATCAGACGAAACAAGAAGCACCAAACAGTGCAATATCGGCCCACAACCGCCAACCTCTCAACTCCCGGGAGATGGTGGCATAGACAGAAACCCAGACGGTGCTAAATCACCTCAGCTTCACACACAACTTGACTTCGCTCATCTTCATGGGGAGCATGGGCTCGGTGCACGCGGAACAGATAGTGGTGTCTGTGTCCATGGCTCGGCCGGTTCTGGCCAATCTCATGCCAACATCAAGTTCATGGTGGTGGTAGACAATACGTTGATGGTACTCGGGGATGGCACGTGTGCAACTGGTGTTAAGTGTTGGGTGCTGAGCGTTAATGATTGACTAGTGTGGTGAGAGGAGAGTAAGCGGTGCCAGTTGTCATTTGCTACAAAGAAGTCCCGTGCGAAGGCCGGGTAACCTGCTTCCAAATCGGGGTGTATCAGGGACAGAAACACCAAGAGGTGGCGGGAAGGAATTCAATACCCCAAACAAACAAAGCATGGTGAGTGTTTTCGGGAAGACCTGACGAGTTCCCACGATCCACTGGAATTACGAGATGGTCCATCTCGTAAAAAGCGATTGCAATGGGAACTTGGGACGGTTTCAACTGGGCTCGTCTACTAACAGTCCACCGAGGCAAATTGAGTGGCCCCGCTAGATCTCGAGTTTAGTTTGGAGAGTGGTTCGTCTAACCACAATTGAGCAGGCTAGGCTTGAGACAGTGGGCCTCCTCAACGTTGCCGGTGGGTATAGATCGGAAGAATAGTTCACGTCAGTGTCGACTTAGCCTTAGTGTCGGCATTCTTAGCCGGTGTCAAGAGAAACACCGGCTTGACCCCCAATGTTGATGCGCTCGATAATGAGAACTTCAGATACTACAGCACGAAGTACTTGGACGTGGGAGAGAAGATTTTCGACTACAGTGCCGCGTACTTTGGCTCCTCGGAGTACTTCAAGAGAAGGTGAAGCCAGGTGGGATGCTAGGGAAGAGTTGGGATTGGCACGGGGACAGATTACGGTGTACTGTAAATATTGACTGCACCACCGTCCCCTTACCACAACTACGAGACCTACCATGTGACCTATTATGACCAACTGTGTGACGATTAGTATATTAAGTAGTGTCTCTGACACCACCGATGTCGGTATTATTTATATAGCCCAGAACAAACGTATATGAAGAAAGCGTATATCGTAATCAAGAAGGTATCGTGAGGTGCTTATTTGCTTATTCGACAGTAACGGACTTGGCCAAGTTACGGGGGAAATCAACATCGATGCCTCTGTTCACGGCCAACCAGTAACTCATCAATTGCAATGGAATGACGTTCAACAAACCTTGCAAACAATCAACGGTCTCAGGCACTTCCAAGGTGGCCAACACCTTGTCAGAAGAAACAATCTCATCACCTTCGTTACACACAACAATTGGTCTACCGTCTCTGGCAGTGACTTGCTCAATGGCAGACATGGTCTTAGGGAACAACGAGTCCTTGGTGGCAAAAGCGATGATTGGCAAGGTGTCGTCGACCAAGGCCAAAACACCGTGCTTCAATTCACCGGCCAAAACACCTTCAGAATGCATGTATGAGATTTCCTTGATCTTCAAGGCACCTTCTAATGCGGTGGCATGTTGGTAACCTCTACCTAACAAAAGCAAAGACTTTTGAGAGTTCAAGGTCTTGTCACACAAATCCTTGATCTTGTCTTCCAATTGCAACACTCTCTTGATTTGTTCTGGAATCTTTTGCAAACCTTGGATAATTTCTCTGTGTCTGTCGATTCTAGCGATGGAATCATTGGATAAAGAGAGGGCAAACATCACCAAAGCAATGTATTGGGAGGTGTAGGCCTTGGTGGAGGCAACACCGATTTCAGGACCAGCGTTGATGTGGACACCACAGTGGGTGGTTCTGGAAATGGAGGAACCGACGGAATTGACAATACCAACGGTCAAGGCACCTCTTTCCAAACAGTATTGCAAGGCCAAGAGAGAGTCAGCAGTTTCACCAGATTGAGAGACGAAAACACAGGTGTCGTCTCTGAAAACTGGGGACTTTCTGTCAAGGAAATCAGAAGCCAATTCGACACTTACTGGAATTTCGGTAAGTTCTTCAAAGATGGATCTGGTAGCCAAACAGGAGTGGTAAGAAGTACCACATGCAATCATGATGATTCTTCTACATCTTCTGATGGTTGGCAACCACGATCTCAAACCTCCCAAGTTGACCTTGTTGGAGTCGAAGTCGATTCTACCTCTCATGGTGTTGAAAGTAGAGTCTGGTTGTTCGAAAATTTCCTTTTGCATGAAGTGCTTGTATGGGCCCTTCATGATCTGGTTCAATTCCATTTCTAAGGTTTGGATTTGTCTGGTGGTGGAGTCACCTTCGCTTCTCTTGGCTCTGTGGATGTGCAATTCACCATCGTAGATGTGAGCAAAATCGTTGTCTTCCAAGAACAACACCTTTCTGGTGTGTTGAACCACGGAAGCAGGGTCGGAGGACAAGAAGAATTCCACAGGCATTGGAACACCATCGTCAGCCAAGAAAGCTCTGGATTGTGCAGTTCTCAAGTTGTTGTTGTTTGGTTCCAAGAGGTTCAATTCACGGCTTGGAGCAGGTTCTTGTTGACCTTCTGGGAACTCGACGTCCACGAAGTCGACCTTCAATTTCTTCTCGGTCTTGACACCGATCAACAATGGAGAACCCTTTCTGGTGGCGCAGACTTCACCAGGGTAGTGGGTGGACTTGACCAACAAACCGTAGGAACCTTCCAATTCGTACAAGACTTGCTTGGTCAATTGGCACAAGTCGAGATCAACACCGGCAGCGGTGTTGGTGTCGTAGATGTGCTTGAACAACTTGGCAATACACTCGGTATCGGTTTCCGACTCAAATTGCATTCCTTTGGACAACAACAAGGTCTTCAAAGGTCTGTAGTTGGTGATGATACCGTTGTGGACCACGATGAACTCACCCGATGGGTCTGATCTGTGGGGGTGACAGTTATCGATCATAGGTTGACCGTGGGTGGCCCATCTGGTGTGGGCAATGGCAACGTGGTTGTCGAACACGGTGTTTCTGTCGACCTTTTCGTCGATGAGCTTTTGCTTCAACACCTTGACCTTTCCTGGGGTCTTGACGATGATGTTTTCGCCCTTGGAGTCGCCGTCGATGGCCAACCCGGCGGAGTCGTAACCTCTGTACTCCAATCTCTGGAGTCCTTCGATGAGGTTGTCGACGATCTCACCTCTGGTTCTGTCGACCAAGAAGTTGATGTATCCAAAGATTCCACTAGAAGTTAGTATGAGGCGTCGAAGACGGCGGAGGTCCACCATTCTTGGTGGACCTCTGGTCCTATGGTACGTACCACATGTCGCTGATGAGTAGTTATGGGAAGTGAGCTTGAGCTTGGAGCTGTGAGTAGTGGGGGTGACTTGTACAATGAACGATGCCGAACGAAGCTGAGCTATGCGTGAAATCTCGTCGAGTCGTTGGAGGAGCCGGGGAAGAGCTAGCAGTAGCGAAAGTGTGACAAGGAGTGGTGGTTGAAAATGGAATTTCCACTTGGGTAGGGATCCGTGAGGAGTGTATAGAGGAAAGGAGATGTGAGGTGGGTAGTGGGGCAGGAACTGCTCAATTATATAGTTTATGAACGCTCTATTTTTGGTTGTTTGTATTTGTGCCTGTGCGGATAAGAGGGGTGGGGCACGGGCCTGTTTGGGAAGGGAGATTGTGGACGTCCACGCGGGTGGTGGGTCCGTGAGAAGAGCAGAGAAGGGACGAGAAGAACCGAATGGAAGTGGAGGGAATGGCAAAGAAAAAGGAGAAGAGAGGAAGCAGGGAAGGGAAAGAAAGGGAAGGGTGTGAAGTATGGAAAAGGAGAGACAAACAGAAAGCGTAGGGGTACGGATATTTATTGAGAGATGACGTGCAGACGTGTTATTCGACAATTAATGGACATTAAAAGGAACCTTATTGGACCTTAAATGGACCTTAATTGACGTTTATGGCAGGTGATAATTAATTGCTGGTTGGCGGTCTGGGGACCTCCGCCTGCCGAGAAGACGTCACTAGGGCCACGACTTCGCCGACCTCTGCTGGGGCTTCTCATCAGAGATCGGTGTGTTCTGAGAGGTGCAGGCGTAGGGATGGACGTCGAAGAGCCTGGACCTGTGGAATCAGGATGTTTGGTGCCACCCGTTTTGGGTAAATTTGTCAATATCGCCAATAATACTGAAATGGCGGGCCAGTCACTGGGGTCCAAGTGGGCACGATCAGTGGTGAGTGAAAAGTGGAAGTGGAAACTGAGCAGTGGAAGTGGAAATTGAAAGGTTTTGGTGATTCACTGGACCTGTCAGAATTGAAACCGTATTGTGATCGGGAGAGGCTTTCTGACAGCAGATGTCGTGGCCGTAGTGTAATGGCCGTAGTGACATGATTGTGACACCTGCTATAGACTTAAAGCTGTAGATATCATGGCCGTAGTGACATGGTTGTGACACCTGCTATAGACTTAAAGCTGTCATGGCAGTTTGGGGGTTTTGAAGCGTTGTGTGAAGTTAGGGGACTCATAGTGCATGTCTACACTAGATTCATCCTAGAGATGAAACTGGATCTGGGCTGCACCGCCAGGCGAAGCGATGGACGCGGTAGGTTTATTCTAGCGAGAAACTGATGCGGTCCCATGCTCCCGGTGCCGTCCATTTCCTCCAATTTTCACCAATTTCCAGCGATCAGTGCGTAGATTTCCCATGGAATATACATGGATCTGGGTGGTTCTACGGGCATTCTACGTGGAATCTTCGTGGAATCTTCATGAAATCTGCATGGATGCTGCATGGACTCTGTAATTCTGCATGGACGGTACACCAACCGTGCGTGAAGGGCCAATAGGACGTTGCGTCCTTAGTAAGTGCTCTTGGTCCCCAGGCCACAGACGCACCGGAAGTCTGCGAATTTCACTGGGAGAATTTGGTGGCCGCTATCCCAGTTCAAGTTGCTGCTCCAGGACCTCCAGAGCCCACCATCCTCCACAATCCTGAAAACCTTCCCAATCCCTGGAACCCTCGCAAACCAGAGATCGTCCGTGATCCCACTCATGCAATTCATAATGAAAAATATCGAATAATAATCTTCACTGCTCATCAGGCCGATCGCTTACTTGTCCGGCACATGCCACGGCCACCACGCACTTTGCCATTGGCACCCAAATTTCAGTGGTGGGTGTTCCACCACCAACGATGTCTCCAAGTACCTAGTTTGACCCTCTGAGTAATTCGCGTTCTGGCCATATTCAAGAACGCTAACTCCGATTCCAGACTGGCCGGTCATTTCCACGGTTCCCACGCCCATTCCGTCAGCTGACCCGTTCCAGTGGAATCCATCACTTTGGCGTGGATTCGCACTTCGCACCTCGACATCGCACATCGCTCACTTCACTTTGTACCGTTCGCATTGTATACGTTGAACAATTCACATTTTCCACAGTACAAGTAGATTCGCCAGCAAGGCGAGGAATGGGCTTCTAACGTCGGTTATTGGCCGTCACTGGAGTTCCAGGCACATGGGCGGAGTCACTGGACATGCCGTGGACTTGGAATCGGATCGCCGCGATGCAATTGGCTGAAGCCCTGGGGGTTCCTGTTTCAGCTGAGTCGTTTCGCATTAGCGACTGGGCCCAAGTATAGATCGTAAAGATCGTAATAGATCGTTTCATGACAATATGTGTGCCTTGATTTTTTAGATCGTGGTCAATCAGGACCGTAGCCTACTGTATACGGCCATTTATTAAGCAGAAGGACTAGAATACTTCAGGTTAGTAATAAAGATCATACCTCAGAGCAAGAGACCACACCTCAGTATCAGGAGATCAACGCTATACTGTGTTCAAGATTCGCGATTCCACGAATGTTCTCTTCAACGGCTGCTCTTTCAACAATAGATCTTCAATAGCGGGTCTCGGGTTCGATTAGCTTGTCAATTCCACAAGCCGGTATGTCATTTTGATTGACGTTTCTCCTATTTTGACTCATCATGTCAAACTACTAAATTCCACACCGGACGTGGAAGGTTCCTGGTACATCTGTTGAAGAATTACAGCAGCATCGCAGATCTTGGACTCTGGTCGTAAGACCAATCCTTCGTTGATTCTCAGACATCAAAAAGAATACTTCCTATTCGCAAGAAGGGTTGAAAATCAAAGCGTGATTCTTCAATAGATTCGGTAATGGCATCAGTTTTCGTACTTCAAATGTAATATGGTACTTGACACGGTGGAGACCGAAAAATTACATCATTTCTCTTCTAATTTGCGCAAATGAGTTTATTCTGTTACAGGCTTTGGAAAATCCACTTCATGTGACTAAATCATGTTAAAACAATATTTCTCTCTGATCATTAGTAGTCGCATGTCACAGAAGCAAATATTGTGCTGATATGTGAATAATAAAAATCCATAGCGTGACTTTCCAGCTTCTAATGTTGATAAAAAAGCACCAAGAAGCTGTTAACCACAAAACTCAAAGACTGTTGATTTTAAGATCCGAAAATGTACTACGTAAGCACAATTGTTCAAAGTCATATGATCTTAGATTTGCATCTAGCCATGAAAGGGTGTTTCTCTTCTTGTGATACTAATTCATGATCAATTTGAGAACATAACAATGTGGCTGCCTTTACCAAAAGTTGTTAATGATACAGCTCCGGGTGTACGGGATCTATTGAACCTACTAATACTAATTTTCGTAACAAGAAGGATCCCAGCAGCCCGTAGAGCATTGATATTTTTTCGCAGCCAAACCGAACACTTTAGCACTTACCAACCATAAATTGCGAATCCTTATAGCGAAATAGCACCACATTCAATGCTTTTCCATTGTGATATCACACAATGGATAAATGTTCCAAGCTTGTATGTCAAGAAGCGTCTTCTACGCAAGTGTTTTAGTACCCATATCATTTTTACTCCCTACAATATTCTTCATAATTCGCAAATGTATACTTTTTTCTCCCACAATCAAGAATGCCATTAGACTAATTATCGAATTCTACAATGACTACAATATTCATATACTAAAGGAACGCTAAACCCAGGAAGAATACTCATGAAGGTCCGATCCAACTATAAAGAATCAAATATGGCAGAAATGATACGGTTGATTTATTGACAATTTTTCCCATCGCCTCTGCTTGGTTTCGCATTCATCAACCCACACTAAATTACTAACCACGGCACCCAATATATGCAGGCATACACTTCTGATCTTTAATGACATGTTTAATACTAGACTGTTATTTAGGGTCCCGGCCATAGTACGGCCAGTATGGAAAACTACGGTACGGTTTAACTCATTGACACCAATCACATCTCAACCTCTACTCAGAGTTCCAAAGAACACGAAGAAGAAGGTCTCAATCCAAAAACTTCGTCGAACTGACCCAATCTTCTTGGACAAGTCAACCAATTACATTCTCTCCCTTCTCAATGAAAACAGCTCCAGCTTCCCACCTTCAAAGACTTTAGAGAAGTACTTACATCCCGTGACTTCCATTACAGTGGGAGACTCTATCAATTTCGACCGCTTGCTCGATGATATTCGGGGCTACGATTTCAAAATTATTGTGCCTGATGAGGTAGTGAATATCAAGTTCCATGAGAAGGACTTGATGATTTTATCCAACGGAACTCTTGTTGGGTGGGATATTTCCGAAGAAGAAGTTTTAGACAATTTCCTCCCTGTACTTCAAGCCTCGATTGTGGAAAAGTACGCATTTGAGAGTGAAGAAATGGACTGGATAGAATTGAACCATTTACCAGATAATCCGTTGAATGGAGGAAATTCATATCTCCAGGGAGAGATAATGGTGATTCAGGGGATGTCCAACGATCGGAAGATGCTTGATAAGGCTGCATTTGCCATTGGGTTGTCCCGGTCCACTAGATTATCAATCTTGGAAAACACTTTCGAAGATCATCTACAACTCACCAAGAAGAATGCTAAATATTTATCAAAGGGGTTGAAGGTCACAGCATCCGAAGCAGATTTTCTAAAGTCGACGGGTCAGCTCTTTGTTTTGCGGGGAAGGTTGAATTTATACAGTGAATTGATTGAGACCCCCGACTTATACTGGAGTGAGCCTGCACTTGAAAAGATCTACTACTCAGTATCCAAGATCTTGGACATCAATTCCCGGATATCGATTTTGAACAGAAAGCTTGATTATGCCACCGAGGAGCAGCGTGCTCTCCTCAGTGTTCTAAGCGAAAAGAAAAGTACTCGGTTGGAATGGATTATTATCATATTGATTATGGTAGAGGTGGTGTTTGAATCGGTGCATTTTTATGAAAAGTATAAGGAAAACATCCCCTTGTGATATGAATGTATAAATCTCACTCTTTAGCTGTCTTCTCACTTGTATATAGAATCAATTGACGTTTTAGCGTTCAAAATTGTAGGATGGGTATTCAAGTAGATTCTTGAATCACTAAAGAAATTAGCAAGGAGTTCAATTGTGAAACGTGAGAATACTTCTTTTATGTTATGTATTGCTTTCCAAGTGAAGGATACAAGCGGAGTATGTAAAGGGAAGATCAACATGGTACAGTTTTGCACGAAGAAAGATGGTAGTTTATCTGTTTCAGAACTTTCACTACTTGATCGAATTTTCATAGATTTAGATGAAATTTGAGAAATTGGAAAATCTGGGGGTTCGATCGAGCGAACGCGAATTGTACTTGGCCAAAAACGAGGTCTCATCAAAGTTCCATAAACTTTACATTCTCCACAGGATCCCATCACAGTCAGTTCTCCTTATATCCATCAGGACCAAGCACACAGTGTCAATCGATGCATTTAAGCAGATGAAGTTCATTCTCACAAGCTACCGGATTGTGGTTGTGTGCGCAATTTCCGAAGTGGAATTAAGGACAACAAAGAGTCAAAGAAGGAGGCCTTTCAATCCGATGGAGGTTACCAAGGAAGTCAGGCCAAGGTTGACGAATAGAGCAACAATGGTGCTAGTGGAGAAACTGGCCTAACAATTCTACCAGTTTAGAGACACAATCGAGTGCGACCGTTTTTTGGTAATAGTTCCTCGTTCGAACCAGGCTTTTCTCAAACAACCACAAGGTTGAACTTTGGATGGGAGGCTACGGGCAATAACATCGATGGGGATTCAGGTGGTCCAGTCCAGATGGGCTTGACCGTTAGACTTTTAGAACTACAGAGTAGAGGGCAGCATCAACACTGAGGCGAACCTACGAAGAGCACCGCTCGAGACACCTGGGAAACTCGTTCGTATTCACCTAGTGCCCAAAGCCTGAACACAGCCATCACGAATCAAGATCCCACGGCTATACCAGGCTCCGTTGGCTCTAGGCTCAGACTCCAGGCTCAACGGGCATCGCAGTCCCTCACGTGCCCCACTTTTCGCAACCGTCTCCCAAGATAATCATCTGACTCACCTCATATCTTTTCCTGTGAAATGGCCTCAGTATCGGCCACCCAATCAACTTGGCACCTCCATGGTTGACTGCTGCCTCCTCTGTGACTGCAGCTGAGCCTTAACATGCTCATACGCTATACAAAGCGTGAAAAAGCAATGCCTAACCGTTTCGCCGGAAGCCAGAGGTCGTGGCCCGCACGACACCTGCCGGCATCCACCAATCACCAGCGCCGCCGCATCATAATCGCAACGCCTCCGGGGCCTAACCTGCACTTTTTCTGCGACCCTTCCTGCCATGCCACTAGATCCCGCTTGGCGTCGTTATCAGTACAGGTTCGCACGGCCAACCTGCAACTGATAGTCTCCACTACACCTGTGATTGGTTGAGGCTGCGTTTGATGATGAAGGTTTACTTCATCTGGTGCTCCAAGATGCACACTACAAATCCCATTGGGGTGTGAAATGTAGCAGAGTATTTATAGCTCCAGGCAGACGGCATTGCGTGGAGCATTTCACCCATAGGAATATCTTACATATATAGGACCCTTGACGTAATTCGGGAGTGCTTGATATTTGGTATTCGATACTTATCTTTGGATATTGAGGCATCGAGGCATCGTCATAGGGATTTCTGACATCTGCATTGGTTATACGCATAGTCTAGGGGACTCTGACACTGACATCGATACTACTGGTGATTTCAGTGCTGAACATAGCTGGGGTTTGCTGGTGAATTCTACGTTTTTTGGCCCATCGAGAATCTCATCTGAGGCTGGTAATTTCAAAACTGGCTCAGGTTTCCAAGAGCCCGTGTATCCCTACATTTTCTACACCGGTCGGTTCCGCTTCTCCGATCCTAGCTCAGTGGTATTGACTTGAACCGTCATTCTCCTTTGTTCTTATACATTTGCACCGAGATTGCTATTGGGTCCACTTCCTCAGTTCCGGCCCCTCCTGATAGCATCAAACAGTCTCCGGTTTGAACAGAGCACCTCCTACTTCCAGTGGACCAATAATCTATACCATCACCTTCTAGTCCACTTGAGCTCTCCATCACAACTTCAACTGAGCTCATAGCATCCCATTTTTTAATTCTTTCCATCCCATCACCCACCCATCCATATTCCACTCCAATGTCCGATATACTATCGAGAAGAAAGGTGTTCGTTGAGAACGCGAAATACAACGAGTCCTACGTGCTCTTGTTCACCATTGCATCGTCCATGATCTGGATTATGGTCCCCGGTTTGGCGTTCTTGTATTCCGGGTTGTCCAGAAGAAAGTCTGCATTGTCCATGATCTGGATCGTCATCATGTCTTCCTTCATCGGGGTGTTCCAGTGGTATTTCTGGGGCTACTCGTTGGCTTTCTCCGATACCTCCTCCAACAACTTCATTGGAGACTTACACTTCTTCGGGTTCAAGAACTTGCTTGGAGCTTCCAGTTCTGATTCCGACTACCCCCAAATTGCATTTGCTCTCTTCCAAATGCAATTCTTGCTAGTGACACTCGCCATTTTGGCTGGTGCCTGTGTGGCCGAAAGAGGCCGTTTCTTGCCTTCGATGATCTTCTTGTTCTGCTGGGCCACCGTGGTGTACTGTCCCGTGGTGTACTGGATCTGGGGCGGAGGCTGGGCCTCGCAATGGCGAGGTGGAGCTCTCGACTATGCTGGAGGAGGACCGGTGGAAATCTTATCGGGTGTCTCAGCATTTGTATTCAGTGCCTTTTTGGGTCGCAGAAACGAGACCTTGATGGTTAACTACCGTCCTCATAATATCTCCACGATTTTCCTCGGAACTTCGCTTCTCTACGTGGGCTGGTTGTTTTTCAACGGGTTCTCGTGTGCCAACGCGTCATTGAAGGTCCCATACTCCATGATGAACACCCACTTGGCAGGTGCCTTTGGGGCGGTGACGTGGGTGTTGCTTGATTTCAGACTCGAGAAAAAATGGTCCATGGTCGCAGCCTGCTCCGGATGTATATCTGGGTTGGTTGCAGCCACCCCGTCGTCAGGAATGATTCCACTTTGGGCCTCAGTCATTGTGGGAATAGCAGCGGGAATCATCTGTAACTTTTCCACCAAAATCAAGTACATTTGCCGTGTGGACGACTCTCTTGATGTGTTGGCAGAGCACGGAATCGCGGGAATCATTGGACTCTTTTTCAACGCGATCTTTGGTTCCTCCACCGTCATAGGCTATGACGGTGTAACTGTTCACGCAGGAGGCTGGATCGACCACAACTGGAAACAGTTGTACATTCAGCTCGTGTACATCCTCGCCACTATAGGCTACTCTGCTGGAGTGACGGCGGTGTTGTGCTTCGTTATTGACAAGATTCCCGGGTTGCACTTGCGCATTGACTACAATGCGGAAGAAGTCGGAGTCGATGAGGACCAGATTGGAGAATTTGCCTACGATTACGTTGAGGTGCGCAGAGACTTCTTGGACTGGTCCAATCCCGTGGACCAGTCCCAGCATCAGTCGGAAGCGGTTTCTGTTGCTGCTGAACTGCAGCCCCATGTGGATCATGGGACCGAAACTCCTCAGGTATTCCAGGCAGTTGGAGATGACTCATCTCTCGCCAATAGTGTGGGGGACAGTAGCACCGATAAGACAGAGAAAAAATTATAGAGAGGCACGAGATAATATGATAATAACATAGCATTGATAAATCGACGTAGATTATGGAAGAGAACGCTTAGTTGATAAAAGTGGGTACTAGATTATGGAGAGAACAGGTAGAAAAAGCAGGTTTTGAATTAGCAGACATGGATTGATGTAATATTTTCTATTCTAATAGTAAGGACAGAGACGTAGAGGGGGACGGAAGCTTAATTGCTAGCAGTGCATTATGGACGTAGATTTACATCGAATCTATTATTGGGGTTTCACCTCCAATTATTTCCTTATTGCCCACTTATTCCGATCGCGTAAGTAACCCTTTGCCATCATTTAAATCGTGGAAATATATATAGATCACTGCTACAAGAATCATCCACACGATATTATTACTAGTGTCACCAATAGTCTTCTTTGTTACCTGAAACTACTTCGCTAACGTCACCCATATTACTCATATCATTTAGGAAGTAGTATCACTTTCTCTCCGCCAATTTCGCTTCAGTTCCTTCCACCACCATCGCCTATCTCTGGTTAGGCACCCAGTCCTTATCGTGCCTGTTCTCTCCAGGTTCTCTACCTTGGGGAACCCGGTCAAGATGCCCGATTCCGGCGCACGCACCGCACAGACACGGAACATGGATCACTAAAATTTACACAGAAGTGCACTATTGCGCCTGGAAATTAAATACGCTGAAATGTGCCAAACGAGGTGTCAAGACCATTGTACCATTGTACCATATCATACGTGTATGACATTGAGTTTGTATTTGCATCTGGAGCACACGCCAGAGCCCACCAGGAACCTTTCTATTCGATACCTTGCTGAAGCTCTGATTGCAACCGTAGCAGGTCTGATATCAGCCGTAGTGACTCTGATTCCACCCATAATTGGAACCCCATTTCCGTATTAGGACCGCAGGTATCGGGCCCGTCTTGCCCCAGCATAAGCGATAAGACTCGATCCCAAGCATGAGTTCTCACGCCTGGAAACCAAGTCCGAGGCCCTATTTCTGCTCCTCAAGGTCTTGGGGCGTATCTCGGATCTGGACCGTGGGGCCCAAGACCCCTACCCCCAGATCTGGAAACCCAAGCCCAAGACCCCAATGTCGTATCATGGCTCGTTACCATTTCAACTTTAGCAATCGCACTCTCTTTCAAACTGCACGCCTAAAGGTTCCTAGACCCCAGTGCCAATAATGCCTTGGAGAGTGACAAAAGAAACCTGCAAATTACAAAGACTTCCAACGACATCTCCCGAATGTATGTGCACGCCACTGGAACTCCACTTCTTCTCCAACCTGTGAAGACGTCCAACACCGCATCCACTAGGTGTTTCAGCCCCCCAAAAACGGATTTGATCTCCAAATCCGACCTCCATCAGAACCACACGTATCTCATACCGTGGAGCCCCTTTTCCAGCCCTTTCCACCTCCCTAGTTCCCACTTCAACCTCTTCCCCCCGCAGATTCAGCTGGTTATACCAGCCTGCACACGGATGTGCGCTCACGTGAGTGAAAATTTTCACTCGGATGAACGGGCACACCCAGGCTCCGCGATTGGTACCGGAACCGGCATTCCCCACGACTGACTCATCCAACGATTTCACGTTATAAGTTCTGTGCCAACACCAACTTTTTGCAGTTGAATCTGAAATTTGCTTTTCCTGATATCTGCATTTCTTTGTGAAAACCCCATAGTGCAACCCACGGTGTTCCAGCTCATAGCTCCCAGCTCACAATGATCAAACCCAGAATGCAAGCATCTAGGATGATGCTCAGGCTTAAGACCCAGTCCAGAGGCCTTGCCAACTCCAAGTTGGCCAAGGCCACCATGACTGCTGGCCAAGGCACCACCAGACCCACACCAGCTCCTTCCTTCAACACAGCTACCGATATCTCGGCCCCCTCCAAGGACCAACCCCAGACCAAGGTGAAAAATCAGCCAGTCATGGACGACTCGTTCATTGGCTTGACGGGTGGTGAAATTTTCCACGAAATGATGTTGAGACACGATGTCGACACGGTGTTTGGATACCCCGGTGGTGCAATCTTGCCTGTCTTCGACGCCATCTACAACTCCGAGAACTTCAAGTTCGTTCTCCCCAGACATGAACAAGGTGCTGGTCACATGGCAGAAGGATACGCCAGAGTAACCGGAAAGCCTGGTGTTGTTCTTGTCACCTCCGGCCCTGGTGCCACCAACGTGATCACCCCCATGGCCGACGCCTTGATGGACGGAGTTCCTCTTGTGGTGTTCACTGGTCAAGTGCCCACCTCAGCCATCGGAACTGATGCCTTCCAAGAGGCCGATGTCATCGGTATCTCCAGATCCTGTACCAAATGGAATGTCATGGTGAAGAACGTCGCCGAACTCCCTAGACGTATAAATGAGGCTTTTGAGATTGCCACCTCTGGAAGACCTGGTCCTGTTCTCGTGGATTTGCCAAAGGACGTCACAGGTGCCATTTTGAGACAGTCCATCCCAATACATTCCACCTTGCCCTCCAACGCCTTAAGTCAACTTACCAAGAAGGCTACCAACGAGTTCACCTTGGAGGCCATTCGTAAGGGTGCTGAATTGTTGAACATCGCCAAAAAGCCAATTATCTATGCCGGTGCCGGTATCTTGAACCACGAAGACGGTCCAAAATTCTTGAAGGAATTATCTGATAAGGCCAACATCCCTGTGACCACTACCATCCAAGGTTTGGGAGCATTCGACCAAAGAGACCCCAAATCACTTGACTTCTTGGGAATGCACGGAAATGCAGCTGCCAACACTGCTATCCAACAGGCCGATCTCATTCTTGCCCTTGGTGCCAGATTCGACGACAGAGTCACTCTTAACGTGTCCAAGTTCGCCCCAGCCGCCAAGTTGGCAGCCAGCGAGAACAGAGGTGGTATTGTCCACTTTGAAGTGTCGCCAAAGAACATCAATAAGGTTGTGGAGGCCACCGTTGCAGTGGAAGGAGACGTCACCTCTAACTTGAAGAAGTTCCTCCCATTGGTTGAAAACGTGGATAGAACCGAGTGGCTCAACCAGTGTACCGAGTGGAAGAACAAGTACCCATACTCTTACCAAAAGGAAACCCCTGGGTCCTTGGTCAAGCCTCAGACTTTGATCCGTGAAATTTCAGATCAGTCTCAAACTTACGATAAGGAAGTCATCATCACCACCGGTGTCGGACAGCACCAGATGTGGGCCGCACAACATTTCACCTGGACCAAGCCTAGAACCATGATCACCTCCGGTGGTCTCGGAACCATGGGTTACGGATTGCCAGCAGCCATTGGAGCACAAATCGGAAAGCCCGATGCTATTGTTATCGACATCGATGGAGATGCCTCTTTCAACATGACTCTTACCGAATTGTCGGCAGCTGTGCAAGCCAATGCCCCAGTCAAGATTTGTGTGTTGAACAACGAGGAACAAGGTATGGTGACTCAATGGCAGACTTTGTTCTACGAACACAGGTTCTCGCACACCCATCAAACCAACCCAGACTTCATGAAGTTGGCCGAGTCCATGGGCTTGAAGGGTATCAGAATCTCGTCGCAAGACCAATTGAAGTCCGGTGTCAAGGAGTTCTTGGACTACAGTGACGGGCCAGTGTTGTTGGAGGTTCTTGTGGAGAAGAAGGTTCCTGTGTTACCAATGGTTCCAGCCGGACGTGCTTTGGACGACTTCATTCTTTGGGACCCTGAAGTGGAAAGAAAGGATAAGGAGTTGAGAAACCAAAGAACTGGTGGTAAGCATTAGGACTTCAAAAGTTTATTTCTATAGTGCCTCGCTTGAGGATTGTCATGCATATTTATTGAAGATGATCTGTAGTCTTGAAGATGTTTCAGCATTTGAAATGTTGGATACATGGACATGAAAGATAGTCAAAATTGGAAGAGCGAACGTATTGAGTTTGTTGATGGTTGTGATGGCACGAGTTCAACAGGGGAAGTGGTCTTCGAAGTGATGGATCAGATGTGTATCATTTACCAATGGGGTTTATATTGGTGCAAAAATACTTCTCGGTGACTTCATAGTATAATCAGTCAATAAGAAAGCGGGCTTTGGTTAACCATGGCATCAACGACTATATGCTCCACGCAATTGGTTGAAAACGGAAGTCTGAATTATCGGCCGACCTTGCTCAAGGTTAACCTTATTCCGGCTGAAATAGATGTCCCCGCTCTCCATAGGAGGCTTACAAGACTTGTTTGGATTGACATTGTACGATTTATAGCGGTGCACCTGTACATATGCACCATAATCAAAATTACACCAGAGCCATGACATTGGAGCCTTTGTAACCGAAATGAGAAAATGGTTGAACACTAAAACATTAGGTCAGAATCTAATTCACTACTATTGTAAGTACTGTAGCTCCTGCTGAAGTATTGGGACGGAGAACGCCAATTTGTGGCCTCTTCTTCGCTGTCACAAGACATGCTCGCGATCTCAGAATTGGCACAATTGCCATGTAGTCTTCCTATTTAGGAACCACAAATCTTTCAATATTTCTTGTTTGATCCTCGTTTGACTCCGTCACGGATCTTGTGTAATCAACACTAAAAGTTGATCAGTAAGTACGGTTCCATGTTCTCTCCAAGATGGTTCCACACCTTGCGTTATGGCCTCCGTGATCTACGTTGCGAATGCACCGCTTTGCACGGTTCGGGTTCCAAAGACATTGCATAAAAACGTCAATATTGATGTGTCTGAGACAGTTGACTCCGGGAATCACCACAGTCAGTGGCATCATTGCTCCCACCTCTGACAAGCTTTTTCGACTCTACGGGTGTGTCTACAGTGTGTCGTCTTCTCCTATTTATCTCCAATATCGTTTCCAGAGTCTGAGGTGTCAGTGTCACCATCAGTCCCCGAACTGCCACATTTTCTCCTCACTATTCCAGCCGTTTCCTATACCTTCCTCCTCTCGTATCACTTCTTCTCGTATCACTTCCTCCCTATCACTTCCTCCCTATCACTTCTATTCATTGTACTGTCTCCCTTTGACCCACTTCCTCCCTTTCTCCTCTTGGTCTCGCTGTTAATCCATTCCTCTAACTTCCACGTATTAAACTTCTCACTTCCCAATTCTCACGCTTCACGCTTCTCACGTTCCCGTTCCAAACATTCTCCTGGCCCCAGTCTCTCACTTCTCCACATCCCAGTGGACATAACACATGTGATTTTGGCCGTCTCTCCTTCCTAACGTAGTAGTTCCTCGGCCCTGAGGAGTTCTCTCTCAACTTCGCTTGCGACACGCAAACGTTCCTTCCGCCCGGTGACCCCCAGGTGCAGCACTAAGTCGCAGTCGCAGTCTCACTGTCATTCTCTATGTCAGACAGTCTGGGGAAATACACAAAGTGCACCAGTGTTGGATACATTTCTTGATTGATCCATATATTGCAGTTCGAAACGTCCGGACCACTCTTGCAGTTAGGTGATTATGCCCAGTGTGCCTAGCCACGTCCACCCTCTCTTCATCTAGTTGCCCCAAGCCACAAGAAGCCCCAAGCTCTTCATCTCGTCGTCGTTCCACCATGGCCTCAGAAAATGCCAATCCGGAGGACAAGTCCAAATCCAACTACAAACTCATCACCACCACCTCCGGTGTACGGGTGTCGCAAGCCTGTGACCGGTGCAGAATCAAGAAGATCAAGTGTGATGGCCAGACGCCGTGTCTCAACTGTTCCAAGATAGGCTTCGAGTGCAAGACCAGCGACAAGTTGACCCGGAGAGCGTTTCCCAAAGGCTACACAGAGAACCTCGAGCGCAAGCTTCGGGAGTTGGAGGAAGAAAACATCAAGCTCCGCCAGCAGCTCGACTCGGGAAACCAGCCGGTGGTCATCCGCGAACCCCAAGAGCCCCAGGCCCCAAAACTGGCCCCAGCAAACTCGGCCACCACCACCATCACCAACGAGTCGTCTCGCATCCAAATCAACAACCCCATTGACCAGATCTTCAACCTCGATAACAAGGGCATTATCATCGGTAACGACAACCTCAACTTCGAGTCCCAGTTCAACCACCTTCTCATCAACTTCGACCTTCCGTTCTTGAAAATCACAAACAGTCACAATTTCTTGATCAACGACCCCAACAGCTACCTCTACCACCCATCATACACCTCGTTCAACCTGTTCCACAATAAGGACTTGAATATCATTTACAACCCATTAACTGGTAACACCAAGTTTGAGGATTGGAATGGTGCTCCAGGACAGATCGGAAGGGGAAGAGGTGGAAACGACCTTCCGTTGGATGTGTACGACTTATTCATCAGTCTCATCAACAACTTCAAAAAGCTTTTCAATTCCAAGAAAGAATTGGATAACCAAATTATTCAATATTTCTTGAACTATAACGTTTTCATTCCAATATTTGATTACAATTCGTTCATGAAGTCGTACGATGACTTCCATACCATGTACCCATTCATTTTCACCTACGACGACTCGACTATAAACGGGTTTAATCTATCCAATACCAACGATTATCAGACCGTCAATGACTACTTGATGATCATTATCCAAATATATGCAATGATCATGATGAACGATCCCACCATCAACTTGAATCTCTTGTTGAATCATTCCAACCCAAGTTATGTCATGAAGAAAACACCCTCAACAAGTGCAAGCTCAACCACCCACCAAAAAGCATTTACCATTGCGTCCTTATATGACTTCTTGCCTTACTTGAACATGTTTTATGTTTCTATCAATCAGCTTCACACATTTCAACTATTCTTGTATTATTCTTTGTTGACCAACAACAAAGAAAAGTCGTTGATTATTTCATCATTTATCAATTCCTTCATTGGTATTTTGGGAATCAACTTGAATTCCAAAAACCTCTTCTTCAACGATTTGTCTTTGAACATCGAACAAAAAAGAGATAGAGTTAAGATTTTCTGGGTCTTCAAGGTATTACTCAAGTGTTTCAATTTAAAATTTGGCTATAAACCCAGTTTGAACACCACGGTTATCAACCCAGTTACCATAGATAGGTATTTTCAATTGACTCCCGAAAAGCTAAGCTCGTTATTGGACACAGATAACGGACACAATGACGACTTGTTCAAAACATTACTCAAGCCAAGCATTGAATTTCTCAATTTGGTGAACATTGTCATTCCATCATCATTCTCTCCAAATTACTACCAATACCTCAAGCAAGGTAAGAAGAAAAATGATTCCAAGGACAAGGAACACGCTAAGCATTTAGACTGGATTCTAAATGAGGACGATGGTGATGGAAATGATGGTAATTTGAACTACAACTTCAATCAGTTCTTGACAATTGATAGAAACCTTTCAAATTGGAGGGAGTCTTTGAGACATAAAAAGCTAGACTTATCGCCTCTTTCGAAGATGGGATTGGTCAACTTGGGCCAGGATGCTCAAAATGACTTGTATCATGATTTGAAAGACTTTAAGAATAAAAGATCTTCGCCTGAGCCCAACGAAGAGCAAAGTGACGATAATTCTGGGATCACACGGGATGGGTACATGTATTATCTTAACGCAGGAAAGCCGGATGCAATGACAGCTACTCAGCTAGTGAAAATTCAACTAAACTTCCATTACATTATGATCCGGTCCATCAACTATTTGAATTTTATCGTTGATAAAGAGCTCACGCATGCTTATTATATCCAGATATCCAACATCTCGAGAGAAGTGTTGAATTATTTCCTCATGATATTTCTGCATGTTCATAATGCGAAAGAGAAGTTGGCCGATACGAAAAGAACATCCGGAAACATTGTGATGGAGAGTTTGGGTCTTGACATGGACGAGGATGGGTTTGTGATTAATGATTTCTCGGTCAAGAGAAGACGTACCAGCAATCATGGATTACATGGGAGCCACCATGCTTCCAATCATAAGAGAATCACTAAGGAAATTCCCTACTCACCATTCAATTCCATGCTCAATGGGTTGTCGTTGGGTATTATCAACTTCAAGAAAGTGATCGTGCTACAGATGCTCTATTTGCTCATTTGCCAACTCAAGTTTCTGAAGAGGAACCAATTCGACTTGATAGGCAATTCATCGGAGATTCTCATCAAGAGTATTGATCTCTTTATCAAAATATTTATTAACTACAAGACCGGACTTTCCAGCATCAACAACAAACTGAGCGAGCGGACACTCAAGGAGGACGATCTCAGCAAGAAGCTTCTCAATGATCAGCTCCAAGACGTGCTTCTCCGTGAAGCAGACGATAGTGATGACGAAGATGAGCACGATGCATTGTTCAATTATTATCGGAAAATCGACTGGGACGACGAGGAAATGGATGAGGACTTGAAGTACCTCAAGATCCTCAAATTCCTCAAGTACAAAACTATTAAGGTCGAACAAGATATCGAAACTCGCAAGGCTGCAGAGAAGGTGGTGAACTCCATTCAGAACCCGCAGCAGAACACACACCAACCGTACGACAGGGAAGTGGGAGGAGGAAATGGGGGAGGAAACGGAAACGTTTCCGGGGTTCCAACAGTTTCGAGACTTCCTCAATTCTATGGAGATACCTCTCAGCAGTTGGACACATCGTCTACGGGGGGCTTTGGCCTCAAAGTGCCGTCGATGTCCAAATTCGAGTACCTCTTGGGTGACTACAATTCGCAGCTTGGGTATCCCAAAGCGAGCAGTGAGGATGAATTGATGATCAAGAAAGAAAAGTTGGCCATCCAGGATTTGATGAGTTTGCGCCATGGGTACTCGGGACAAAGTCCTCCTGCACACTCGACTCAGATTCTGCACCCGACGTCCAACTCAGCCAATGTGGGTGGCCCCGATGGGTCACCAGGTTGGAACGGGAGTGGAGGACGGCGGCCGTCCTAATTATTTATTATGTAAGCTACTATATGATGTATTATGTGCAGTACCTATTACGTAAGCATCACGTAAGCGTGGCGTCGGCGCCATGACGTGGGTCACGAGGTTTGGGTGTGTCACGAGTGTCGCTGGGTCATGTGGCCCAGTTTGCAGGTTGCAGGTTGCAGGTTGCGGTGTTCGAACGGTACTACCTGTAAGTTACTGTATTAGAACTGGCACAATTGTAGAGATAAGAGATCCGTTTGCGCAGGGAGTGTACCTCCGAAAGCTCCAGTAGTGTGCTCCACGGGTGCTAACTCCGGAGTTGTGTCCTGACAAAGATTACCGTGTATTAGTGATTCTTATTAAGCAGCATTATGCGGTCGTGCGCCTACCGTCATTATGCCCTCGACACTAACCTCTGCGCTCCCCTCCGTCCGAACCGGCGCACGTGACCGTCTCCACTCCCCACGTCACTGGGGTCGGCATCCTGCAGACAACACGCTTTTCCAGACCAGGAGCCGAGCCACACCCCTTTCTGATACGATCCCCGCAAAGTGCAACACCACCCGTAATTCATGGCGATGGACTATAAAAGCCGCTTCCCTCCCCAACTCATTTCTTCATCACAATTATGACTTACCAAACTTTTACTGATCAATTCAACAATGCTCCTCTGACCCCCTTGAAGGACGAAGCTTCCCACTCCGACTCCGGCTCCTACTTTGCAGCTACCAGCACCTGTGTTTCTCCTTTAGCAACCAAGGAGGAAATCGTCAATAACCCTATTGCCAGTCTTATTGAGCACGAGAAGTACCACAAGTCCTCCGATAACTTACACGTTTCGTTATAGAGGCGCCGTGCTGATTGTCAACTAGCACATGTGGTGTTTGTATGGGGAAGGGAGGGGCCCCGCTTGTGGCTATTACACCAGCTGGGTGCTTTTGCCCTGTTGCGAGGCCGCTGCCCCTATCGCGAGGCCTGATGGCTGCGCTGTTCCCGCCCCTAGCTACCGGAAAATCTCCAAGTCCGTCTGATTACTGATCCCCCTGATGTCTGCTTCACCCACTGTGCCACGGCCACTGGGTGACTACCGCCTTTCTTCCCTGAGGCCGCCACTGTTGGCGCGCACTCAGGACTATAGTCTACCCCATTCTAGGTCTGTTTCTCAGATATCTATTTCGCACGGTGCGATCTATCTTTAAACATGATACCAGAAGTCTCGGCCACAGACCCAATTTGCTTGCCCATGAGTCGCCAAAGCTGGATATTTCGTGCGACTGCAAGTCACCAAAAGCTTCCTTAATCTGGTGGTATCACTGAAACCGTTTATAGTCTCATGACTTCGGTCTATTATCTATTCATTTGATGGAAATAAATATTTGTTCAAGCAGGAGCTTGAACGATTTCAACTCGCTCGGTGACTTCTCCCAGTCAATGGTTTCTACCTGCTCCAACTCTGTTGTAGATACGCCCCAATCATTTGCAATCTCAAATAAGCTCTCACCAGCCATAACCCGTACCTGGGGTAATTTGTGGGTCAATGCCGTAGTAAGCACTCTTTTCCTGGTGTTATCACCAACAGAATCCTTCTGTAATCCCAAGTGGTGGAAGATCTTCATGGTGAGTCTTACTCGCACAAGATTAGTAGTATTAATTTGAAGATTGTAGCACCGAATGAACAAAGCTTGGAAATTGAATTTTGGAGGGAATTCGAAATTCGATTCGAATAGCCTCACCAAAACGTTTAGCACCACAATAAAGTTCTTTTGATCTCTCGAATTGGTATTAGAGCTTTTGGCTTGATTGGCTTGATTGTTAGGAATTTTTAATAAAGTCAAGATGTTTTGAAAAATTATCTTATCATGATGCTCCTCGAGGAAAATGAGAAACTCTCGAAAGGAATCGTTGAGGATGTGGGAATTAGCAGTGACTGCTCCAATACTGAAGGAAACACCTTTCCAGAATTGAAGCGAGAGTGAGCTGGCATGAGTGTCGTTTTCTATGAATGGTAGAATGTGTTCTGCGTATAGTTGAAAAAGGCACTTGAAATACATGTCAACCAGATCAGTAGACGAGATTTGAGCCTCCGAAACATTTCGAATCTTGATAAATAGTTCCATGGCAGCAAATCGGATCTTGTCAATGAGTTCACCAGCTAACCTGATTAATTTTAATTCAATTAGTTCTCGCATTGACTCGAATAGTACGAGGTTCTTGCTGATGAGTGATATTACACTGCGACGTATTTTTGAGCCCACATCTCCCTGTTTCGTCAAAGTATAATCATCTAGAAGGTTCACCAATTTCACACCTACTTCATCCGTTAACTCACGCATCTCTTCACTCAAGCAGTATATCATGTTAGATCTCACATCACAATCAACATTCTTGGAGACTAGAATGTTGATGAACTGTGCATAGTCGTCTGGAAGAAATTCGTAATTGAAAATGACCTTGGAAAGAATCAAATTATTATTCTTCAAGTAATATTGGAATTTTTCGACATTGGAAGTAACAAGTGTTGTTTTACTCTCCTGTAATTTTTTCATCATGATACTGGTTTCACGCACCAAGTCTGGAGTGGATGTCATGCGTAGTATGCTGAAAATCGAATTCCAATCCAAGCGATCGCTCTTGCCTGCGTCCAATAGTATGTTACACCATTTTAGGAATCCCTCTGCTTTTTCGTGAGTGTCATGATGGTAATCGAATTTGAAATCATGGAGCTTCTCTTCCATTTTGGCAAAGTAATCCCAATATACATCTCCAGTAAAAGTGCCCAAGAATTCACAACACAAGAATAAATTATTCTGCAATAGCAATTCCATTATTTGATCTTTTTTATAGCAGGCAGTTTCCAAAGTCTTGAATGGTATTGAGGGCTTGTTTTGCACCACTATTTCACAAAGTGTGCTACAACTGATTTTTCTGATCTCGAATTTCACACTTGGGTTCAATGCTATTTCGAGTAATTTAGGTGTGAATAATTCGTGGTCAATTCCTAAGTTTATCATCTCTTGAATGAGTGAAAATGAGTGCTGATACGATGTCACGCTGGTAGAGCTGAATAATTCAATAAATTTTATCATGAATTCTCCCACATCATTATTGTTTTGGAAATATTTAATCAAGAGAGCACCTCCAAATCTTCCCACAAATTCTTGTATCACAGATATTCCACACCTTCTGATCAAAAGCTCACCATCTAATATTGACACGAAAACTAAATCCATGAGGATTGTCTCCATCATTAAGGGATTTAGAATGCTCAATTGCTCGAATTCTTTTGTTTTTATAACTCTGCATAGAGCCCAAAGAACAAAACATGACGAGTCTCGAACTTGTGACCCCAACACGGAGTTTAACCTTCTCTGTTGAAAAAAAAGTGTCTTGTGAAGAATACTTAAAATCGGAGCAATGTGTTGTGGAGGAAAGGAATTATTTAATGCAACGAAGCCAAAAAACAAGATGATGGTATGTAATTTTGGAATAAAAATAGCCTCATTGTTGAATTCAAGCTCAGGTGAAAATTTCAGGGGTGGAGCTTTTGGTAGGTCCATTTGAAAAATCATGTATTGCATGAGTTGATCTTGGTAATTGACAGCATATTGAGAAAGAGTGCTTACCAATTGAGCTAAAGATTTGGCCATGGCATACCGTAGTGAAGTGTCGAAGCCATGCATTAAGTTTAAAATACCATTCAACTGATTATTCAAAAGCTTTTCAACCTTTTCGTAATTGCCTTTCTTAGTGTGAACCAACGAAAGTTTGTTCAAGATTTTTATCATGTATAGGATATTGAGATTGTTGAGATGTTTCGTAGATGAATTTTCCTGAATGCTCAAGTTGAGCAAATCCACCGAAATTAAGGAATAAATTATATCTAACCATGGCTCGATAACTTCTATGGTACTTCTCTTGAGAAGCTTATTGATGGTCATCAAATGTCCCAACTTCACTGACCCGTTGATTCTACTCAAACCTTCCCATTCTGGTTGCACATACTCAACGAAGTACAATTCCAAAAGATCAACATCTGCCCTAGTCAAGAGCCTCGCTATCAAAATCAGCGAAATCATTTGATTCTTTGAAGCATTGGAATGCTGTGAGAGCCCATCGATACCAATTTCCATTAACTGGTAGGTGAATTGGGCATCGATTTGTTCCAACTTGAATGGCACTAACACTAAATTGGTCAACCAAATAAGACAAAGGAAGAGCTCACTATCTGATCTAGACGCTTTAGTCAATTGAATGAGCTTGGGAATCAAGTATACATCCGAGGAAAAGAAGTGGGTAATGTTTTTGAAACCTCTTATTTTGGAGAATTCGTAGATCAATTCTCCAATAATTGAAGATAATACGGAACTGAGAGATAACTGAGACTTTACCAATTGAGACTCCTCCGATTCCGTCAAACGATTCTCCAATGGTAGTTTTTCTGCGGTATTGCGGCTGGTGTTCAAGAATTGGTATAAGCTAGTGAGTAAACTGATGTAAAATGCCAATTTGAAGTCCAATAGTTTAGGAGACGGTTCGAATTCATTGATAAGTGTGCATATTTTGGAGGACACTGGCTTGGACTCATCGAGTAAATCTTGGGTCAATTCTTTCGTTCTGATGAGATTATCGAGCTGCACCAAATGGGAAGTGAGATCTTGGTGCAATAGCCGCTCATTCTTCACCACATTGCAGTCTTGGTAGTCATCCATGCCTGGACCAAGTATAGTATCTGATAGACGATTATATAAGCAGCATCGCGACATTATGTGATGATTTGAAGACAGCGACAATGTCGCAACAGTGGAAAATGTTAGCTTGTAGTTTATACGAACAACACCATTTTTGAGATAATGCTCGGATTCCAGACTCCTCCATATTTTAAATGATATTTCTTTAATGCTTTAAATCTCTTTAGAAACCGAAAAATTCAGAGTGTTCACTGTGTCTATTGATTCTTCAACAGACTCAATAATGTTTCACTCACCACTGTCTCAATGTCCTGCATGTACACCAGGGATTTTTCATCGAATTTTCAATCCACCACTACAACTGTACCTGCAATAATAACAGCCATACCAGCCGTCATGTCTGCTAAGCAAGTTTTCTACAAGATCACCCAACTCAGATCCACTATTGGAATGCCCCCAATTACGCGCAAAAACATGGAATCGTTGGGCTTGAAGAAAAGATTCCAAACCGTATATCAAACCATCTCCCCATCCACTGCTCACAAGATAGCTGCAGTCAAGGAGTTGGTGAAGGTTGAACTCGTTAACGAAACCAAATCGGTTGAACAACTAGCAAAGGAGAGAAAGTTTAAGTCCGGTTACCAGATCATTAGAGGCGCTGATGCTCAATCCAGATATGAATAAAGTGACTTCATCAAAAGTCGCGGAGATGAAGATACTTGAACCCCATTTAGATCCAAAGTTTGGCCAGGTGTTTATTAGTGTTCATCATTGAGTGCTAGAAACAATGATGCACACGATTCCTAAAGCCCATCTAGCTCTAACAAACATCTTAGAGTCTCATAAGCACTTCAGCACAGTGAATCTTTAGGATTCTCACTAAAACTTGCATTTTTCAGAGAATTGGTGAAATATCCAGTTGTCCTACCGTCTGACGGAGATACAGAGGTTTTACCTCATCATTAGACTGCTTGGTCTATCTTGTATATATACAAATGAATTGATACGGAAATTTCGTAGTTTACCCGATTCTCTGGCTACTTATGGAGACTCATGAAGCCTTTTAAGAGCCAGTCAAGAAAAATACAACAGAGACTTCATAAAGCTCTCCCACAAGATATTATGGAACCATTTAGGAGCCATAATTGCATACTTCTCATGGTATAGCCCATGTGGCACGTCATTTCAAACGACTAATAGCTAAACTGAGAGCCCTTAAGCTATTCATTTACAGCAAAATATCCTATAGCCATTTTTCTTCATATGCTGATGAACGCTAACCATTTTAAACTCTTTCTAGGATCTCTATTCCTTTTTTCCCATACAAATTCATGCCTGCAAAATTGCTCATACTACTCACACCGATCTCCACCTTGTGCTCACGAGCAAATTTACGCAAATTGGGCCCTGTGGGCCCTGAAATCCGAAAGAACCCCAAACCACCTTATTATTCCTCCATTCTCTCTTCTTCAACACTTTCTCTTCAGTACCACCAGGATCACACCGCCAGCTTGCAATGGTAAGCCCCGGGCTATGATTGGCCCATAGAAGACCGTGCCACGTGATCGCACAGTGTATCGTGAAGTCCAATGAAAAATATATCATAGTCCCATCACACCACTTAGCACGGGCCTACAATTTGTCGAAGGACTCCACCACTTCACCACCTTTCCTACTACATTCATTCACGAATCATGATAGGGTATATCCGGTCCACTCAGAGAAATAGGTTGACCAACTCGTTATTCAGCTCCACGTTTGCCATTTGCTTTGCGTTGGTTGGTGCCAATTCGCTTCTCCCATGCCCCGTGGATAACGTCCACGGAAATGACTCTGTGATCGAAGAGAGATTGGCCAAACAGCACCAGGCAGTGAACAAGAAGGACTAATGGCCGATTCTGGAGAACGTTCCAGTTTTTTCCCACCTTTCTCCCATACTCAGTTCCACATCTATTCAGTTAATTCCTCACCACAACATGGAAATCGCATATTCAATTCTCGAGACCGGTACAGTCTATTCCGAATCACGAATACTTGTACATAATGCATGGGGTCGCCATGATCCTACACCGACTTCTTCGAGGGCCACCAAACTCCCAGGCATGGGCATTCCCTCCATATACCACATCCTGTATATTACAATGCATGCATCCAATGAGAAGCCGTTAGTTGTAGGCCGCAGAGGACGTGGTGATTTTTCAGCACAGCGCGGTCACGTGCCAAAGCACGTGACGCATCACATGACACGCACCCGGTGCGCCCTGTTGTAGCATTTCCTATTTCGTCCCAGGTAAACAATCAATTAATCTATCCCAATACGGAACCCCCATCTCTATATAAGGCTGCAAGGATCCTGGACTTCTTCCGCAACATGACTTACAACGTTCACAGTTCAGTCTCTCTTGAGTACGCCTTCCCTCAGCCCGGAGCCTCGGCCCCGTTGCCCTCTGGAATCAACAGAGAGGTCCTCTTGAGTAAGAACCTTAAAGTGCAGGATGATCCGGTCGCTCAAGACCCCGTTGCCTTGATAAAGCCCATGACAAAGTCTTTCCACCACAATGTTCGTGCCATCAGGGAGCCTCTCCAAGAATTGCTCGAGAATAACCGTGCATTGATCAACAACTATAAACTCGAGCTTCCCTATGGTGGAAAACCAAGCTCCGAGTCGAACAAAGCCAAGTCGGTTGAAGTTGGCTTCCCTCCATTGAGAGTCGTGGCCAATGCCTTGAGAAGTCCCGAGAAGCCCAAGAAGGAAGAAAGGGACGAAAAAGTTGAGAAAATCGCAAGTCTTGAGAAGCCCCAAGGTCTTGAAAAGCTTCCCAAGCTTGGGAAAACCAAGAAGCTCGAGAAGCTCAAAAGAGCCAGAGAACTCGATGATGAAGATTCCGATTTCGCAGATGTCACGGAGTCCAGCTACATACAGGCAGAGACATCCTCCATATTCGATACCCCCATTCCTAACAAGACCATCTACTTTTCTCCATCGGGCTCGTCCAAGAAACCCTCAAACAACCTCTTGCAGTCTACCCCGGTTTCTTTCCTCAAAGAGTTCCAGCTCAACCACAAGAAGTCCAACAAGAAGCTTCTCACGAAGAAAAGTTCGCTTCTTTTTCACAAATTGAAAGAAGAGCACAAGCGAGAAGACACGCAAGACGAATCGGATTTCGACCCTCTTGCATGTCATGCCGACAACATCATGAGAATGGCCGTGGACTCTACGATGTTAGGCTCGTCATTTTCTTCCTCGTTTTCCAACACATTTGCCAATGATTCTGTTCTTGGTGCTCAGTCCAAGAAGAAGTACCCTGATTTTTTCAATGATGCGAATGAATCCGATAAGAGTATAATTGAAGGCATCAAGACTAGATGGAATTCCTCCTCCTTAAACAAGCTGCAGGCCAAAAAGACCACCATCGATGCCAATGACATACAGGCAGCAGTTGAGGGTTAAAGTAAGAGAGTTTACGAATTTCGGAGTCCATTTTTGCTGGCAAATTGGTTAAAAATCTGTATATTAGTCTTAGTATTCACAATCCTAGGATTGTTTTCATATACCCCGAATCCCGTACATCAAAGCTTTCGTAATATTTGTGCTCGTACTTCCCTGGTGGCTCTGATGGCAAGAAGGCCTTGTGCATCATTGGATCCTTGAATTTCAGCTCTATAGTTTGCATAATTAAAGCAGGTGGTTTATTGCAAAGTTCCATCAAAATCATGGTGCCTTCATTTGTGCCAATTTCTTTCTTGGAAATCGAGTTCAAAAGTTGCATTATCTCAGGGGCTATTTTCCCCTGGTACTTTTTCAAGTATTTGAACATGATGACGTGAATTCCATCGTGAATGTAACCTCTCAAATTGGCTGAAAGGAGACACCAGTAGTCTTTCTGTGTAAGATCAATACCGTTAATTTCGAAGTACTGTAAGATGTATCTGGAAGATATTTTTCCAGCAGAAGAAGTCGAGAGTGAGTGTAGTATTATTTGGAACAGCTCTTGATTGAGCCAGTGACTCATGAAACTCTTGCTCAGGTAATGCAAACGGTTCAATACCTGTACGATGGCCGAGAAGTTCTGATGCAAATTTATGTGGTTTAGGAGACAATTCACAAATAAAACAATGGTGTCATTATTAAACTGCGAATTTGCTGTCATATAGTTGACATGATCATCAACGAATTCGCGAAGAATATTCATGTTTGCCAACATATTCCCGTAGTCTGAAGTTTGCAAATTATTGTTGGATACTTTCCTAGGCAAAACCACAGTTTCCCATTCGTTTAACTCCGAATGAATGATGGACTCAGCTATCAAGGACCGTTTGGTGAACTCATTTTTTATGTTCTCATCTGCGGCATAGTAATTCCAGAACTTGATCGACATGGCAGTTGTTATGTCCTTATATGAAATGCGTTCAGTCCGTAGTTTTATGCTATCTTGGTTATACTTAGTGGTGAAGCCATTGAGAACATCGAGAACTCCTTTTATACTTTGATCCTTCGACGACTTCAATGAACTATCCAGTAGTTCATTGCGCAAGTTGGCATTGGAGCAATACGCTTCAATAATCTTGATACTCAAGTCCTTGGTAAGTGCTTTCTCTCCCTTGAATGATTTATGTAAGAAATGGGATTCTATCAACGATAATGTTGAATTGACATCACCATGACTAGCGAAGGTATGAAGAATTTGAAGAATCACTTGATTGTTTAAGGAATTAATTGTTTCGTACTTGGAGTCAACGTTCTCGAATATTGCCTGTTCTGCTGTTATGGCATAGTTTTCAAATCCCTTCATAACATGGAGTTCATATACAATTTTGACAAGGTCATAATGGTTTTCTGAAAGCCCCAAATCCAAAGATTGTACCCATGGAATTTCCAACTTCTCGTATTGTCTTGATGTCGAAACACTTGTTATTACTTCACACATACTACCGCAATCCCTTAACTTGAGGAGTTCCTCCACCAACCGTTTGATGGGCAATTGTGCTAATAAAATGTCTTTTTCTCCTTGAAACTGTACCAATATTCTGTGGAAGTAGTCCAACGAATTTTCTACTTGGCCAGATCCAAGTAGAATGCTCAAGTGACTTTTATGATAGGCAGCCTCTATAGAATACAGGACATCCGGGAGATTAACCATATATGATTCCCATAGAACATTTAAAATCAATAGCTCTTTATAATCGAATGCACTCTCGAAACTTGCCAATAGAGTTTTGGAGAGTTCCAATTTCTGTGGAATTGTCAACGGTGGAATCAATCTTGAATTCAGTTTGAAGTTGTTCATTGCATCGTAATACACCGTGATGGCCATTCTCAGGGCTTGGGCTTCCGGAGCCTTATTATGTGCAATGGTTCTCAAGATCAACATAAATGTTTGATTTTTGATGGACAATTGGTACTTCTTTAATGCCAAGTAGAAGTCCCATGTCAATTGAATAGGCGACATGCTGAGGGATCCTAAGTGCAGATGTCGTATTTCGGGTGTGGGGAACGCTTTGATAAAGTTTTCTCTAGTAGATGGAATCCCCAAGCTGGAATTGTGCTCGATAACAGAGCTATTCTTGGAATCAACTATGGCATTGCTGGAACCCTTTGTGTTACCTGTAAGTGCACGTTGGAACATCATGGATCTTCTTTGGCTGCCAGAACATGCACATTTGAGAAGACTGGTTCGTACACATGACCATTGATTCGTGGTCCGAGTCCATCTCAACGCTATTCGGATCATACAGGTGGACTTGTGTGTAAATAGATAGGAACTAATGCGATTGAATATTGAATAATGTATTATCAATAATAAATGTGATGAGGGCGCACTGGAAAATCACATCTTGTAACCAAAAGAGCTGTGATCTGAAATCTCACAACTACATAACTTATTTCTTGTTACTTCCAACTGTATATATACCATCTGCGGTTACAAGATGATATATAGAAGGTTCCTAGCCACTTCTGCAGAGAACATTGCCAAGCAGCAGTTCAATGTGTTCGACAGGTCTGCAAAACTCATACAAAGAAGCAGGACTCCCAAGCTCAATGCTGAGCTTTCCAGAAGAAAGGAGTACTTGAGAGATGAAGTGGCACTTAAAACCATTGAAAGACTAGCATTTATAACCAGAGACTTTGGAAAAGTGTTGGATTTCGGGTCTCATCTGGGTAATTTACTCAAGGAATTGTGTATGGAGACTCCTACTCCTCCAGGAGCAGACTACGCAGAGGTGGAAATGATAAAGCAGCTCAATAACGATAAAGGTGTGATCAGAAACAAGATAAAGGAGCTCGTAATGGTAGACTCTTCTGCTTCGGCCCTTAACAGGGACTTGAACGAATCGTACTTGTCCAATTTCAAAGGGAAGGTGACGAGACACGTTGTTGATGAAGAGGCATTTGAGCATGATTGCCTCACGGAATCGAACCAATACGATGCTGTGATATCCAACTTGTCAATGCACTGGATCAACGATCTTCCAGGAGCTTTGGCTAACATTAATAGGGTGTTGAAACCAGATGGGTTATTTATGGGGACATTATTTGGAGGCGACACATTATATGAATTGCGGACTTCCTTACAGTTGGCGGAGTTGGAGAGAAGAGGAGGCATGTCTCCTAGAGTATCTCCTTTGGTGCATTTGAACGACGTGGGATCCTTGTTGAATAGAGCAGGCTTTAGTATGTTGACCATAGACCCCGAAGATATTGTGGTGGGAAGGTTTCCTGATGTGGTGTCGTTATGTGAAGATTTACAAGCAATGGGGGAGCAAAATGCTGTGTTGTCCAGACCAGGGTATTTACCAAGGGATGTGCTCTTGGCAGCGAATGAAATTTACAAGAGTTTGCATGGAGAAGCTGACGAGGAAGGAAACGTCACATTGCCTGCAACTTTTAGTGTAATTTTCATGATAGGGTGGAAGAAGAGTGATAACCAACCAAAACCTTTAGCCAGAGGCAGTGGTCAAATCAATCTTAAGGATGTATTGTGAATGCGAGGTGTTATGAATAGAACCAATATTGAACATATTGCACCTTTCGAAACCTTATGCAAAACACTTACTACTTGATACCATCTGTAAAAAAAGACCACAAAGGGAAGACAAAAGAGTGGGAAGCTTTCCAATTCAAGTACTTAACAGCTCCGATGGATGTGGATAATTGACGATTATATGTATATAGGTCAAATTCTTAAGTAACTGGATAGCTGAAAAGTGAACAATTTAATAACACTAATTATCACATCATCTGTAAAATGGACGAATTTCTAAAATACCATGTTTTCCAGCTAGTTCAATAGTTAGAATTTTCAAATTACTGTGCTGAATCTCATGTTGAACGTTCAACATATAGTTGACACCTACTTGATGTTGCAATACCAAGTCCATCTCCAAGTGTTTTTGAATGGAAAATAGACTCTTCATACTGGTTTTATCGACATTGCCTCCAAGTAATTAGGATAACAACTTACGCTTTGAACCGAATATTTGCGTTATAAGGATCGTCGCTTTTCGAGCTGCCAAAAATTTCACCTACCAAGTGATATTACCAATTCTGCCCACTGCGGTTGACTAGCAAAAGTGCTGGTAAATCTCATTCTTTGAGATCCGCTTCACTATGATTCACGTTCTTATAATTTAGCACATTCCTTAGTTTGTTTTTCTATTCATCTTACTCTCATTGATTTTATCTAATCGGATTTGTGCCACAACCTGGCTGAAGTCGTTTCCTGATACTATGTGGTCCCCAAATGAAATTCGCACTCCACTAGTCCCATCAGGTTCTATAGGCTCTTACAATAATAATTACTTGACATATTTTGCTAATTACCCAGAAGCATCATGATTTGTGAGGAAGACACCCTTGGAACCTTGAAGTCCAGCCTCTTCTAACACGCTCCTGTGTTATTTTGAAACTCCCACTCACAAATCTTCAGGATTAATTCCCCGAAAATCACTCTCCACAAATGACTCTCAGAATTGACTCAGAAATGGACTCAAATACCTCTACTAGAATTCTAGCCTATTCAACCTCTCTCCAGTTCTCTCCTACCCTCTCCAATTCTCGCCAATTCTCTCACAATATTCCCGCAGTACTCTCTACCTACTCTCCCTACCTCACCTCCTATTCCGTCCCTATTCCGTCTCATTCCACCTTCGTTCCTCGGGTGCTTCTCGGGCCCGTTTAACTACTCCATCTCTGTGATCCATTCCCCTCTGCACATAACCGTTTTACGGGTCCGCGGTAGACTAAAACCTCCTCTGATAATACGCAACCTTCTCCCTCGGTCCCCCACACTCTTGTGCGAATAGCGGCATATTTCACACTACACTCTGCACACTCCACGTTATCTGAACTCAGTTGTTCTACTTATCACCATTTCATCTCGCCCTTGGCCATAGCACCACTCTCCTTCCTTCTGGCCACAAACAGCGCCAACCCAGTTACACACCGCTGTTTTCGTTGAGCTCCCGCTACTGCTGAGATCCCCATATCTACGTCCTCTATCGTTTCCTCTGCTTGTTCTTCTGGTTGTTCCCTCGATCGCACCATGGCCCGCTACAGAAAGAAGTCCCAACTGGTGGTTTTGCCAACCTACAGGCTCGATTCAAACTTGGTGTTGTTGCCTGGGATCATATACAACGTGACGTTCTCCAGGTTCAAGGCCGCCGCCTTGCTCTACCGCTTCAAAGACAAGGTATCCAGCATTCCCGCCATTAGGAACCTCCTCACGGAGTACGACTTCGATAACCACGAAGGTTCCGAGGACGAAGACACCACATCGGACAACCCCACCGTCATTTCATCCCAGGCTGTTAATGGTATCCAGGACTTCTACAAGGCTGAGGCCAACTACAAGGCCGGAACATCCCTCTCGACCAAGCCCGAGGAACCCATTTTGCCACCATCGGAAATGGACTGGATCACCTTAGCAATTAAGCCTAACATGAATAAAATCAAGGACCCCACCAACGCTGCGATCGACCCCAAACAGATCAACGTGGTCACCGTAGTACGGGTGGTCGGCATTACCGATGATGTGACCAATATGACATTGACCCTTCAGGGTGTCACTCGTGCAGTCAAAATCAAGGACTTCAAGTCGAATGAGTCCTTGTGTGACATCGATTGGAACCATGAGGTCGATGACGTCAAAGGGAGCTTCGCTGCCTTACGCAAGAGTAGTTTCAAGCTTTTCCGGACTATTGATGCATTTATCGTTGATTATCGTCAAGCCTTGAGCGCTAATGGAACTCCCAATGGCAATAAAAAAGGAGTCAATCCTAAATTAGGAAAAAAAGAGGATGGAAACTTGCTAACCCTCAACCCATTAGCAAATGCACTTTACTTACAACTAGTGGGCACTAAAGATTTCACTAAGGCCTTTATTAGTTTGCAAAAGCTCTATGGTCAGTTTTCATCCGAAGACTCCAAGTACAAAATTGATAGCAAAACATACCTCAGATTGCTAGATTTGACTTGTGGTATTATACCATTTCCAAATCACGAGAAATTGAAAATGCTCAATAAGGTGGATGTAACAGACAGGGCAAAACAGATGGACGTAATGATAAACCTGTTGGTCGCAATTTTTGATGATTTGAAGAAAAATAATACTTTTATCAATCACTGGTTCTATAACGAAGCCACCAATATCCAAAAGGCTAATGTTGTTGCGAATCAATTAAAGTCTATCCGTTTAGTTTTGGAGGAAATGACTAATAAACCAGGTTCGAGATCCACAAATTTCAAAACGTCAAATGGTCCTTCAAGAATGGTTACTCGCCGTACCTCTGAAGAAGAAGATGATGAAGAGGATGATGATGATGATGACGATTTGAAAATTATAACCAATTTTATAAAAAACAAATTACCAACTATTAGTTCATTGACACCCGATTCTAAAAGACTAATTACAAAGGACTACAAAAGAATCAAATCATCAGCCCAACCAGGTGGTGGAGGAAATTCTGATTTTCATGTCATCAAGAATTATCTTGAAATTGTTATGGATATTCCTTGGGATAATTATATCACAAAATTTAAATCAAACAGAGAGATCGATTTGACTTTTGCGAAAAAGCAATTAGATGATGATCATTATGGTTTGGAGCATGTGAAGAGAAGATTGATCCAATATCTCGTGGTTTTGAAATTATTGGGAATTCGAGCAGAAAACAGCATCTCTAAAATCAATCAGAACGAGACTAAGCAACTCGAAAATGTCAAGGACAATCAAGAAAAACCCAATAGCGACTCCACTGCCATTGTTCTTGCCAACAATGACGAGACCTTCGTGGCAAATAAAAGAGCACAGAATAAAAATAAGAACTCAATATCAGAGAGTCGTATGAAAAATGAAAGTGAGTCAATTCGAATTTCTAAGAGTAACAAGTCACCAATAATCATGCTCACTGGACCCCCAGGTACAGGTAAAACGTCTTTGGCCAAATCAATCGCAAAAGCATTAGGCAGAAACTTTCAAAGAATTTCATTAGGTGGTATCAAGGATGAAAGTGAGATTAGAGGACATAGGAGAACATACATTGGAGCAATGCCTGGCTTAATTGTTCAATCTTTAAGAAAAGCTAGATCAATGAATCCAGTTATTTTATTGGATGAGATTGATAAGGTCGTTGGTGGTAATTCTGGAGCAAATAAATTCAATGGAGATCCATCTGCTGCTTTGTTGGAAGTCTTGGATCCTGAACAAAACTCTACCTTCATCGACCACTATCTTGGTTTCCCACTTGACTTATCACAAGTCATCTTCATTTGTACCTCCAATGAGCCACATTTGATGAGTCGACCACTATTAGATAGATTGGAAATGATTGAAGTCGGTGCATATGACTATAATGAGAAATTGGTTATCGCTAGGAAATATCTTTTGCCTAGACAGGTCAAAAGAAATGGATTTCCTGATACGAATGTAATTGAAGAGTTTATTAACATCAACCAAGCAACAATGAAAAAAGTCATCGTTGACTATACGAGAGAGTCAGGAGTGAGAAATTTGGAAAGAAGATTGGCAACTATCTGCCGTTTCAAGGCAGTGGAATATTGTGAAACTTTAGGAACTCAACTCAGTTATAATCCTGTGGTCACTGAAAGTGATCTTGCTAAGTACTTGGGTGTTCCCTATAGCACTAACGATATCACTGCGAACGAAATGACTATAACCTCTGGATCAGGTATTGGAATAGTCAATGGATTATCTTACAATTCAGATGGCTCAGGATCAGTTTTGGTTTTTGAAAGTATTGGTTTTGACAAGAGAGTTGGAAAATCCACAAATAACAATTCTGGTTGCACATTGAATATGACTGGAAGATTAGGAGATGTATTGATGGAAAGTGCTAAGATTGGGCTTACTTTTATCAAACTGTTGATTTACAGAAATGTACTTGACACCAAGGGTAAGAGTGAGGAATACTTAATTGACAAGTTTAATAATCTTGACATCAACATGCATGTGCCACTGGGCTCTATTTCTAAAGATGGACCTTCAGCAGGTATCACGATGGCCTTACTGTTCTTGTCCCTTATATTGGACAAACCAGTTCCAGCAGATATTGCTATGACTGGAGAGATCACCTTAAGAGGGTTGGTATTACCCATCGGTGGTGTAAAGGAAAAAATGATGGGGGCACATTTAAGTGGACAAATTAAAAAAATGATTGTTCCAAGAGAAAACAGAAAGGACATTATTGAAGAATACGCAAGGAGAATTGAAGAAGATGGTACTACTGATTCAGGATTGATCAATGAGCTCTTGAAAGATAACGAAAATGCTGACTTCAAGATGTCACAAGTTGAGGAATTCTTCTCGAATAAATATGGAATTCAGTTTTTCTATGCTCGTGAGTTTTACGATGTTATGAAGATTGTTTGGGGTGACGATGGTTTATTGGTTAATTTGGATTGCCAAAGGATGATTGAGTACCATTTATAATTAAATGACATTCATAATACATGGTTTAAATGATATGATGGGATTATTATAAAATCTATGCTATTATACACGTCTCTTTTTACCAAACGCCTCTGAGTTTCCTTCGCTGGATGCTAATCCTCTCTTCTTACCTTCTTTAGCAAAGTAATCCTTCTTACGTTCTCTCTCCTTCTCCTTTCTGAGTTCTTCCTTCTTGGCCAAATTTTTTAATCTATCCTTGAATTTCTCCTCCTTCTTGGACTTCTTCTTAGCTTCCTTTTCGTTCTTGATGGTTGCAATCTTTTGTAACAAATTCTTTGCTTTCTTCTCTTCCTCTGTGGACACCACTGCTCTCTTGGCCATGTACGATTTCTTGGATTGTGGTTTCATTTGGTGAATTTGAGACTTGAATGGCAATGCTGCCTTGACAGACTTTGGAACCTTCAAAGCGTTGAATCTCCTCTCCACTCTCTCAACCTTCTTATAGGCACTATCTTCATTCAATGGAGTGGCAATGTTCTGCTCAGCCCTGACCTGACCAGTTAATCTCATACCCTTCCATTCAGCATGTTGATTCAATAATGCAGAAGTAACTGGATTGTAAAATTTCTTGACCTTCACTGGATACCAAGTTTTCAAAAAGATGGTATCACTCATCAAAATCTTGTCTTCAAAAGTGGCTCTATAGTGACCTTCTGGCTTTGACAAGGCTCTCTTGATTTCACCTCTGATTCCAGAAACTGTCCTAATGGAAGCACCTTCAAACTTAGCAACTTCCAACGAATTGGAGAACATATCTTTGACAAAAGCTGTGTTTCTGAAAACCTTGTAAGGGAAACCAACCAATTTCAACTTTTTAACAATCTCAACTGAAGAATTCAAATCTTCTACAATACCTGTTGCTGCAACTCTGAATGCACCGGTAGTGGATTTATTATCCACTAAGTTGAATCCCACAAAGGTAGTATTTGGAGCGACCAAAGGACCATAGAAAGAAGCAAAACAATAGGCATGTTCTGGAGTATACTTCAACATTCTGTTTCTAGTTCTAGAATCAGAAGTAGTATATATTGGCAAAGTTTGGAATCTTCTCCAACCCAAACTCAAAATTAATGGGTCGGAAGATTTGAGAATCTTCTTGTGCCAACGATGTCTTCTGATTCTGACGTTCATAATTCCAAATCTGGACTCAGTGGCTAAGAGACCTCCGAGAACGATTGGATATTCAGGTTGTAAGTTGTCGATGAACTCACATGGAATGTTGTTGAAGACTATCTTAACGTAAGAACCAGCCTTATAACCTTCAATCTTGATTCTAGTTGCGGCATCCATTTGTTCATACTCTGCCTTGTTAATTTCCAATTGCTTGGCCATTTTGTTCTTTTGGAATTCATACCAAGTATCGGCTTCAGTATCACCTTCTGGATCGTCTGCTCCAAATTCACGGTCTTCTTCTTGCTCAAATTGCATTTGTAACTTGGCTTTCTTTGCTGCATTAAGTTTTCTCTTTTCCTCCACGGTCATATTTGATTGGTCTTCTTCTTCATCTTCTCCTGGTTGTTCATTGAGCTCATCGTTTTCTTCCTCTGCATCAAAATCAGCAAAGTCGTCTTCATTCTCATCTTCATCACTAGATTGTTTCTTGTTGGTAGTAGGACCTTCCTCCTCCAAATCTTCGAAATCGCCATACAACTCCTCATCTTCATCTCCTTCATCATCGTTTTCTCCATCGTCCTTGTCATCACTAGTTTTAGGAGCCACCAAGAATCTCGATTTCAAGAATTTGTAACCGTTCTCGTATTCTTCATCATCGTCTATGTTCTCGGAATTGAATTTATGTTTGAGTTCATCGAGCGAGGGGTAAGAAGGCATGAATTGGTCCAAATCTTCACTTGTATCTCTACTTACCTTCTTTGTAAAGAAATCATCTTCATCTGCTTCAATATCTTCCTCTGAGTCCTCATCTTCACGTTGTTCGGATCTCCATCTCTTGATGACTTCAGATGGTTCAATGTTTTGCAAATAAAGCAATTTGTTGATGTCCCATCTTCTTTGCACGGATGCTTTCAATTTTCTGGCGGTTTTTCTGTATGAATCTTCTTCTTCGTCAGATGACAATGACGAATCTTCAACAAATTCCAATTCGTCTTCTCTGTACTTGGAGTTATCGTTGAAATCAACTTCTACCAATTTTGGCTCAAATTCATCCTCTTCCAAATCATCATCGGAGAGTTCTGCATCAAATTCATCATCTTCTTGGACAGACTTTCCGTAAATTCTGGGATTTCTCAAAGATTTTCTACCTGCATCTCCATTTTGCTCTTCTTCTTCCTCCTCGTCTAAGTCTGACAACAATCCACCTTGTTCTTCATCGATATCATCCTCGTTTTCCACATTGTTCAATGCTTTGGAAGAGGAAAACAATTGCAAACCTGGACCTTCTTCGAAACGTTCGGTCATAGTTTTTTGAACATCTTGCAAATCTGTGACCAATCTTTCACCTTCGCCCTGATCTTCAGCACCTGGAACGAATGACTCTTTTGCACCAACGTCAATGTACACAGCATCTTTATCCACCAAGACACCACCCACATCAGACATAGGAGCGTATATGATTTTTTGTCGATCTTCCAACCTTTTCCTTCTTCTGGTAGTCTTTGCGACCGTTCCATCTTTCTCTGCCTGCTCTTTTGCTTTTTCTCTTTCTAATTCATCAAGCTTCTGTTCGAAATATGGGGTAGGACATGGATCCGGTAACTTTTCCACAGAATGTACAGTGTAGTCTCCTACACCAGTGATATGAATTTGGGCATCCTTGGAAGGCAAAGGAGTACCATGCAAATAACCATAGATGGCCACTTTTCTGTCACACTTGGCATTATCAGCTATGTCTTGAGGATGAGTTAAATCAGTCACTCTGTCTGCCAAGAGGTAAGGATGCTCATTTCTCCACTTTAATGGTCTGAACTTCATAACTGATATAAATCTACTCAAGTTTAAAATTTCTCGATCTGGATACCTACCATTGATTACTCCCGAAAGGTAGAATAATTTTGCACCCTGGTAAACTTCGGTCCAGAAACGATGCTTCAACCTCTTTTTCGAAGTTCTTAACGTGGATTGAGACTTGAACAAGTCCAAATGCGTGGAAACACCTAAAACACGAGGCATACCGTGGTGTTGAGCGATGTTCAAAAACTCCATGGTTTCCATTTCAAGTCCGTAGTTACCATCGATCAACATCAACACAAGGTCGGCGATCTTAGCTGCGTCTATCATGGAGTTCAAGTCATTGCTCACCTCGATAAATGTCAATCTTCTTCTTTTTCCACTCACAATTGTGATCGGACCTTTGATTTCGTTCAAGGTAGTTTTGGCCAATCTCTTGATCAAAGATCTGATCAATGTCGTCTTACCAGTTCCTGGTGGACCGACAACCGCCACAATGACTGGTGGAGGGTCATCGTCGGGGGTTCTATCCACCATTGGCACATGCAACTTCTTCTCGTTCACATCCTGAGATCTTCTGGCCTGTCTCTCCAACTTTCTCGGAGCATTCACGGCGAACGCCTTGGCGTTCTGGCCATTCTGATGTAACTTCTTCTTGGCCGGAGTCTTCTTGGACCCTCCACGATGGGCTTTGTTAGCTTGCTGCGTTTCCATGCTGCAAGTTCTCCTCTGGTAGGGTATAAGAGATATGAATTTTTTTGCATACCTCTCATCTCGAACAAATCTGGGATGAGATGCGTCACGTGAACGTACACGTGACCCCACCGTGCTCTGCGAGCTGGGTTGATGCTCCAGACATATGGCTGCTAATTTAGTGTTATACGGCGTACTTTGTTTCTCAACATGCTTCTTCCTCTGGTTGTCTTGAGAGTCATTACTGTTTGTGGCATCAAGCTCAGAATTCTGCAAGAAAGATAAAATCAGCATTGCGTCTCAGAATCATACACTCCCCTGTTCTGGAGTAAGGCTTAGCAAAGTCCATGACTATGTGGCCATACGAAAGATGGATAGACGGTATTTCAAGGTGTCCGTCTGTGAAAGAGGTGAACTCTTCTCTAGTGTTGCATTCGGAATAAAAGGAGCCAATGAGCTAGGTTGCGAAGATTCTTTCGTGATGTCAGTCGTTTTCAATCTAACCTTGAACCACCTACCAAAATCTAGTTGAGGTTCATTTAATTTAATATTCGATTGTTGATCATGATATGGCGGCTATCAATAGAATGAAATGTTTGAAGCGTTCTAGCAAAATAAGCAATTTTACTCACTTTATGCTCTTAAGAAGATGGAAGTATGCGGGTAGCAGACTTCGATTCCAAGTCTCAGGACCTGGTTGGGGGGAAACGTTCGTTTGCCCTGTTACAGAATAAAACCTGAGACGTATTGCGGGCTTACTCGCGGGTCAACAACGCAAGGGTAATTTCAAATGTGTTCCACCATATCCGTTGCCCTTACACCTCTGCTAGGTCAAGATCTTGCTAGACAGTAGAAAAAGTGTGGAAAATATCCGATTTTCAATCATATCAACCTGCCTCTAGCATCTTCTTCGAGCATCGACCCCAAAGGAACTTCATGATTCAACCATTTCGATGTCATTTTAGAATAAAGAGCATACTTTCAACAAAAAGAAAGCTATTCCCCTTACTGAGATGTTGCTTGAAGAGTTTTTCGATCCTTACAACAAGTATCATAAGTTTGTTTATTGAAATGTACAAATGTTGCTATGCAACTACCAGAAATGAAATTATATACTCCAGTTTTTTTGAGGTCAGCAAGTACTGAGACATATTACAGAATGCTTACCATTTCCCATAAAATCTAGAACCGAGTAATCATATTGATTCAAAGGAATCCTTTAGCATGCTGAGGTCCATTATCCAATGACATATTGGAAAATTCTGATTTATGTCTATTATGAGCTCCAGACGCATTCTGATTCGATGCACCAGGGACCTCACGACTATCATTGAATAACTCCCAGTTTGAATTTATCGGGGTATTCGAATCGTGTTTATGACTTTGAGTTGGGGATGGCATGACGTTTTCTTGTAAGTTATCGCTCAATCTCGTGAGATCCGTTTTCTTTTCTTCATCTTTTTTTCCCTTGTTGGATTTGAGAGATAATCCACGAGTTAAGTTCTTGAGCTTTGCACCCAAAAAACCACCGTTGCTCTTTTGCAGTGGGCGGTGATCGAGTGCTGATTCGGAATCATCCACCTCCCTATCTAAGCTGGATCCGTCAGCCATTTTTTCGTTATGTGGTAAGGAGGGAGTAAAGATATCATCGGAACCATTGTTTGGAGAGTTCATGTCGTACATGCGTGATTCCCAATTGGTGGAGTGATCTTGAGCAGCCATACCCAAAGCAAGCAACTCAGGGTTGTCATTATGCTTTTCATCAAAAGACCTATCGGAGTTTCCATCTTCCTTGTTAGCAACTTTAGCTGAGTTCATCTTACGGAATGAGAATCTGTCATCTTTAGCAGGTGCAAATCTGGCATCTGGATTCTTGGAGATCACACTCATCACCACGAAAACAATAATCAAAAGTAACAAAATCAATGAGAAGGCAGCATTAAGAATGAAGAATACCCAACCCATGATAGAAGCAACGGCTGCAGGTTGGCCAAATAAATTGGAGAAGAAAACGAAAAGGAAAGAGTTGATAGTAGTAACAACTGCAATCAAATAGTTCAAAATGTTGGTTGGCTTGTTCAAGTATGGTGCACTGTAAATCAAATAAATAGTATAGGCTAAATCTATGATGAACAATGCCAAAGACGAAGCCTTACCAGAACCTTGACATAACGCAACGAAGATTGATTTCACAAGGTTGTAACCAACGAGAACGAGACCAAACCAGTACTTTTGAGCATGGAACATGGTGTAACAGAAACCGTACTTGTTCAAGACTGTGCTGTCACCATATAATAAAGCAGCTGGATTGTTGTATTGTGCAACAGAACGCCTTCCAAACTGGAAAGTCTTAAAGTATGCAAATCCAATAACTGACAAGATGAGAATCAAGAAAAGTACTGCGAGGACTATCACTGCAGGAGAATCACGCTCAGTGAACTCCCAAAGGGAGAAGATTAAAATTTGAGTGAAACCAATGTAAATGTATCTGAGAATACTTCCTTTCAAAATAACGCTGAAAGAATTTCTGAAAGAGTGAAACTTGTTCGAATTAAGCTTGTTCGATCTGATAAGCAATTCCACGACGGACTTGACAAAAATTAAAATCACAACTAAAAGATAGCCGACAATGATGAAGAAGGTGAAACCGGTTGGCACGATGGAGGTAGGTTCAATGTGTGCATTGTAACCAACCTTTTTAATACCTCTTAAGACGATCAAATTTTCGTTGGAATCTAATTCAATATTAAAGGCTCTCTTGTGTAATTCCTTCAAATAATTGACGGCTCTTTGGACCAAAATTTGCTTAGTGATACCTGTGAAATAAAGGGTTGGAGTACCACCTGTCAGTTGAACATACCAACGGAAGATCTTTTGCATGAAACCAACACGAATCAAACCCATAGACCAGGTCAAATTTTCAGCCCAGGCTGTGGCGATTGGAGGAGTTCTTTCGACATGTTGCATGGAGACCACGACAACACTCTGGAAGTATAAGAAGAGAGAAACGGAATTTGCTGAAATATGAGAAGCAGCGTTGGAGTTTCCGAACGTCGACATAATAGCGGCAATGACGAGACCCAAACCTGCGACGACTGCGGTTGCCCACTTGGCACCAGTTTGGTTGATAGTCTTACCATTAGTGAAAGATGATTGAAGACATGAGAGTTGGACTCCAGTGTCGGAGTTGCGAATCAAAACCTTGACCACGGCATCAATATCTGGGACAGTGTATGCGATTCCGGGGATTTCGTTGACATATTTACGGGAAATGTATTGAACGGATTCGATTTGCATGGTACCGGGGAACACAGGACAGAACTGTTTCCAGCCGAGAGAACACAAATCGACGTCCTTCTGAATAATCAAAAACCCGTATGCATAGACCTCGACTTCGGCAATCACATTGGCGGACAAGGTTGTGGACAAGTCGAGGGAGTATCTCAAAGAAAGGTCATCGGGATTGAAAGTGACATTAAAATGCACGGGAGTGATTTGGGACTTCTCCATACAAGTGACCAACGATGTGGCGTAGAGGGCACGCTTTGCTTCGGATAGTATGGGAAGGAAGAGGGTGGTCACGAAGACCAAAAGCGAAAGGAAGTTCATGATCAAACGTGAAGGGAGAGCTGGCCGCCTTAACTAGTGAAGTGTATGACAACAGATGGACTAGCAACAACAGTCGGGATAGGTTCAAGATCAGGGCCCGCTAGTTGGGTCGATACGGCGACGGAGGGAGCTTTCACAAAATGGAGCAGAACCGAGTTGTATGACGACACTGGCTCAGAAACTCACTAGAAGAAACAGTAGTTGCTGGAGATTAACACTGAAGAGAACACCAGAATACAAAGCACCTGAAGCCGGAAGGGAAAAAAATTAGTGATGTTTAGCAAGTGAGATCTGGCACTGCGCGTGGGATTTCTTTCAGGAGCGAAGGGAGCGATCGGGCTGTGGACTGGGCACTACTGGGCACTGCCGGGCACTACTGGGGATCCCATGCTCGGCACGGGCTGTACGCCGTTAGGGGGATGTGGTGGTGGTAACGTTGAGCTGATGGGACTACGGTACTGGCCACGCTTACGGTGGTAGCTGTGGTGGTCGGGGACGGGATGGTACGGTACAGTTACACAGGCGAGGAACTGATGGAACGCTGGTACTGAGCGTGGGCGTGGGTGTGGGAGTATTGCAGTAGCACCAGAAGCCTCATAATGATGCCCAGTGTGAGTCGGGAGCCCCAGGCATGGCCGCAGTCGGAAGCTCGCGATATCTGCAAGGGTGCGTAATTGGTACGGAGATGGGAGCAACCGTGCCTCTACTACGCAGCGGGACGAAGGTGCGAGTAGGTGGAAATCGAGGATGAAAAAATTAAACAATCGCAGTGACAATAAAAATAGCATACCAAAACAATAACGAGCAGAACCACGATTTTGGCAGTGTTTGGGGTATTTGGGAGGCTACAATGTTTTCGGTATTTGGGTTGACTATTTGGTACGGGAAGAGATGAATAAGAGGGCTGACACGGAAACAAAACATCTACTTCCAGCAGCTCCACATGAGGGGCCCATGGATCATGTGAAGACATGGATAGGAGAGGTGGATATGTGTGAAATGTAATGTGGAATATTTTTCGGTGCGATTACGCTTCCCTTACAAACTTCCCACCACCAGAGATAGCGTAGCGAATATTTCCTACCCCAACATAAGCTGCACTGCATCACCGGCTGTGGAGGTTTGCGGTTTCGTACAAGATATGGGTTCGAAGCAGTTTAGGTAAGGAATTCACGAGGTGACGAAACAACACTTGAATAGAGTCCCAAACATCGCCTGCCCAGGCAACTATGCCCTATTGTTTACTGCTGCTGCTCCTGCTTCAATATGCATTCCCGACAAATGTTCCCCAGAATGCTCAGTATCGTTCTGAACCTATTCTTTCTCCTATACTGTTCCTTCTTCTGTCATATCTTCTTCTGTCATATTTCTTCTACTGTCAATATCGTCCTAGTCTCGAATTTCTTCTACTCCCAAGTTCCACTCTCAGTTTCTCTTCCCATTTTAATCTAGTGTCTGACTATGGCTTTCTCGGATGCTTTTGGCCAAAATGATATTTTGTTTATCTGAGCTGAATTAGCTGGCGAGTTCCATTCCTTCTTCGCTCAAAAATGTAAACTATATGTCTCTTGTTGCCATGGTCGAGTATTCAGCTCTTCAGATTTTTCGCCTGAGTGAAAGAGCTCGGGTCGAGACGAGCTCTGGGCCGACACTCCACATTCTGAAAGTATTACAGGGGTATTGCTGCGTTATTCGTTCCTGGCCCAGAACTCCTTGCACCCATTTTCAGGTCCACACATTACCGTTTGGGCATATCAACACATTGGCTCAGTAGCACCCCATCGAATTTCACATCTCATCACATTATGATGACTTTTCGCACCTATGAGGCTTCATGCGGAAGAGTTGCCCTAGAGCATCTCACCCACATCACTGATTTCGATATCAATAACACCATGGGCTTATCGGTAAACAAGAACATGCACCACAACTGCTACTACGAAACATTACCGATGACACTAAACCACCTGCTGAATTTGTCACCACCACTGGAACTGGAACTTCCACCAGGCCAATAATTCTCCCTTGGGGGCCAGGCAATCCAACCACTGAGACTTTCACTATTCCTTCCACTACCACTGCGACTCACTCTGAACGCTGCCACGGAAGTCTAATTACTCCTGCAGTACATACTGCCATAACCCCACGATGAAAATCTCGGGTCCTCCAATATCCCAACTCCTCCGTCTCGTTCGGTATTTCATTACTTGCTCTTAGTTCTTCTGTTCACTTCTACTATTCTACCTCTTTTCCACTATCCCATCTCGTCCCCTTCTCCCTTTCCTCTTCTGTTGTCCCCGTTAATCCCTCGTTCAATGTGAGTTCCTCCCTTTGATTCCTCGCATTATGTCTCGCTCTATGGAAATTCATCATGATTGGCGTTTTGCGCGTTGACGGGGCTGAAGGTCTCTCGCGGTGGAAAATCGTGCAACCGCAGCAGATTGGAGGCTTAGGTGCGTCAAGGTGCGGAACATGGGAACTCAATCGGGAGTGCTCCTAACGATAGAATCAAGTTCAAGTGATCTCATTGGTCCAGCTACGAAGCCATACTGGACCGGTCTGCGCAGTGTTGGGGTGTGAGTCGTCCTTAGCGCCGCGGAACGCTACTCTGAAGACCCGCTGCCAATCGCCAGTACTGCTGTCATGGCCCACAGCCCTGGACCGCGGGTCGTGTGCGTACCGCAACACTGCTCTTCCGCGTCGCGGGTGCTGCGGCATTTCCAGTCGAAAGTCGCGCGCGCACCGTATCAGCTCCGGCGGTGCCTGAGGTTTTCCGCTCTGCATCGTGGTCACGTGACCTCGTGTCACGTGCCGATGGTCCGCACCTTTCCTTCCCTTGGTCTGGCTTCTTGGACATCATGTGACCCCTATTCCATCGCCTGCCTGTGCTTTTTTCCATCCCCCACAATCGCCCTTCCAACCCTTCACTCCATCTTCCTACGTCCTTGTTACCTCCCCCAGCTTTCCCGGCATTACCACGGCCCACGGCTCCCTCACCTCCATCCACCTCCCATTTCAGACCTCCGGACCCCGGACTTAACCTTATCAATAGCCGAGGTCTTTTCGTGTTCACACTCCTAGTCCCACACAGATACGTCGTTCCTCGTTCCAAGTTCCTCGTTCTAAGTTCCTCATTTTATCCGCCTTAGTGATCTGTCGTCATTTTACCATACACCAATCAGTTTCTTTTGTGGTGTCAGCGTGATTTCTGGATGACGAGACGGTTTATAAGCCTGGAAAGTCCAATACCCCATATCTTAAGCTCCAGGGATCTTCTTTAGTTGTTTCCTCACTAAGGCTTGCTCGCAAGACTTGCACTACCATTCACCTCGGCTCCACATCTCACACAGTGATGACCTACTCGAAAGACATAGAGGACATACCGTTAAAGCCCCCCGTGGAGACGTTCGTGGATGCTCCCACGTCGCTCGAGGAGTGCAGCGTGGACGAGATCGTGTTCGATTTGACCCATGGCCTCAAGGATATCAACAAACTCCATGTGTTCCACGCCCTTCTCATCTTGTCGCAATCCCTAGAGGACATCATTGCCCTCCAGCAGCATCCAGAACTCTTCCACGAATTTCGAAATTCCCAGTTGCGCAAGTACGGCATTGATCTCACTGATATCGACATCCCCAATGCCGCCCCTGCCCAGGTTGCTACCTCGAAAATGGGCAGCCATTCCTCAACACCCCCTGCATCCCCTCCATTGAAGTTCCCAAAATACAACGAGCCGTCCAAGTTGACACTTGAGGCCAGTGATTCGCCTGAGTACCTGGAAGTCACCCCGGATTCCCAGGAAGAGTGGGACCCCGATCCTGTGTATCCCTCCATTCAAGACCTCATCAAGAACACCTCACTAGACGAGGTTAAGCACCCCATCGACTCCATTTCCCCTGTAAGATTTAGAAGAGACTTCATTGCATGCCACAAGACCAAACGATTGGCGCAGAATCCTCACCTCCTCAAGTCATTCAACCTCATCAAGCTTCCGCCTTTGCTGTTGCTCCAGTTTCTTGTGAGAATCAAGACCTACTCCTCGTCCATATCTGTTTCGTCATACATCCACTCGGCCTTGTTGATGTTCAGATTATGTATTTTGCATGACATCGTTCCACTTACGCATATGAATGCCTACCGTTTCATATTAGCATCTATACGATGCTCTACGAAGAATTTGGAGGATATATACCAAAGACAGAAATCGTTTGCTACTGTCACGGGTGTATCCACCAAGGAGCTCTACAAGGTTGAGGTGGGGTTTCTCTATCTCTGCAATTTCAAGCTCATAATAGGCGAAAACCTCTTGAATCAGTTTCTAAAATCTCTGTTTCTCGACTTGAGGAACTTCTGCATTGAAAAGTTGAACACCGTTAGCACAGTTGACAATCAGACCGAGAACCACCACGAGTTCCAGAATCCAAGCCAGCACCAACACCAGCAAACGGTATCGTAGGATTGGTCTCTAATGTCTTATAGTTATAAGTAAAGGTTTGTATAATGTCACATCACCCATTGCAATAAACAGATCAGCTGAATAATAGATCTACCCTACGCTCCTATGCATTGTCTCGTAAACTGATTTCGTCTATGCACCAAGTACCGATTCGCACCGAAGTAATTGATCCGTTTGTCGCAAAAGTGACATCAAAAAAGCTTGACAGTGAAGGTGTCAATTATTGACAGCAGCACCAGAAACAGCTATCACAAGATTACCACAAGACTTTCATGAAAAAATATGGCGTATACCACTGGCAAAAAATGCGATTTCTGTGGATCGAACACAGGACCTTCAGATTAACTGTGACTGAATCTCTTCAGTCTGACGCTCTCCCAACTGAGCTAAAACCGCACACAAACCCACGCCGGGAGTCGAACCCGGAATCTTTTGATTAGAAGTCAAACGCGTTAACCATTACGCTACGCAGGCAATTGTTGATAGGAAAAGCATGGGATGAATTATGTCGCTTCCACTCAGTAACAAAGCTAACGCAATTATAGTAGTCTAGAAATAGGTCCAATGGTGCATCGAGTTCCCTTGTGATTGCTAATAAGCTTTCCCCACCAAAATTTTGAGCATTGGTTGATCAGTAGTAGTGGGAACGAATAGACTTGCTTGTAGACACACTTACTCGTTGTATTTGCAAATTATGAGAAATTGCTGCAATTTCGCAAATGTCACTATTCTTACAGTTTCTGTCAAAGTCAAAGTACACGTCAAACTTGCTTACCCTAATTTTCCGATGTTCACATACATGCTCTTGGCTTTGTAATTTTGCGGTTCCCGTCCTTCTAGCCACTTGATCTTGGTGATCTTAACGTATTTCGTAGCTATTATCATGCCCATAATCCCACGCCATCCCGGTTCCCTGGAGCCGTCACAGTGAGAATGGCTCACTTCACTTCTATCGCGTTGGGGGTACTATGTAAGACACAAAGACTCAGTTTGAATGTGCCAAGATTGTTGGAAACCACCAAACAGTGCCCTCCTGACCCCCTTATTGTCGTCATCAGCATCAGCATCATCAGCAACGTCACCACAGACACCCGAATATTCTTGTACTTGAGCTTCCACTGATCGACCAACGTGCGCTCCCAGGTCCTCTTCCTCTATTTGTTATTGTTCTACTTTGCTGACCGTGAACGCGGTTGATTTAGTGCTTCAGTGCGTCACCTCCCCACAATTCGTGGGCTCTCTCTGATTCCAGGGACACTGGTCCCACAGAAGGCTCCCACTAACGTCGCTACCGTTGTATTGTTATCGGTCGCCCCACCGGAGAACAACCCAAACTCCAAGCCTCTCACCAATGCCTCTCACCGAAGCCTCTCCTTAACGCCCATTGCCTACCACCCGCGGAGTCTCCTCGACCTATCAGATCTCATGGAAGATCCTTGGTCGTTTCAAATTGCTCCCAGTGATCTACTTTACGTTCCTCTTGTTTCCTGTTGCTCGGACATGTCGGTAGCGTACCACGTTTTGCAATCGCACTTGATTTTGTGACCCCGATACGGCCCCCTAACAAAAGAGCCATGACCTGAAACTGCTCCCCATAGTTGTACCAAAACAAATAACACCACTTCCATACCGTTCCAGCTGAGCTGACGTTAAGCTACACTACCGAAACATTCCTCCTTCAAGTCCCCCACGAACCAGTTTCGCAAGGAACTCTTGGAGATCTCATCGATACCCATCAGAACGCACCGGGCCACATCTCAGACCCAGATCTTACGGGGTATTTTGATCCAGACTCTGGTCTCCTTATCAATTGAGCTCAAAACTTCAGTTAGACACACAAATACGTGCCTACAGTCTCTCGAACTGATCCAGAGAAAGCCCCAAACCCCAAACCCAACTTCTGGCTGTGTCTGATACTTTGTGTTCTTATCGGTGATTCATAGCAAATCACTCAAGACTCACACCCAAGACCTATCAGGTCCTGAAACTCACTTCACATTCGACTCCAGATATTTTTGGCCAGTGACTCACTTCTAGAAACACTGACCCCATAATTTATGAGTAATTGAACCCTTTACGGTTACGTCTCATCTCCTCCCTTAATCTCCTCGTGGTTATATACGCAATATCCCCAACCTCCATATGATACGAGCAAATCACACCAGAATCAAGTTCCATGGATCCCAGTACTACACGAGACTTCAGATGCACACCAAGAATATGGCATCCGACAATATCAATAGCTTCTTGATTCCTCTGGATCTACACAACTTGTTGAGTACTCCATGGATCAAGTGTCACCTATACAACCTTGGTGCGGATTTGGTGAGACTCGCCTCCTACCGGAAATTCAAGCATTTGCTATCTCTTGGAGGAGGAGGAACTATCAAGGCCGTGGTCCATGATATCACGACGTTCATCAAGAAGGAGTTGAGGGACGAAGCAAGCAATCCGTCCAGAAAACTCATGGATTTGATGTTCTCCACGTCTAACTCCAGGGTCTTGCTCAATGTTCCTCTGAACTCAAACCAATTCATGACCTGCAACTACAACATCAACTTGTCCACTTGGTTATACATAATCACAGGATATTTGCAGCTGTTCAGGTCGGAATTTGAGGTGGAGGTCTTTACCAACAAGATCATCGATATTTACGTCACCAGCAAGGAACTCTCCTACTTGGACTTGGAACACATGCCAAGATACGCCTTGGACGAACAGGACGAACGAAGCTTTGCATTGCTCAAAAACTACTTCTCGGAAGTGAATGTCAATTCGCAGAATTTGTACAACAAAGATGACAGGTACATCATGTTGCACGAAACATTCGATAACAAAATCCACCTACCAGCTTTGCCCAAGATCCACGACAAGGAATTGCTAGTTAAGGCGTTGATGCACAAGGAGTCATACCGAGTGTTGCTCAATCCAAACCACCATGTCGCAAAGAAGTTGCTCAAGTATGGCTACGATATTAACCCAAGAAACTATTCGATCTTTAGATACGAGTTATCTTTCCTCGATGGTTTGGGAGATTTCTTTCTCGCACGGGAATCCTCAAGATTGTTATATGATTTACACATTGCTGGTGACTACAGCAGAATGCACTCTCATATTTATCATTTGTTGAGGACCATCTTGGCTACGAACACTTTGTTATCCAAGTTGTCGATATCTTACAAGCTCCACTTGGGGTTGGATGACCCTGTTTTGACTGACATCATTGCAAGGGATTACTTGACTTACGTATTCACTGGTGAATATAATGAGTCAAGAGATGCGGAGGAAACGCGGATTTACGAGGAGGAGTTTTTGGGAGATTACTTTGAGTCATACGTGGGAGCACTATTCCTAGAACAGCCCGAAGTGGCCGAGCGGTTTGTTAGTCAAATCTACGAAAGCATTATCAAGGTTATCACGCAGACTTTACCTCCCGAAATAAGCTATGCCAATTGGACTTTCAAGATCATGGGAAGATCGTTGGTTTCCAAGAAGCCCACCATTACTTAATATTATTAAAAATTGAAAATTGAAGATTAGTTTTACATACCTTGTTAGTAATACATATTATACAACAATTAGCAAGTTGGTACTAACGTTTGAGGCTTCCGAAAATATTCTTCTTTTTCTTTGGTTTCTTATTAGCGACCTTCTTAATATTGATGAACTTCGCAGAACCTTCGTCACCTTCATCGTCACTGCTATTGGAACTGTCACTGGAATTGTCACTGTCACTATCGCTGTCACTATCGCTTTCACTTTCACTGCTTGATTCAGTCATACTAACCACTTTTTTGGGTGCCTTTGAAGGAGTCTTCTTGTATGATAAGTCTTTGACCTCAGGAACTCCTCTCAATGCCAAGTCTTCTAAAGATGTCAAAACAGGTTTCTTAATCTTATTCGCAACAAGTGATTTTGGTGTAGTTTTTGATGTAGCGTTTACAGCAGCTTTTGGTGTAGGTGCTTTGGTTTTGGATACATTATCGGCCTTCTTAGAAGAGCTCATGTCCTTCTTAGTACCAGCTTTGTTGAGCGGTGTGGAGCTCTTGATGGCCAGTTCTAATATTTTTGATCCAAGCGAAGCTTTTGCTGGAGTTGCAAGGTTTGGAGAGGTTCCAACTTTTGGAGAAGCCTTGATTATTTTTTCTGAACTACTGTTCACATTTTCAGCTTTAGTTGCTGGACCACTAGAAGAAGATTGCGTTGCACGAATCGGTCCTTTTGGTAATATGGATGGCTTACTACCAGCAGCTATCACTCTAGATGAGGAAGGATTGATTATCTTAAAAGCTGAAGGCTTGGAAGATACCAAACGTGGTCTCTTTGTTTCACTAACTTCCGTCTCAGAGTCAGACGAGTCAGAAGATTCAGAGTCGGAGCTCTCATCAGATGATTCATCGAATTTTCTTTTACCACTAGCACTCTCATTTGCTTTAGTAGGAGTGGGCGTGGTCTTGGGGATAATCTTTGTCACATTACTCACTGGATCAGGGGTCTTGATAGATGATGCCTTTGCCACAACTTTAGAGGGTTTTTCAGCTACCTTCACGGACTTCACCGGTGTCAATGTGATCTTCTTAGACTGACTTGAAGTGATTTTTTCTTTCGATTTCTCATCAGAAGTAGAGCCTTCAGTCTTCACGTTACTTGATGAGATATTGTCGGAAGTTATATTTCCGGACTTCTTGTTCACCAAATTCAATTGGATAGGTTTCTTCGTTTCTTGAACTTGTTGTACCTCCTTTGAACGTTCTACGGCCGTTGGAATATGTGTGATAATTTGAGGTTTCTCAGTTGTGTCAGGTTTTTTGTTGTCATCTAAGGGTTGTGACATACTGGGCGATAAACGTTCAAGAATTTGAGATGCCATCACAGGAGAATCAATATTTCCTATGTTCGGAATCTTACGAATCTTCTCCGCGAGATCTGAGGGAATTTGACGAAAGGATTCAAAAGTCTTATTTGCCTTCACAACTGCGTCTCCAAGCTTACCATCTGAGAGCTTACCAACGGATCTATCGGAAAGAGAATTTTGACTTTTCAAGTGATCCAACTTCGTTTTGGATTTTTCCTCAACAGACTGTTCGCTAACTGGTTCGGTAGCGCTGACCACCTCGATTTTTTTTTGAATAGGGATGCTGGTTGTACTTCTACCCTTAGTGATATCTTCCACTGGGGAAAGTGACCTTATGTTTTTCTTAATAAGTTTCTTTGGCTCAACTTGAGAAGCACTTGAATCATTGTTTGTTTTATCCAAGACTTGACTGACACGTTTTTGCCAAACATTTCCCATGAGTTTAACAGGTAGGTTAGTTGGTTTTGTTGTTAAGTTTTGTACTTCTTTTTCATCTTGGATCTTCTTATCAGAAGAAACATCTGTAGCTTTAGGAACTTTTGTAAGAGAAGGTCTTCGTTCTTCCTTCGCAGAAGAAAAGGAAGACCTCTTCCTTGATTCTCCAACGTTAGAGTTGATATCGTATCTGGATTTGATACTATCTGATGATGAAGAAGGAATAATTGCCGTTTCTTTATTTGGCAATTGCTTCTGAGTGTCAGGTTTAGAGTTATGACTAACTGAGTTGCTTTTCATGTCTTTAGATTTCCCAATACTGTTTCGTAAATTGACATTAGAGACCTCTTGTTTGGAGTTACCTGAGAAGTCATCATTCAGATCATCATCAGAAATATCTTCACTTGGGTCTAAATCATTGACATATTCTTCCAAGAAAGTAGAAGGGGCCATGATCTTACCATCCTGAAGGTTACCTTGTTCGATTTTACCAAGTCTTAATGTATGATCGAAAATGTCCTCTTTCTGGGTGGTTGGCCTATCGAGCGATTTAATATCAAATCCTTTTCCTCTTCTGTAAGAATCCATTTCGCTATCAAAGGTCCGGAGCTTTGTTAATAGATTCGTCAATCTCTGTTCAGCAAGTTTTTTAAGTCCAGCATTTTTCTGATCTTTAGCATCGAAGGCAGGTTGGGGTTGCTCAACTTTCTTCACCTGAGCATTCAAAGGTTCAACCTCCTTTTTACGAGATTTGCTCTTGTTCTCTTCTGTATTCCTGTTTGTCGAATTCGATGATTTCTCAATGCTCTTATTATTGCTGTCGGATGAACTCAAAGGAGATATATCGTCGTTAAGTTTGACTGACTTGTTGATTTTATTTGTTTCTTCAGGAGAGTTATCTTGCTTGACTTTCTTGTTCGAAGCTCTAGACAAAGATTTGAGAGCGGTATTTCCTTGAACCATATCGATTTCTAAACTCTTCATTAACTTTAGTTGCAGGAGATTCTTACTTCCACCTTTTGGTGTTTGTAATGAAGAATCGTTTAAAGATGTCTTCGATCCTGATGATTTTACTTCCTCCGATTTGGGCGCAGAGCTGGCATGGCTCATTTCTTCTTCGTGCTCATCTGGAGTCTTATTTACCTGTTTCCTAGATGTGTTCTCCTTGATATCGCTTAGACTTTGAGACAATGTAGTTGCAGGAGCCTGATGGTTTTTTGAAGAAGTAATGTCTTGTTCAATGAGACTATTCACGTTCTTATCATCGTTTCCAACAACTTGATTTGACCGAGAAGGGGTTTGGTGTTTGGGGCCATTGAGATTATTAGCTTGCACGTTTTCGTTATTTTGCAATGCAGCATTTTCTTTCATATTTTCAAAAGACGAAAGCGATGATAGTCTCCTTCGATCTTTTGGTACCACATTGGGAACTGCTTCAATAGTTCGAGACTGCGAAGGTCTGATCGAGGTGGAACGGCCTTGATCAGGTGAAGTAGATTCTTCAGTGTGAGACCTGTCCCTTTTATTTTCAGAAAAGTTTTGTGGTATTTCCAATTCTGATAATGCTCGTGTATGTTTGACAATTTCATCTTGATAAATATCGAGTACGTCTTGCTTGGAAATGACCTCATCTTGAAGAGATGTAGTTTGACTGTGTGATTTTCTTGAATTTTCTGTACGATCGGATTTAGTATGCGATGATTGACTCCTAGTAATTTTTGATGATTGGGATTCTGGCACCAGAGATGGTGTTTGCGACAATATGTCTGACCTGCTAACTGAAACAAGGTTATTGTGTATCTCCGCATCATCAAGTATTGGAGGCTTGCTTGGGGATACACTGGAGGTGACATCATCGTTGATATCAGAGTCCAGATTAATACTAGAAAAGGAGGCAGTCACGAACCTTTGTGAAATGGATTTCTCTTTTTCTGGAAGTATATCATTGTTCTCAAGCTGTGTATGTAACGGAATTGATAGCATCCCAGAAGTGATACGGCCACTGCGTTGGACATCTGAAGAAGCTTCGTTATTTGGGTTAAAAGGTTTGACAGGAATTGTGCGGTTAGACTCCGTTTCTGGTGGAGGAAGGGAAATGTTACTGTCATCAGCATCATATACGGGAGAGGATCTGCCTCTGGATTTGGCGATGGTGAGAGCAGGAGCATCCAAACGGTATGGGTTGAGTTTGGAAATCTTGCTGGGTATATGATGATCTACCTGTTCAAAGTAAGCTTCCGTACGTTTCCTGCTAGTTGCCAATGTGGACTCATCGATAAGAGAAGGGGCAGCCGGGACTAGAGGGGTGCTTTGTGCCAAATCGGTGGAATCGTTTCCGGCAGGAGTCTCACCAACCCATCTTCTTCTGAAGGAATTATTCACGATAATTCTCAACACTTCTTCAGACTCGAGGACGTCTTCGAGAATATAGTCGGTGTCTAGATCACAATAACGACTATCCTGAATCTTGACGATCTGCAATTCGTCTTCTGTAGGATACAATTTCCTGAACCGGGTGGTGACATCTCTCAACACTTGATTCAAATCCGACTTTGGATCGGCCAAATGCAAGAATCTTTTTGTAGTGCCGACTTTCTTCAACTCATCCGAGGCATCCAAGCTCGTCTCCGGAATGAGGAGTGCCTGAATCTTGAATTTAGGCATTGCCGATTAGATGAGTTCTAGGAGAAGCGTACATAAACATTCCACACACTATTTTTTCATGAGTACTGGAGGCACGTGACCTCATCTAAACACCCAAGGGAAGGAAGGGAAGACCTACATATTTCGATCTGGTTGTAACGAGGGGAAGAAATGTAATGAAGTCGTACTTTTACTCACAAATGAATGAGAAGAAGCCTTGGAATGTCAATGCTAGCATCCTTTTGGTCACTTCAATTGGTATACTGAATATATTTATGGTACAGAATAAGTTTTATGTGCAACATCAAATGATAGCGCGAGTGCCCGCTCTGAGCCGTTGATTTGATGGCTGATATTAATTGGTGGAGTTGATGATATGCAGCGGAAGCTGCTGGGAATTGATGATCTGTCTTGCTTCTTCTGCTAAAACTTGCGTGTTAGCAAAGTTTTGCTCCAAGTCCTCAGGTAGAAATTCCTTGGGGTTGGGAGTATCCCAATGTGGGGACCATACTATTATTTCACCGTCCATGGTACCGCAGTAATATGTGCCAGTGAAGGGACCAGCATTGACCATGGACGTAGTACGGCCGCTGTTTTTGGTGCCTCTTCTCGAGAGTCTGGAGACCATTTTTCCGTCCACCACGCGAAACATGAAGACATCGCCCGTATCGGAAGGAAACATGAGATATTGGATTTCACTTTCCACCACCGGATTGAGCACCATGGGAGTGCATTGGGGGTACTTGTTCCTGGTCAATGGCCCGAAATTGACCAACTTGTTGATGGGAGGTGCTAGGGTGGAGATCATGTCCCACACACGCACCTTGTCGTCGTTTCCCGTGGTATAGAGCGTGGTTCCCAACTCGTTCCACACTAGTCCGTTGACAGGTCCCAGGTGCGCCTTCACCGAAGCCTTGGTGAGATTATCGGAGCAGAGCGATTGGTTGTTTGTGCGTAGCATGTCGAGACGGGCCAAGCAGCTCCTGCTTCGCCGAATATCCCATACTTTCACCTCGCCATCGTACCCACCAGAGGCCACGATGTTGGGGTTCTGGGGGTGCCACTTGATCGATAGAGTCTTTCCCTTGTGCCCTGTGAGAGTGTGCGCACTGGAGGTGGAACGGAGATCCAAGAGCCTTATAAAAGGCTGGTCACTGGCGACTGCGACAAGGGCAGACACCGAATACGTGGAGTCCTGACTGCCATTGACATCGATGGAATATACACGGTTGTTCATATCGAACGTGTGGACCGGCTGCAACTCGTTGGTGTCCCAAACCTTGACTGTATGGTCAAAGGAAGCACTGACAAACATGCCACTGTCGAAGGGCCACCACTGGACGGTGGAGATGCCAAAAGTATGAGCGGATTTTCGCGGTATGGTAGCGATATTGGAGAAGGTGGAGATGGAATGGTCGTAGTCGTAGTTGTCGTATTGCGAGTGGTGCTTGGACTGGAACGCTTCAGGCTCCTCGTGGGAGTCTTGGGAGTGCAAATCCCACAACTTGAGGGAGGAATCGGCGCATCCGCTCAAGAGAAACCGGTTCTCTGACTCAAGGGAGAGACTGTTGACACTGGCATTGTGATGGCAGTTCGCTGGGAACACGTCCTTCAACGCCCTCTGCTTGAGATGCGAGTGGAACGTCTCAGAGACCGTGGTGGCGAACTCGAGGTTCCGAATGGCCCCAATTGCCCGGTCCTGAAGAAGAGATTGCATGGATGTGCTCCTGCTGCTGGGGATGGTGATGTAGTCCTGGGTCACGTGATCTCACGGCTGCAAGGATTGTGCTCTAGCAACTCCAGAAGAAGAGTTGTGTTACGGCATGAAGCTTAGACCGTTTCTGTGGTATCTAAGCTAATACCCGGTGAGAAACAATGTGTTTTTCCAGCATTATCAGCCGATGCTGGTGGTTAATGAATAAGTTCCCGGATCAATCACGTGATCAAAAGACTCTCCCTATAAAACACCTGGACAAGCAAATTGTATATTGGTCGTTTCGTAGTCTTTGATAACCTCAATGTTCGTTCAAAGTCACTTTCATTTCTCTAACCCACAATCATTCATCTCCTATGCTCTTTCTATCCATAGCTCCAATTCTTCACTAGACGCATCGAAACTTCATGGAAACGGGGCCTGCACGTAGTGCCATTTTTTCTCATTAGTTGAAAAGTTTGTTTAACGAAACATTACACCATAGAAACATCATGTTAGACATCAACGCTTTCCTCGTCGAAAAGGGTGGAGAACCAGATAAGATCAAGGCCTCTCAAAAGAAGAGAGGTGCTTCGGTCGAGTTGGTTGACGAAATCATCGCCGACTACAAGAACTGGACCAAGATTAGATTCGACTTGGATCTCAAGAACAAGGAGATTAACCAAACCCAAAAGGCTATTGGTCAAAAGTTCAAGGCCAAGGAAGACGCAAGCGAACTTGTTGCTAAGAAGGATGCTTTGACTGAGGAGAAGAAGGCCTTGGTCGACCAAGAGCAAAAGGCCGACACCGACTTGAGATTCAAGGTCAACCAAATCGGTAACCTTGTCCACGAGTCCGTCGTTGACTCACTCGACGAAGACAACAATGAATTGGTCAGAACTTGGGCTCCAGAGAACTATGAGGCCGGCCAAGTTGCAGCTGCCACTGGCGCTCCAGCCGCTTTGTCTCACCACGAAATCTTGTTGAGATTGGACGGTTACGACCCGGAAAGAGGTGTCAGAATCGTCGGTCACCGTGGTTACTTCTTGAGAAACTACGGTGTCTTCTTGAACCAAGCTTTGATCAACTACGGTTTGCATTTCTTGGCCAAGAACGACTACACTCCATTGCAAGCACCAGTCATGATGAACAAGGAAGTCATGGCCAAGACCGCTCAATTGTCCCAATTCGACGAAGAATTGTACAAGGTTATTGATGGTGAAGATGAGAAGTACTTGATTGCTACCTCCGAACAGCCAATTTCCGCATACCACGCTGGTGAATGGTTCGAGTCTCCTCAAGAACAATTGCCAGTCAGATACGCTGGTTACTCCTCTTGTTTCCGTAGAGAAGCCGGTTCTCACGGTAAGGACGCTTGGGGTATTTTCAGAGTCCATGCTTTCGAGAAGATCGAACAATTCGTCTTGGCTGAGCCTGAGAAGTCTTGGGAAGAATTCGAAAGAATGATTGGATTGTCTGAGGAGTTCTACAAGTCCTTGGGCTTGCCATACAGAGTTGTTGGTATTGTTTCCGGAGAGCTCAACAACGCCGCTGCCAAGAAGTACGATTTGGAGGCCTGGTTCCCATTCCAAAAGGAATACAAGGAGCTTGTTTCTTGTTCCAACTGTACCGACTACCAATCGCGTAACTTGGAGATCAGATGCGGTATCAAGCAACAAAACCAAACCGAGAAGAAATACGTCCACTGTTTGAACTCCACGTTGTCTGCCACCCAAAGAGCCTTGTGCTGTATTTTGGAGAACTACCAAACCGAGGACGGTTTGAAGATTCCTGAAGTCTTGAGAAAGTACATCCCTGGCGAGCCGGAGTTCATCCCATTCGTCAAGGAGTTGCCAAAGAACTCGACTTCCAACAAGAAGAAGGGCAAGAACTAATAGATAAGCTATGTATCACCTCCCATCACACCTAAGTCATGTCACGTGCGACGTTCTTCACTTGTAGTGGTCTCACCAATGGTCCACGGTGGTGCTTATAGTGACATCATCGGTTCTGGGTGCGTCAATCTCAGGGCTAAGTAATACAGCCTCGTCACTCAAAACCATTTGAAGGTCTTCTTCGTTTACTATTCTTCCATTCTTTACATTTCCTACTTATCCATTTTGTTCCTGTCTTCTTCCACTAGATCCAGTGCCTTCGTCTTTCACTGACCCAAACACCAAGCCAACTATTGAGTATGTCCAGTGACGTCCAGGGACCACCACCTCCTGCCTATGAGGCCACAGAGCCACCTCAGTTCCGAAAAAGTAACTCCTCCAGATCTCTTCAAGAGTCGGAGGTTTCACAACCGTTGCAATCCAGCGATAACCAATGTGGAGACTGCTGCGGTGAATGTGGCAGCTGCTTTGGATGCTGTCAGGGAACCAATTGCTTTGATAGCGATAAGGGTCTTTTTGGCAATTTGTTGGTCATCCTTTGTTGCAGTGGAGCCGCAGCTGGAGTTGCAACTACGTGAGAAGCTTCAACAGCTTGAAAAGAATGCAAAGCGTGACAAGTGGGAAAAGCTTAATGTAATAAAGGACTAGATGATCGAGGAGTTTCAGCATCAGAGGTCATGTTATGGGTTCAAAAAAGGTCATTCATTATCTGCGCAGATACTTTATCCCATAGGTGATGGAGCGACGAGCCACCTGAATTCAATGTGAATCGTACTCTTTCCGCCAACTAACCCTCAATTTAGAGACACCCAAATGTTAATGCTTGCTTCGTTGTGGAAGGGATTGATGCTGTTATCCCTGTGTTTATGCTTCAGATGTGACAGATGACAGATGAGTGATGACAAAATTTGGTAACAATTTGCATTACTACGGACGATTAGCCACTGATGGAACTGTTTTCATGGCGAATTCACAATCTTGGCAACTACTGTTTTCGTATGGCCGCAAATCCGGAATAATGGAAGTCTATTGATCTGATGATGAACGCATTATGATATATCGACGACCCCACGAATAGCAACTCTCAAAACTCAAAAATTTTACTGACTGGTATCTGTGCATCATGGATAGCTTTCAATGTGTTACAAAATTATTTATTGGTATAATATATTATTGGTCTAATCCTTTGACGATTCTTGTTGTTTTAGGTATACTGGAGAAAAATGTATATCTAGTACTCCTCTGTATCATTTTCCGGGACTTGAAGTTAATTGTACATATTTTATTCAATGAAAAAAATTCACTACTGTATTATAATGAATAAAATCATCACTGTATTCGGCCCGAATTGCAGTCGATTGCAATCACTCGAGAATAAAATTCACTGGTTCTATTAAGGAAATAGAGACCATAAAGTAGGGACTACCAACACCGAAATAGAGCTCACATAGTTGACAAAGTAGCGGAATCATCTTCTCAGATATGCGTATTTGTACTTGCAATCTGAAAGTATCAAATCATATCCAAGCCGTGTCACACACCACCATGCCTCACGTCATCTTTTTGTGGCTACAAAAGTCCCCAACATTCATTGCCATCCCAAGCTACTTCTTCAGAATTCTCCGCTCGTTATCTATATCTGCTCATCTCATTACCTACAATTTCATACCAATCTTTTAGTGTTGCGCAAGTGATATTAATAGAAACCAGGCTTAAATAAAAGGTTCTACTTCGTGTAGAAGTCCAACCCCTCCCGAGTGCTCCTTCACAATAGCTTGACGTTTCTGTCAAATAAATAATACAAAACGTCACCAAACAGAGCCAATTAAAGTCAGAAACTAGCTCATCTTTCCAGTACTTGCACTATTGACGTTTTACACCAAGGCTGGTAGTGCCAGCCTTATACCCCAGATCCTGGAACACAATAGATGAAATTTAGCCAATGGTCTATATGATGCTGTTTATAGAAAAGGGCTTAGTCAAATTGCGCCATGAATTAACGTCCATGTCTCAATTTAAGTACTGCCACCAACGTCCAACACTCACAGGACATCAGAGAAATCCCTCGGCCATGTACAGGAAAAAAGAGACTCCCGAGATCAGAACATGAGAATTGGAGCAAATCATATGAAGAATTGTGGGACCATGGAGGGAGGAATTAGAGCACAGGGGGACGCATCGGGGGAGGCATCGGGGGAAGAATCAGTCAGAGACCTCAATGCGTATGGTTGAGTGGTTTCGACTCGTAGAACATTAGGTGGGAGTGAAATTTCCCTGTTTGATCGGGGTGTTTGTGTGTATGTTTTGATGCGATGCCTTCTACGTCAAATCAAATCCCGAGGCAGACGTCACATTTTCCCTCTACAATCACATACGGTGTCTATGTGTGCTGTAAAACATTTTGTACGATTTTAGAGTATACAGTATCTTTCCCCAGGAGCGAAGCGGTTTTATCCTGCCCGTGAAGCAGGAACCTCATTGGCCCCATTCTATGGCGTGGAGACGATGCATGATGGGAGTCGATCAGGCACAAACCATGTCGAGACATTCTTCGGCACAGCAACAACAGATGATAGCTGCACAACATCCACAGAACGAGGAGCAACATCCTCCTCCGCTCTTTTGGGGTTGCTGTTGCACGTACATAGGCTGAGGTTGTTGTTGGTAGTAACCTTGTGGAGGGCCCTGCTGGTAGTAACCTTGTTGTTGTGGGGGTGGACCTTGTTGGTAGTAAGACTGCGGTTAGTATGGGGACACGTGTAGAACACAAGCACAAACGACGTATGGCCAGGAAAAGGCCCTGGTGGTGATGACGGTGGTGAGGGCAATGGTGGCAGGACAGGCATTCAAGCTTTGGAACCGGAGCGTGTGTGCCATTATCGTCTAATGAGTGGAAACTGGGCGATGGGTGATGGGTTGACAGGAATGTGGGTGGAATCGAACATTGGTGGACATCGCGTTGTTGTTGACATGAAGGGCTCACCACTGGGCTATTCGTGGCCCCAGGGCCTTCCTGTGCCATTGGAAGGTGTCTCAGCTTCTGGATGGGCCCAAGGTCCGAACGTCTCGAGACTTACCATTTTTGATAACCGATAATGAAAGAATGCGGGATCAGGATTATTTATATCCAACGTCACTTATTTATGGATTTCAAGTGCACTACGCTTCGAGCCTCGCATCAAAACAATAGGCCAGTGTCGTCAACCGCAAGTGCAACCCGCGGTCACGTGCTGCGCTCCTGCTGCCGCAGGCGCAGGTTCTGTGCCTGACACAGGACCGCCGGTGTGCATGACGGGCACTCCAAGTGGGATTGCTCACTGTGCCAGCCGGACGGCACGAGGCTGTAACCACTTTCATAACATGTCACCGACGTCATATGGTGGGGCTAACCTGGTGAAATTTCCCGTTGGGCCCCACTTTAGAATCCGGCAACAAGCAACGCAACAGGCGTGGTAGCAGACATGGAGAAAGGGGAACAGTTCATGTTTGGGAGTCACTGGTTGTGCGAGCGGGTCTCGAAGTGGTAGCGAGCTTCGCCCCGCGGAGTACGGTGGGAATCGTCCCACCGACGCGTTGTTCATACCTTCGCTGCCGGTGAGAAGTCACGTGTGTGCGGTGGATCCCGATACGGCCATTGGTGGTTGTGACGGAAGTTGGGTTAGGGGTTTTGGTACACGATGAGGTAGAAGAATACTGGTGGATTCTCTATTGTTGATCGCGGCCAATCCTGGGTAGGTTCCTCACAATATCGGTGCGGCCTCCAGATTGCAAAAGTTAATGCACTCGTACTGCGTAATGCGCTATTTCAATGCACACGTTCATCGTTGGTGTTGCCCTTCCACAAACGACATTGCCTCGTCACGATCGATTTCCGTCACACTGCTCACCTTGTTACTGAACATCACCCCATAGAACTTATCGGCAACCCGCAACATCTCGGGACGGAAAGTGGTGCAAATGAATTGCGCGTTGGAGGAGAGCTCATGGATCATCGCCGCCACTGCTGTACGGTACTGGGTGTCTAAATTGGCATCGATCTCATCGAACAAGTAAAATGGAGCAGGGTCACATTTCTGAATAGCTAAAATAAGAGCAATGGCACATAACGATTTCTGCCCACCAGATAATTGTTCGATCCGTTGCTGTTCGTCGTGCTTGGAATTGAAGGAAACAGAAATCGACACTCCGATGTAGTTGTCGATATCGTCGTCGCTGGAGAATTCTTCTGCCCCTGGATCGGCTTCATCGTCTCCCTGCAGATCGCTATTCTCGCTTGCATCCTGTGCCGCATCACTGGTGCTTGTTCTTCCCGCATCCTCGGGTTTCTTGCGTTGTATGACTAAATATCCAACTCCAAGAGGAACTAACGACTCGAATATTTCATGGAAGCTGCTGGCGACAAGCTTGAAGCTCTTGCGAATTGCCTCGTTCTTCTGCAACTTTAGCTTTTTGATCAACTGCTCAATGGACTCATGAGATTTTTCCAATTCTTCTCGTCTAGTGACCAACTCATCTCTCTGTTTCGTAAATGTACTGTACTGTTCCATAGCCTTCTTATTGATATGGGAATACTTCGATAATTTCTCATTAACCTTGTTCAATTTTTTCAAGAGCTGGTCAGAATCGTACTTCTCGTAGTTAGACTGTTGAAAAGCTTCTTCGGGCAATGCACCCAAATCACGGATTTGCTTCTGTAACTCATCACTCCTATTGACAATAATAGCCTTTTTATTCAACATCTTCTCGGAGTCTTTTGAGTATTTTTCTAACTTTTTAAGACGGAGAATTTGCTTTTCGTTCTCTTTCTGCAAAGAGTCTTCACTTTGACTGATGCTAGAATGAAGACGTTCGTATTCATCTGAAGCTGCCTGATACCTAGACATTGCGGTGTCTAATTGAACGTTTAGTAACTCCACTTCTCTTTCTAAGTCTTCAAGATCAATTTGATGCATAGGTCTACTTCCCTGCTCTCTCTGCTCATTGATCAACTTTTGAAGATGTGGCTTATAGTTATTATTTAGCTCCGATTCGTAAGTGACCAAATTTGACTCGATGTCTGTCATTTGCATCACAACAACATCCAATTCCTTTTCGATTTCAACTGTTTCTGAATTAATTTTATTGAGTTCTTTCAGCTCTTCCTCTGTGAATGATTGAGTGAAGTTGGAGTTCAATTCTGTTTCGAGCAATTTCAAGTTAGATAACAAACTCTCTTTAGTGGAAACTAAATTATCGTGGTTGAAGTTCAAGGTATTGAGCTCTTGTTCAATGTTATACTTTTTGTTGTTCAATTGTGATACCTTGATCTTATTTGGTTCTTGAGCCAATTCAAGCTTGTCAAGATCACGCACACTCAATTGTAATTCGCTGTTTATGGATGTTATTTTCTGATTGATTTCATTAATCTCTTGGGAACATCTAGTGAGTTGTTCCTCAGCCTTTTGCAATTCATTCTTTTTGTTTGATTGACTTTTCAATGCATCAATTCTAGACTTCTTGTAATCTCTGTAACCACCGGTAATAGCACCTCTTGTATCTGCTCTATCACCATCGAGGGTGATGGCAGATAATTTGTATACTTTTGCCAATTCAGAGCCACTTTGCAAATCGTGACACACGATGGTTTTACCAAAAATTTGCTTGATCGCTTTGCCAACCTTAGCATCATCAAATTTCAATTTGCGAATAAGTGGAATGCATTGATGTTCGTTGCTATCAGGATATTCAACTACCTGCACTGAAATTCTATTGAGCGGGATAAAAGTCGCTCTTCCTCCCTTTGTTCTGACGAGTTCGTTCATTATCAAAGATGCCGTCTTATCAGAATCAACCACAATATGAAACAAAGAGTTTCCTGCAATAACCTCAGTGGCTGTTTTATATTTTTCATTCACACTGAATAAATCTGCTAAAGGACCGAATACATTCTCCGTTAAGTTCAACCTCTTTACAATGTTCTTAACTGAAGCAAGACCTTGAGCTTGAGTTCTATCCATTGTCAGATTCACTAAATTGGTTGCATTTGACAAATCATTAATTACTGAATCATGAAGGCCCTTAAATCGTATCTCCTCACGCCACAATGTCTTCCTGCTATCCATCAATGTAGTGACCTGGGATCTCATCGCAGAGATAGACTGCTTTAATTGAGAGACTGAATCCAAATGCTCCTTATTGTTGATATCTGATTCGAGTTTTGATATCTGCTCCGAGATTTCATCCATTGAAGAAGATTGACTTCTGATCTCCAGATTGATCTGGTTTACTTCTGAAACTTTGTTCTGAATTTTCTTCTTCACTTCTGATATTTCCTTGTTTAACCAATTGTCCCTTTGCTTTTTTGTGGAAAATTTCAGGAATCTATTCTGTTTAGAATACAAAGCTCTTTGCTTCGAGATTAGAATGGATAATTGTGATTTTAATGAAGACTCCTTTTCGCGGAGGGCGATGAGGTTTGGTCTGTGTTTTGAAATGTATTCTTCATGACCTCGTATTAAATTCTTATAGCGTAAAATCATCGCTTCCGCCTCACTTTCTTTGGTAGTAGAGGTAAGTAACCGATCCCGTAAGTCATTTAACACTACTTCTTTTTCTGCAATAGTTTTCAATAATTGATCATGATCCAGACTAGTCTGATCCTTTTCTACTTCAGAAACTCTTAACGAAATCTTCAAGTGGGTGATCGATTCCATGAGCTGTTGGCACAAGTTCTCACGATGATCTAAGCTGGCAATCTCTTCCTTGGATTCTTGCATCAACTCTTCGTACTTCTCTTCGATGTCTTCCTTCTGCACTTGTAAATCATTGAATTCTCTATCAAAAATGTTGTATTCGAAAACCTTCTTCTGTTTCTCCAAAGCTTGATATTCCTTAAGATCGGCCGATTCGATTTGCAAATCAGACAAGCGGTCGTCTATCGACGCCATTGTTTCATCTATACGTTGTTTCTTATAATTGGAATTATTCATCTCTTTTACGGACTCCTTGAGCTTGTTTTCAAAAACTGTGGCTCCACTCACTTCTTTGAGTAAAGTAAGTCTTTCAGCGTCTTTCGAATTTGTAAGGCTAGTGATACGGCCTTGGGGAACAATATAGTATGGATTGGATCTAGAAAACCCTGAACTTTCTAAGAGATTCATAATATCAGAACGTGTCGCAGATCTGCCATCTAAAGAATAGTCATCTTTCTTCATACCAATGGTTCTTCTGATGGATACTTCGCTTGTACCCAATGGGATTCTTCCATCGCTATTATCAAATACAATTTCCACGTATGCAGACATCACTGTTCCTGATCCTTCATGGATCAATCCTTGTCTTTCTTCTCTTGTCATATGAGTATAGGCATCAGACAACACGAACCGAATTGCAGCAAAAAAATTGGATTTTCCTGATCCGTTCCGCCCAACAACCACATTGTGCTCGGGTGATATCAAATCGATTACTGTTGTATTCTTATAGGTCTTGAAACCCTGTATAATGATTTTTTTGATGTACATTGGGGTGATGGTTGAGGTTATGTTGTAAAATGTCAGACGCGTTCTGTAACACTAAGAGTGTCTAATCAATCTTGGGTCACGTGAGGTATATGGAATATGATCTTCATAGTGTTTCCTGCGAACGAGCCAAGGTTCTTACTCTCTAAAATACCATGGCAAAGAAAGGTGGCCGTAAAGGCAATGTCGGATCAGAGAGTCCGACACCAGGATCTCAATCCACAGCCAAAATCTTCAGGGATCAAAGTGCACCACAAAACCCACCAATAGTGCCGGAAAAGAAGGAAGAGCCAGAGTTAGCCAACTTGGAGTTCACAGAAAACGAAGAAGATGACTACAAAGATGCCTCAATCCCAGTGAAAATCATTTTCAGTATCCAGGATTTCTTGAATAACCACTTGAACATGTTGAATTTCATACAGTTGTTGGTATTCGGGTATATCATTCAGCTCTCAGCAAATAGTTATGAAAATTTCGAACACCTAAGTGAAATATGGCCTACAATATTGTTCAATGTTGCCGGAGTAGTTTTCGGTATCTTCTTGAGCTATGTTAGAGCTTCGGCAGATGATCTGAACAAAAAATTGCCAGATTTCGGCTACATCTATAGTGTATTGCTTCCATTATTTGTTAATGTTGTGCACTATCAACCTCAATTCTTCATGGTGAATTTGAGTTTGAACTACTACATCGTGGATAAGATTCATGTGGCTTTCCGCTTCATTTCCAGTGTGGTGTATTTCGAAGTCTACAATGAAAGCGAGACCTTCACTACATTGAACTTTGCTCAAATCAGTTTCACTCACGCAGTTATCACATACGCTCTTCACTTCATTAATGAAGGAAATTTGCACAACGAAGTTTCCAATAAGGAAGACCAATTGGAGCATGATTCTGACTATAACAGAAGTTTCAAGTCTTCCGAAGTGCAATTGATTTCCTTAATTTTGGTAAACATCCTATTCAATTCGGCATTAGTGGAAGGTGTTTTACCATTACAAATCTTACAAAAACTTATGATCAGCATGATTTGCGCTACCATTCTTGTTTACCCTATTTTCACCTTCATTCCAGGATTCGTCACCATGGCTGTTTTCGGAGGTATTTTCTATGTTTTGACTAATTATCAATTGAAGCCAATTTTGGGGGCAGAGAATGCTTTGACGTGGATTTTGGAATATGTCTTGAATAACGAGCAAAGATTTTCTATTTTAAAGGTTTGGATCGCAATTCTTTCAATTTCTATGCCCATCGTATTTTACAATGTGGAGAACCTCACTTTGAATAACAGAAGAAAGATATGGCACTTGGTGATAATATCTCTCTTGACCTATAGTCCTGTTGTTCTTATCGATCAAGTCGAATTTACGTTAATTGCCTTATCAGGAGGTTTGGTTATTTTCATAATCGTTGAAATGATCAGATTTAACCAACTCACCTTCATTGGTAAGTACCTTTTCGACACGCTCATCAAATTTCAAGACTTTAAGGATTTGAAGGGACCTTTGAATTTATCTTACATCTATTTGCTTGCAGGTATCACTATTCCAATCATCTACGACTATTCCTTGAACCAGTTGACCATCATCAGATACATGGGTTTGGTGGGTTTAGGAGTTGGTGATGCCGTTGCTTCAATGGTTGGCAAAAAATTTGGTAGCATCAAGTGGAAGGGTAGTGAGAAGTCTGTCCAAGGAACCATTGCATTCGTGGCGTCTTCGCTTGCTTCGGTTGTTATCCTTGACCATTACCTTTCGAGCATCTCTTCGCTGTATGTTCCTATCGATACCCATTGGGAGAACATGTTTGTCTCGGTACTTATTACTGGCTTCTTGGAAGCAACTTCGGACTTGAACGACAACTTCTTCGTGCCCATAATATTCCCTATCTCTTATGAGATCTTAAATACCTGTTTCCACGAGAGCCGCTTGGTCTAGTGTGCCAATCATATAGGTTATGTCACAACTAGAATAGCCAATTCGAAATAAAATGTCACGTAAAGAGTGTCATTGAGTTCTGTGCTGGTGCTATTTTACTCTTAACTTTTCAACTAGTGGGTTTGGTGCCGTTTTAGAGTGTGCCATTAAGCGAGTGCCGTTTAGTCCCATTTAGCGAGAGCGCGCCAATAGGAGATCTGCCATGTGTAAGAATGCCAAACCCATGGAACTAGTGTTTCAGGTAATTCACACAACACCGCTTAATGTTCCGAGATCTGTGTATTTCTGGACTTCTGTAGTTTTAAAGTCCTACTTTATCAATTCTACATCTAGTCTTACCAGCTTGTATAGTCGTTGTGCACACTTCCATGTTGTGCCCCGTGGTATATTACTATCCTCACATGAGTCCACCTGAATCTTGATGGTGTGATGTGGAGGTGCGAACGCGCACCCATAAAAGTCCACGGACCGTACTGTAACGAACTGATCCTACCACCATGAGCAAGACCAAGAGCAGGGATCCGAAGATCGTATCGCGGTCGGAGATCATCAACTTGATCACAGATGGTAAGGCCATCGTCATCTACAAGAACTATGTGTTAAACTTGACGTCGTGGCTTCCCAAGCATCCTGGTGGAGAGAAGGCGGTGTACCATATGGTCGGAAGAGACGCTACAGACGAAATGATAGCGTATCATAGTATGGAGACCGTGGCCGACTTCACCAAGTGGAAGATCGGAGTCATCGACTACAAATGGGAGAACTTGTTGCCTCCGATCCAGGGAGCGCTATACTCGAAAACCTCCACCAAGTCCAATAAGCCCAATCAGTACAGCCATTTGGGTATGGGATCGCACTCCAAAAGCGACCTCGACGGCAAAGATAAGGAGTATTCCACATCTACAAAGGAGCTTTCCAATTCACTGAACTCGTCCAGCTCCTCGCTTTCCGCCCCCGAAGAACTCAAAGGTATTGGATATCCAAAGGTCCCAGTATACCCCGTGGTACCTCAAGGAGTGAAGGTCACCCATGAAAACATCTCCACGTTGTTTCCAGTGAAAGAACGGTCCACCATCCGGGATCCAAAAAAGTTGATGGAAAATTACGACAATAACTTGGCCCAACTAGACTTGGAGAGAATCCCTCCTTTGGACTACGAAACCCAGGACATGTTAAGGAAAAAGTACGATGCCCTCCATCAGAAAATTATAGATATGAACTTTTACCAGTGTCCTTACATGGCATATGTTCGAGAGATAGTAAAGATATCATCGTTATTTCTTTATTCATTTTCGTTCTTAAAGATCAAATATCACTTCCTCAGTGCTTTCTTCATGGGATTGGCATGGCACCAAATGACGTTCATTGCACATGATGCGGGACATGTTTCAATCACTCACAATTACCAATTCGATAATATATTTGGTATGATAGTGGCAGATTGGTTCGGGGGCTTGAGTTTAGGATGGTGGAAAAGAAATCACAATGTCCATCATTTGGTAACCAATGACCCCGTACATGATCCAGATATTCAGCACTTACCATTTTTTGCCGTTAGCACCAGATTATTCCAGAACGTTTATTCTACTTACTATGAAAGAATATTGGATTTCGATGCTGTCGCCAAAGTGACTATTCCCATCCAGAATCTCTTATATTATCCAATCTTGTGTTTTGGAAGATTCAACCTTTACGTGTTGTCATGGACTCATCTTATTAAGGGACAAGGCCCAAGACATGGTAAGGCTGCGTGGTTCAGATACTTTGAATTGGTAGGATTATCGTTCTTCTTCTATTGGTTCTTTTACTTGGTGGTGTACCGCACCATCGATGGAGGCTGGAACAGATTTAATTACGTGGTTGTCAGTCATGTTACTACGATGGTGGTACATGTTCAAATTACTTTATCACATTTTGCCATGTCTACAGCAGATTTGGGTACCAGTGAATCATTTCCATCTAGACAGATCAGAACAACCATGGATGTGGACTGTCCTGAATGGCTTGATTTCATGCATGGAGGATTGCAATTTCAAGCCATCCATCACCTTTTCCCAAGGTTACCAAGACACAACTTCAGGAAGGTTCAACCTTACGTCATCGACTTCTGCAAAGACGTTGGCATACAATATTCTATCTATGGATTTTATGAGGGTAACACTATTGTTATAGGAAAATTGGGGGAAATTGCCAAACAATGCAGCATCATGTTGGATGCAGCAAAAAAATACGATGGTGATTTACTTTGAAACGGTAATTTTAAGAGACTTTTAGAATTGTATATAATTATGATTATGGATTGTCAATAGTCATTTTTTCATGGCGTCGTGATTAATTGCACCTTGTTGGTCAAGATATTGGATAAAATCAAGCACAAACGAATTTTCATGCTCATAGTGATCTTTTTTCACCAAACTCTGGTAAAGCCCAGTGGTTTGTCTTTTTGAGTAAAGCTTGGGAATGAATACTGGGATCCCATTGATTTGACGTCTGTAGTGCGTAGCATCGTGTTGGTTGGAAATCATGGGGGCTTTGGAATTGGAGGCCTCGTGTATGTTCTTACATTTGTTGCCGAATCGGCAGTGATTATGTTGCTGGAAAAACCGACAAATGGCCTTTTGTTTCTTAGTGGGGGAATCAGTAGCATCGTCAGAATGCCTGTGCTTTTCTGTGGGGTGGCTCTGTGATTTGGAGTACGATTCTTGGTGTTTTCCCTGTGTATGCTTTTGTTTGAATTCCGGAGCTACTATTGGATCCAGAGCTGCTTTGACTTCGAGATGTTGAAGTAGAGGGGCATTATTCTTCTGTTTCGAAGCAATATTCTTGCGAGAGGGCCAATTCTTTTTACGTTCTTCGATCCATTTCTTGATATCTTCGTCTGTTTGGAGCGAAATGTTTGTACCCTGAATCAAGATGGGCTCTGCAGGGTTCGGGGGATGACTAATGGACGATTCCTCATCATTCACGTCTTCTGGGGCCACTGGGGGTGGGACTGTTTCTTTGGTGGTGGACTCCGAGGTATTGGGAAGGTGGGTGGGCAAATCAAACATGGATGGGGGATGGGATGACGTTGGTGTCAGTTCTTGAGATTTCCATTGGTCATTGCTGGAGACCACGTCATGTTTCGAGTCGGGTGGTGAAGGATTGAAGTGATCCATCTCATCGCAACATGAAAATTCCAGGCCTGCGTAAAGGTGTGAGAATTGGAAACTCGTGGAGAGTCATGGCAAGCCACTGCGAACACAAAATCCGTGGAGCTATATGACCTCGCGAACCACCTACAAATCAGACTATTTACATTCTGATTGAAAAATCTTCCCACTGATGGACTGAACAAAATCGAGTAGAAAAGAGAGAATGATTTACAACAAGTGAAACTCGTAGGTGGGTTTGCAAATCGCAATACTCGCAACTAAAAACGCACCGGTTCATGCTTTGGCTTTGTCTCAGAACCCAGACTCTCGCAATCCCACAAACTGGAAATACAAGTAAACTCACAATCTCCACAAAACTCGAAAACAAGAAAAGCACAATACCCGGTTCCAAGGAAACTGACAATGCTCCGTTCCAGGGAACCTCACCCAATTCCAATTGCCAGACCCTGAGGCCAATTCGTCGAGTGACTTGGAATATCACTTGACGGGTGGAGTCAGTGGTTGAAGCTGCAAATTCGCATGATGCTGTAGAATACGTAGATGATGACGAAGACGTCAGTCAACATGCTTAGCAGATTTGGCTGATCAAATTGACAGTCTGAGTCGATGTCGAACTTCAGAGCTGACTGGAATGAAATAAAAAAAACCTTTCACTCACTAGGATAGTATTGCCGAGCAGAGTTGCTTGCATGGAACCATGCGTGGAACACTGTAATTGTGTCCAGAAGCACAATAGTACAATAGCCATTCGACACAGTGGAATAAATAAGCCCCTTCACATACTGCCGATACGGTGCACATCCGGTACCGGCAGAGCAGAAACCGAGGAAACTCCAATTATATCAATTATAATTGATAAGCATCATCACAATTATTATTTTTATTATTTTATTATTATCGATTCAATCACTCGCAAATGCGTGTCTCGAAGCGATCTGATCCAAAGCTTAAGTTGCCCACCTAGTCGTGACCCGGCGTACCTGCCATGTGCCACCTCACACCTACCACCTGCCACGATGTTCCTTAGTCGTCGTTGCTTATTTCTGATCCTGCTGGTGGGCTTAAGACGTCAGGGAAAACCGTTCTCGGGCGAGAGCCCAATCGAGACGGGGTAGAGTAGGGGTGCGGTGCTCGGGGGTGCAAAATCAGGAAACCGTTGGCTTAGCATGGTTCAGGGTTGTTGGCACAATCGTAAGGCACATGAGGGAGATCATCCCCAAAAAATAAGTATGATGAAGTCATGAAGAATGAGTAATGTGTGAGTAATGGCACTACGCTGGCGACCAGTCATGGTAGCGGCATGAGCAAACGCAGGATGACCGGGGGGTCGGAACCGGCAAGGCCTCCGACAGGGAGCCGTAGCCGGGGGAAGAATAGCATTAGGGTCCCGGCCCCGAACCAGAGGGAAACTAGCGAACAATACCTCCTCCACTGGTGCCATTTGCCCAAACGGGCAAGTGCCCAGAGGTGATCGGGGTGGTGGTTCGGTGCACCCTGTAAATCGCCTGCTCCAACGGTGGCCTTGACAAGTTCATCTTGAATTACATGTACCTCGTATTTACAGAGGCTTAAGCGGGACGAGCACCGAGGGTTCCCGAACGGGCATGGTCCCGAGGGGCCCTCTCGCACGGGGCGCCCCGCCGTGACTGGCCCAGCGCCGCCTCTGATTGGCCCAGCGCGCCCTCCTGCTGGCCGTGCATCGATCGATGGAACCTGACCCTTCATGCACTCCGGCATCCTCCCAGGCCATGGGCCTGACACACGCACACCTCGTCCCACACCTTTTCTGACAGCCTGTGGTGTGCGCACGTCACCACTGCTGGACAGCAGGGGTGACATGGCTGCGATCACGTGGGCCAGGCTCCTGCTCACCTGCCCACGGAAACGTCGGCAATGACCACTGCAGGCGCAACGTTGCGGATGTTTTTGCTCCAGGCCACCTGCTCCCGGGGACGCTGTCGGTGGCAGCGACCACCACGGCCGTCCCTCCTCCACCATCGCCTGCCATACGGCTCGTAATTGGGGCCCCAGAGCGACCGTAACCCAAAGTTTCGAGATCCTGCCTTTCTTTGGATCTCCGGCACAAAACCCTGAAAGGCAAAGTCTAAACAAGGTGCAGGTTTTTCCGGGGCTCGTACCATTTCCAGAAACTTTTCACTGTTGTCCCTGACATGCTAATGTAAGAATTAACACCTTTTGGGCCAAGTGGGCTAAGTCCCGAACACCGAGGCCCCAAAGGCATCACGCTGACCTCGAGTTCTTCAGCACAGGAGCCACGAAGAACCTCTTTGCCCGTCTTGCATGGTGCCAACCGCAGGCGCTTCGGCCTCGTCAACTACCCCAGAGTGGTAAGCCTTTTCTGTCTCGGACTTCCGTTCTCTTTTTTTTTCCCTTGACTTAAAATACCATGCGGTTGTAGGAACACTCGGGCACTAAAGCTATCGGTGACCTTCCCAAGCATCTTCAACGTCGTTGGTGATACGTCTGACAGGAAGTTTTCGCTGGCGTGTGGAAGTTTCGGGCTCGTCATTCAAAAGCGCCGCCAAATCCCGGACTTCAGTCGGTATTGGTCCTGTTTTACCGCCAGGATTTTCATATCAAGGAAGTCCGTCCCCCCATTTGTCCAGTTAAATATTAACCCTATTGCCATTGAAAATTTTCATCATTTGCTTCCTTCCCTCCTCCGTCCTCCACTAACTAGGTGTCTTCCTGTGATCAACCGGGCCTTCCCTTTCGAGAACATTTCATCCGTCCCCTTCCACATCCATATATTAAATGGCCTTGACTGCAACCGTTATACCCTAAGCCCATTCTCATTCCCCTTCCCTCCATACTCCAACTTCCCCGATACGTAACACCATCCGCCATCGCCCGCCCACAAGAACCCCCGGCTTGTGGAACCCTTCGATCCCTCCGTTTGCAGTCATAAACCCCCGGCCTCCCACCGTTGCTCCATCCAAATCATTCATCCCGGATCTGCGTGGGCCTCTTCATCATTCCTTTAACGGAGCCGCGCTACTACTCCTATCACTGGACCTGATCACATTTCACCTTTCTGTACCCTTACACCTGCTGCGTCCACTCCACGGTTGCCCTGTTGCCCTGCTGCTTCGGGTATAACTACACAGCGTTCCGTCCGTCATATCCTCCACATCTATTGTTCCATCCTCCCATCATGTCTTCTCGTGTCGTCGATGTCAAGATGGAGTTGGAGCAACCTGATTCCAAAAACAGAAGGAAGAAAAAATCCATCTCTGGAGGAAGTGAAAGCTTCCCCATATCGTGTGTGTCATGTCGTCGCAAGAAGATCAAGTGTAACAAGATGAAGCCTTGCAACCAGTGTATCAAGCGGTCCATCCCGTGCCAGTTCCCGTCCACTTTCAGAAACATCCAGATCAACGAGGACGACATCGAGGTGTCTTCGGCAAAACACCCTGCCACCAGACCAATCCTGTCTCGGGAATTTGCTGCCCAAGACCATCATGCTTTTGCTATTTCAGATCTTGCCATGCCCCACCTACAGGGCACAAGACCGTTCGACCTCAAGCTGCACCATGAGCAGCAGCCTATTGACATCACTTCACATTTCCAGCCCCACAGCCACTTGCACGCAATTGGTCCGTCCAAACCTATGTTTGCTGGGGATGATGTGATGGAAGCAAATTTGCGTCAGGAACTCGAAGTTTTTCGTGCTGCGAATTTGCAGCTACTGGAATCCAATAGCAAACTACAGGCCGAGGTTGCGAAGCTCCACTCGCAACTCTCCGGACGGCAAGCGTCCAAGGCCATCGACATCGCCGGAGAGACCACCGAAGAGGGTCCCAAGTACTACGGGCCACAGTCGTCCACCTTCATCATGGACTCGTTGAAGTCGCAGACCTCCGACTCCCTGGTGTCCAAGTCGTCCCAGCAACCTAGCACTTCGGACTCCGATAAAGAGTCTCAAAAGGACAAGGACAAGGACAAGGAAAAGGATTCCCAAGGTGGCTATGCTGACTCCATCATCGCCAACTCGTCTTCCTCGTTTGACTCCCGCTACTCGCTTGATTTCGAGAAATCGTCGTCGGATGATTCTCGCCCTGCCCACCGCAAATCGACCACTTTGGTGGAAAAAAGTCTCTCCAAGAAACAGCTACCCCCATTGTTGTATGCCCTTCACAAATTCGTTGATCCTGATGTCAGCTCGGACCTGGAAACCTTTCAAGACCTCCAAAAGCAAAACTTCGAGGTGTTGGTCAAGTTGGTGGAATTATTCTTCGAAAATAATCCATACTATGCTACATTTATCTCGAAAAAACGAGTGTTTGAATTCCTCTCGAATTATCAGCACATAAAGGATATGGAGTGGGAGAACGACGACGATTTGTTGTTGTTCTACATGATTTTACTCTTATCTATTCAAAAATTAACTCCCTCTGAATTTATTGAGGTTCATTTGATTCCTGCCACTGCTATTGCTTCTTTGAACAAGTTCAAAACATTCCTTTCAAAAAATGTTTTATTTCACAGCTTTGAAAAGTTGAGACACAACTTGATAAATGAGTCCATCATCACCATTCAGGCGTATATTTTATGCACAGAGTGGTATGTTATCGAGCAGCGTTATGAGGAATGTTGGTCAATGATGTTCCATTGTTGTGGAATCGCATATTCGATCGGACTACATGTAATGGGTCAATTCAGATCCATGAATCCCGCTACAAAAAGTACTGAATTAAAAACCTTGGGCTTGAAAAAGAATGAGGATAAAATAGATAAGTCACAAGATGATGATGATCAAGAAGATCAAGAAATGGATATTCATAAATTCAAAGTGTTTTTTGCATTAAAATCTCTTACTGGTCAAATCTGTTCGATATTAGGTAGACCTAATCCAATTTCCATCCAAGTAAATTCGGTTGTTTTGAAAGGCTCTCCGAATAAATCCTCATTAATGATGAATAAAAATAAAACTCATGCAATGTTGAAAATTGGTTTGAGCGAATGTTTGAGACTTTCTAACTCAATGCTAATTGAAAACTTCATGATCGATTTTGGTATGGATGACTTGTTGAAATTGAATAAAAAGTTTGAACATGAAATCAAATTATTGGAATGGTTTGTCAGTGACGAATACTTGAGCGATGAAGATGAATTAACTGATGAATCTGGTGAAGAATATTTGAAAATTGATAAAACAAATATTCTTATGGATTTAATTGTCCTACACATCAATAAAGCCAAATTGTTTGAGCCATTTATTAACAAATTTGAAAAAATTGACCAGTACAGTTTGATCATTAAGAATTTAGTCAGTTCAATTCTTAAGTTTTTGGAATTGCTCAACTACTTCATTGAAAAGTTTTTGAACACATTGGTTGATAAGTATTTTCATTACCATACCAGATTAGGTGGGCCAGGATTAAGCGAACAATTCTCCGATGATCCAAAACCGAGAAAGGGCTCAACTTCATCAGCCATACTGAAACCACAACCTATAATCGGAGCTTCCAGGTCACGTCCTACTAGATACTCGGAGCCTATCGCCTCGAGCTCTAGCTCACAGGAACATTCGGATATTTTAGGTAAAGGTGGTAACTCGGAAGGATTCAATACCAATGTTGAAGCTATTCCGGAGAATACCGGAGAGGAAGAAGTTCTAGAATCAAACTACAATCATGCCAATACCAGTATAAAGTTTGGAAAGCTATTTAGAATTTACTTCCCCTTTTTGAACTCTTCCATATATCAGGGTATTATTGTGGTATTCACTTTCCTACATTACAAATTTCAGGCTTTTGTCGCTAATAAAGACAAGAATGAGAATCTTATTAATAACGAATTTTTGAAATTATTAGAGTTGAATTTCAGGTCGCTTCTTAATTTTGACAGAAGAATTTCGGGTATTCTTAATTCGGTAACCAAGTTATGGCCCTCCAATGTTGCATATTTGATGAACAAGGTGTTGAACTACATAAACCAAATTTATGACAGGCAGAACTTAGGTGAGGATGCTAGCGACCGCAAAAGACGGAAGCAGGATCTTGAGGAATTCGAACAAGATTACGAGTCACCATACAATCGTGAGTTCGACCACTCCATACCTTTACCTATAGAGAGTACTCAACCAGGAGGCACAAATCAATTGGTCCTAGATGACCAATTGAATGAACAGAGTAATTTTGAATTCACTCAATTGTACGGGTTCCATTTGAATGATCCATTCTGGATCACAAACCCCGAGAACCTCCCTCACTACCTCAGTTCTCCTCATGATGACCCTCCCAAGGTGCAACTGACAAGAAATTCTCGAAGTTCAAGAAAATCGATTTTGAGCCACGAAAGTCTGTCAAGTAATTCAAAGTCGGTTTCCAAGCCAGAAACTCAAAAGGAAGTTCAGTCCTCATCGGTACCACAAACCCACCTTCCGCAAACCAATGTCAATGAAATGCTTATCACCGCATTAAATCAACCCTACGACACAGGATGGCCGTCGTCCGGATCTCCAGTGGGTGGCCAGAGACTCGACCACCCTCCTCCTTCGTCTATTGGGCAACCGGTCATGATGCCTAGACATCCTGCGTCACAAGGTTTCGGTCCGAATCCCGTCATGCCTAACACCTACATGTTTGACATGCCTCCGTATGCCAATCTGGTGGTTCCGGGATTTCTCGGGTCCGGCACTGTACCTTCCGGCCCATATTCGGGACCGGGGGTCAATCCCCCAAGCGCCGCCTACATGGGTCTGAGCATGAACCATGGCATGGGACCTGGTCTCAATCCGGAAATGGCCCGAGGCCTCGTTCAACTGCAACTGCAGCAGCAACCACTGCAGCAACTGCAGCCACAACAACTGCACCATCATCAGGACAAAATGGATGACGAGGAAAGCATTTCCAATGCCGAGCTGTACCACAGTCACAGCATGCACCAAAATCGAAGCTAGCACCTACACAGGTACTAACCAGTCTTGCACTGGCGGCCTTGCTGGTGCTTGCGCTTCACACACACATTCACACCGCTATGCAATAAAATATCTACACAACACACAAGGGAGCAAACAGCAAAGATTTCATTGAAGAGAACCCAATGGGCTCCACATTTCGCCAACCTTGCAATAAGAATGTTGTATTATATACTTTCGCTCTCTCATACATAGAGTACTATAGATCACATCAAGATCAACATAGATTCAGCGACCAAGACCAAAGTCGTAGCCAACAAATCACGCTGCCCAACGGTCGCATCACGTGCTGCTGCACGTGACGCTGGATTTCCGGACTTCGACACACCGGGTGTGCCGTCAAAAAAACTTCCTGAGCTACCGGGTGTCTGCCTGTTCAACCCATCGATCAATCTACTCCCCCAACATGTCCGGATTCAAGAAATTTACCGACTTCTTATTCTCCAAGCAATCGTTGAGATACGTCTGCACCACCCACTTCTGGGGCCCTGTGTCCAACTTCGGTATCCCTGTGGCTGCAGTGTTGGACTTGAAAAAAGATCCAGATTTGATCAGTGGCCCTATGACCGCCTCGTTGATCGGATACTCGCTTGTTTTCATGAGATATGCATTGGCCGTGACTCCTCAGAACTACTTGTTGTTTGGCTGTCACTTTGTCAACGAATTGGCCCAGTTGGGCCAAGGTTTCAGATGGGTCAAGCACCACTACACTGAGCAGCCCAAGGCCATCGAGCCATCGTCATAGATCATTCTAAAAGCCAGTGAATGGCCCATTGGTGCAGCTGCCGTGGCGGGTGCATCGGCGAACCTGCGGGCGAGGCCGGGACTGATGTTTTGAAGCTCTTGGTTCCAGAGCCTGTCTCCCCTTCGAGCCAGACTTGTTGGGACACCCAAACATTCTGGGTGTGTTGGACACCGGACGCCTGCCACCGCGGTGGTCTGAACCTGCAATGCCGTTATGAAAATCACCCCGAGTGAATTGCAACCCTCAACTTCCATAAACGTGATATATATTCAATAAAACCCATACACTAGTCAGTCTCTAGACCCATTCCCTGGCTCGTCACGTGCGAAGTGTGCCTGTTGGGCCCAATGGTACTGTAATTCAGTGTACCATAATTGTAGTGCGAATAAGTGGTGGAATGGTGCTCCGATTACTGGACAGATATCCCTAGCTTTATGAAATGTGGAGCAGGGCTTAGGGCCACTCCAGTCCGTAGTTCTTAGTCCGAAACCTACTTTCTACTGGGTCCCCAATTGTGCACCCTGGTCACGTTGCCCATTTGTCATCTTAATTCTCTTCTAGATTTCGCATGAATTATTCGCTTGGTGGTCCCCTAAATTCTATTTTAAACCCGAGTTAGTCTCGAACCCTTGTCAATTCCCGTGGGAATATTCTGCTACTGTGCCGTAGCTTATTCCCCGAAATGCCCATCAATAGCCTATTAAAATCCCCCAAACGGTCGCTCTATCTCCCTCGAATTTCCATATAGGTTCCCCAGACCTCTTGGGAGACTGCGTACGAGCTACTGTTGAAAGGGCCCCATTCCGATTCCCTCCTGGCCCACCTCGGTGCAATTCCCACTGTGGATTCGCGTTGGTCACCGTAGTACGATAGCACGGCTCGCATTGATTTCGGACTTGTCCTGGTATGGTGTATTGTTTCGTTTGTGGCGTTCACGGTTTAGTAATCGCAATCTTCGTTTCTCAGCTTATTCCTCAGGCCTCGTGCCTAGCAACTTCCTAACTTGAACCCTGAAGATTTTCAGTGCCACCTATTGCCGACTCCCACGGAGCAAACGCAATCCTGACAATATATAAAGGAAGCACAAATCCCACACCCCTGGAGTTCCCAGTATCGCCAATTCTCCCAAAAGAACTACCCTGGCTTCAATTGGACCCATTCCGTATCAATTGAACCTCAACTACTAGTGGAAACGCAGAAAACACATTTCTCATTCCTACCTCATTGCTCTGTCCCAGCTCCCTACAGCTCCCTTCCTCAGCTCCCTATAATAGAACCACACAATGCCTAAAGCCATCATTGCCGTGACCTCCTTCCACGACCGTTTCTACCCAGACGGATTGAAGACCGGGTTATTCGTTCCCGAAGCCATCGAGCCATTCGAGGTATTCCGTTCCCAGGGTTTCGAGGTGGATATCGCCTCGGAAACCGGAACCGTGGGCTACGACGACCACTCGCTCACCGAGGACTTCCTCAACGGGGACGTGGCCAACATCTTCAACAACCCCCACTCCGAATTCAACATCGCCATCAAGAACATCAAGAAGGCCTCCGATGTCAACCCTGCCGAATACGACGTCTTCTACGCTGCCGGTGGCCACGCCACCTTGGTGGATTTCCCTACTGCTTCTGGCTTACAGTCCATTGCTCAACAGATCTGGTCCAAGGGAGGCGTGGTAGCTGCCCTTTGCCATGGCCCTGCGATTTTCGCTAACGTGGTGGACACCACCACCGGAAGACCCTTGATTGAGGGCAAGTCCATCACTGGGTTCACCAACGAGGGAGAGACCAACTTCGGAGCCAACGTTACTCTCAAGGAAAGAAACTTGCTCACTGTGGAAGAATGGGCCACCAAATTGGGTGCGAAATACGTCGCACCTCCAACCCCATGGGTGGACTTCTCGTTGGCTGACGGAAAATTGGTTACGGGAGTCAACCCTGCCTCTGCCATCTCCACTGCTCAAAAGGCGGTCCAGGCTTTGAACTGAGCGGGGTTTTGCCTAGCGGAAGGTCCGTGATAATTTGTTGAGTCGATCAATGTAATTATGGCGTGTCTTTCACGACAATCAGAGTTACCACCATGCCAGAACTACGAAAAGCACCTGTCCTCAATAAATGTTATCAATTACACTGAACCAATGAACGCCGTTGACGGCTGCTGTATGTAATAGAACGTTCCCGACCTTCACAAGCCCATTCCTTCCAGGGTAGCCATCTTTTCAACGGCTTCCTTGGGCCCTTTGTGGTTCGTATCCCGCACTGACGTATTTCCCCATTCGCACCTGCCACTCTCAATTATTCACTTCTGGTAAAGTAATTAGCGGCACATTGAAAGTCGTGTGGTATCCTCGCGTAGTTAACCAGGTTCCCCAGCTAAAATTTGACTACCCTATCCTAAACACCACATCCACCATGTCAGTGCTTAGTACCATCAAGTACTACTTCAAAACGTTTGTGTTTGGGTCATTGATGGCCGGGTGTGCCATCTATGGAGTCATTGCCTCCATCATTTTGAGACTCATCGGAAAGGGCGAGTACGCTCAATACACCGTTGGTAGGGCGTTCTTCTACTCATTTTCCACCGTGTTGGGTATCAAGATCAAGGTCAGAAACGAAAAGCGCTTGTTTGACACGCCTGCTATCTTTATCTCCAACCATCAGTCCGTGTTGGACATCTTCGTCTTGGGAAGAGTGTTCCAGCCTGGCTACACCGTCACCGGGAAGAAGTCGTTGAAATACGTTCCTTTCTTGGGCTGGTTCATGTACCTTTCCGGTACCTTCTTCTTAGATAGAGGTAGAGGCGAGAAGGCCAGAAAGGTGTTGGATTCCGCCTTGACAACCTTGAAACAAGATAATAGAGCGTTGTTCATGTTCCCTGAGGGTACTAGATCGGGTGCAACCAAATTGGAGTTCTTGCCTTTCAAAAAGGGTGCGTTCCACCTTGCAAAGCAAGCTCGTATTCCAGTGGTGCCTATCGTTTTCAGCAACTACTCCACTCTTTTTGACTCTACCAACAAGGTTTTCAATAGAGGTGAAATCATCGTCGATGTGTTGCCTGCCATGCCAACTGATAAGTTGGAAACAAACGAAGATGTCACTGAATTTGCAGAGCAGGCTAAGAGCGCCATGCTCAAGCGTTACAAGGAGATTGGTTTCTCTAAAGTCCGCGGTGCAAAGGTGAAATCTGATGACAACGATGTGGCTGAAGAAGAAGAAGAAGAAGAAAGAGAAGAAGAACAAGTTTCAGACATCAATACTGATACTTCTGTTGAGATTATCAACGAGGAAACTCCATTGGTTGCCAAAGATTAAGAACTTGTCATGGAAGAATAGACTTGACAAGTCAGAGAGTCAAGGATGGGGTAATTTTGAAAAAGGGACTCTGCTTCTGTCGTTTGGTTGACCGTTTGTGTCATTCCTTTGGGGATGACTACATTGTGGTTCGGTATTTCCTTCACAATTCTGAATAACAAATATAAATTAATAAGGTTTGTCACGTAAATTTGCTGTAATATCAGTAGGTTCTTGAAAAGCTTAGCTATTGTAATCTAAGTCTCGTTATGAATCCATACTGCGATGAGAACACTTCCTGATGATATCGTTGAGAGTTCATATTTGTTCCATCGATGTACTATCAAGTTCCCGCTCAAAAAGATATGTATTCTGATCAAACTCAACTCCATTCGGCAGTAAGATTAACGTTCTGCGTCGAGTGACTGTATTCCAAAAATTGCATAACTATCCAGTCTCTACATGATTTAATGTGCCTTAATTCAATATATTCTATATCTGGTTTGATTCAATAATGTTCCAAGAAAGAAAATGTTCTTCATTCAGCTTCAATCGAATAGCGAGGAAACCCAGTAAATACGAAATAAAGGGGCCCAGTACCTCCAACTTGTTGACTTGTCATCCCCCTTTCAACTGCACATGAATCTCGCTGATCAATTTCGTAGGTCACATCCTCCAAAACCTCACCAACGTGAGCTTCTGAAGTGTAGAAGGTTGTGCTTTTATGAAATGAGAAAGTGTCTGGGCGACAGTCATAAGTACCTTTAGTAACCCCGTTGCTTGAAGTCACCACGCTCTTCATCAATTTCGATTCTGTGCCTTGGACCTCACCAACCGTATACCATTCATTGTAGTAATTGTCCTTAATACGGCCAACCCATTTGACTGAGACATCAGAATCAAACGAATCCGAGACCCTAACTATTTCGATAGTATATTCGCGATCTGGTCCCCAGAAAAAATCAATCAGGCAACTGGTTCCGAAGTAGTTACCATTACAAACACCCTTCAGGGCTTGACCCTGTGTTCCTGCGTAATTGAAAACAACTTTCCTAGCTCCACTGTTATCTTCCAAGCGAATGCCAAGTTTCTCATCCGAACCTGCGAGTTCGACAGTCGAGCCGTAGAAATAGTTTTCTGCTAGTAATTCCACAGTAACTTTCTGAGTAAATCCGGTAGACAATAATTCTTCTGAAGTTCTCACTTTAACACTAGTGTCCGAAAATTGAACTGCAGAAACCAAGGAGCAGAGGGTGGACAATTTCAAAAGCTGATATAATTGCATCTTGATAATGGTGGTGATATCTGAGAAAAATCTAAATTCTGGAGGAAACTTCAAATGATTAAATAGTAAATCCCATTAACTGACAAAATATAAATACCATTATAGATGAGTACCATTGCAATGTGAATTCTTCGTCTACTGTCGCAACGGTATGACTCCCACATTTCCATACAAGGTTCATGATCACACTAACCAAGTCCAAGCATGACCAATATCAAATCGCCGCTTCGATAAGAAGGCAATTCATTAGCCCACTATTGATGGTCCTACCAAGTCACAGCCTTGGTTGTCAAAAGTTGGCATTAAGAACGGCCACAGATACGTTTAACGAAAGACCTTCGGAAGGCGTAGTTGCCAAAAAATCAATTCGGAAATATTTATCTGTAGTTGAACGAGTAACACCAAAACAAGTATCGTTCGATATTATCAATCAAGTTAAAGTATCACACGTTCTCGTCTGGCATCAACTTGACTAACCTATTATTGGTAAATCTAACATTGATAATCACTTATAATGATCAGATATTTCAGTTGTGCCTCGAAACAATCTCACAGAATCGATGATTTTCTTGGAACCTAGTGGCGCACAGTTGGGAAACTGATAAGCTTCTTCAACCGAGATATGCAAGGACACCTAAAATTTGTCTTCAATCTTGGCTAAAACACGTCTTGTAATGAGCATTTCAGATGGGCATATTAGGCAAATTTGCACATTATGACTCAATATTGCATGTCAAAGCTTGAGATCTTGTTTTTATTTCCAGAATCAAAGTGTCGAGCCAAGCAATAAATTCTTGATTGACCCATTGCAGTTTGTTTTAAAACACCAGTTCTCAAAGAAAGCGTCATTTAGATTCAGGTATCAAATATCAAGCAGCAACTATCAGAATTTCGTGCATTTGACTTCAGTCACATGAAGTGAAGTGGCGTAATTCAGTCTAAAAACATTGCACATCATCTTCCAATACGTGTTCATCAGAAAATGAAGTGCTCAATTTTACCAGAAAGCACATGTTATCAGAATAGCATTCGTTTATTGTTTCGACATATCCTTTTAATCATGATTAGATTTTCTTCATAAGAATCAGATACTGAGAAATGATAATTTATCAGATAACTGTGAGATCCGATTTCAAAGTGCGAGTGCATTGAATACACAAACCCACAAATGATATATCCTTGAGGTGGTGAGTCTCTTGTATCATCTGTAAACATTCACGTGTGATGATATTGACTCGAAACTTATTAAGTTCTTCGAATCATGTAGTGCCTGAAGCACGTAACTTTATCTATGACCAAAGGGCATATTTGTCTGAAGCATTCGGAAGTTTTGAGAATGTGCTTGCTTGAATGGAGTTTGCAGAAACAAGATTAGTTACTCCTGTTTAAGACAAATTCAGCGAATACATGCTCGTCAAGCTTAACAAAATAATGATGTTAGTCAAATATGTTATTTATGCTAACTCTAATGAGCCTAGGACTATATAATTCACCAATAAAATCTAGTCGACGATAACAGCCTTCTTCTTTTTCGTCTTCTTGGGCTTTTTGACAGTGATAATTGTAGTATCTGTTTCAGCACCTTGCAATGACTTCCTTTCAGTTGAATTTTCTTCCATTGGTGAGTTCTCTGAATTCACCTTTGGTGTGATTTCTGGCCCATTCTTCTTTAATTTCTCCTTTTTAGAAACAGCACCATTTTTACCATCCTTTTTAGATGACTTTTCTTTCTTGGATTTTTTGGATTTTTTCTCAACTGAGCTTTCTGCCAATTTCTTCCGCAACTCATCCAAATCTACCTCATATTCAAAATCTTTTCCTGTACCTTCTTCCTCTATGGGTGCAGAAGACGTCAAGTCAAAGTTGTCCAAATTAGAAGAGTCAATTCTAAATGCATTCTTTTTCTTTTTTTGTGCCATTGGAGATATGCTATCTTCCTCTTCATCATTATTAAACCCATCGACTGTCTCCTCAGTCAAGATAATTACCTTTTCTTTCTTTAACTTCTTGGGCTTTGATTTCTTGTCTTTACTTGCAGCGCTGTAAGAACTCATCGATGGCAGCTCACTGGTATATTCGGGGTTAGGACTTTCAACCAAAAGACCTTTCTTACTCTTGGATTTTTTCTTCGAGTCTGCCTTTGAAGATGTAATATAATAAGGATCATCCTTCATTCTATCCAAACGTTCTTGCTTCTTTTTGAAATCTTCGCCATCACTAGTAGGATTGGACAAGATTTCAACATTTGCCGAACCGTCGAAATCAGACAAGAATAACTTATAGTCTTCTTCATCTAACTCATCCTCGCTAAGCTCTAAAACTGGTAGAGGGTTGATCTGTTTGTCGAGATCCAATGCGTCTGGAATCGGAATTTTACGCTGGGCGTTTTTCGCTATTGGGTTCAAGGTATACGAATTGAAAAAGGAAGGAAGAATATGAGTGAGAAGGATTGGAAGTTGTTTCTCATCATTTGAAGAAGAGTTATCCTTGGATTCCAAAAATGTTTCTTTAATGTCTTCAGAAAATGGATTGGCTTTAAACCCAATTTCGGAATCGATTTTTATCGGCAAATTATTCGCTTCTTCGTCAAATTCAACCTTTTCTTCTTCACTTTCAATTGCATCGTACTCGTCTTGACTCTCTTCGTCTTCGTCGTCCTCGTCATCATCTTCTTCCTCTTCGTCTGAACCTTCTTCATCTTCGTCGGTAACATCAGAATCCAGTTCGTTCTCAGCTCTATTGGACAGCTTTTCCTTAGCTATTAAATCAGTGTAATACTTTACTTCTTCTGCTCTCAACTTGAGAACGTTTTCCAAATCACCAGCCGTTAACGCTTCAAGTAACAACTTCAAAAACTCCAACCAACTTAATGCTCTTTCTTGAACTTCGCAGTTTGAATGATTTTCAAAGATGTTTAAAAACTCGATAACTTTGAACAAATAGTAGCAAATTTGATCATACTGCTCTGCATTGACTTGACTGCCGTTCGTAGAATGAATCCGTATTGAATCCGTGACAATACTATTGAATATCTTCACTAATGCTTGTATCAAAACAATTAAAACATCAGGATTGTCCAATTCGGTTAACTTTTTGGAAATTGGAAATCTACCTTTTGATAATCCTATTGCTTGGTCGACTTTTATGTTCACAATAGAATTGTAGATCTCAATCTTTTTGCCCAAGCTTAATTGGGAATCGTGTCCGCTATGATTTGCTTTATGATCATCTTCCTCGTCTTCGTCTTCTTCGCTTGAAATTTCGTAAATATATTCACCTAAAATCCAGTAGAAATCCCTAAGAATGGAAGAGCAATTCTCTAAAACTCGGACGTCCTGAATCGAGTTAAAAATAACTGAATTGATCACATTCGAGCGGACAGAAGGGACTTTGGTTGCAAGATTTTTGAATTCTTGCCCTAATTCTATTGCGATCCTTGATGAACCGATAGTTGGACCAGTCACTGGAACGACTGCGTCACTTTTTTGGAGTGAATTTCCAAGTAAAGTGAGATTCATGATGTCTTTCAAGACAGCAATGTACCACTTGAAATTTGGTATCATTTCGTAATTATTTTGATTGCTGATTTGAAGGATTTTAAGCACTAATTCCTCTTTCAAACTTTCGGTCAAATTGTACTTCTCTGATGGTACTAATTGTATTAATAATACCTTCACAACCTCTACCAAATTATTTTCATCCACCAAGTAGTGACATATTTCAAGTGCCTTGCGCTTGATTATCAAATCGTTATCATTTAAACAATCCATGATAACATTGCTGACACCACCAAAGGACTTGATAAAGCTGGGGAAAATCATCACCAAATTGATTAATGCAAGTAGACCAACAAATTTCAAGTTAGAGTCATTCGTTTTGAAAAATTCCATCAATTTAGAAATGCAGAATTTTGCAGTTTCTTTATCTCTACTGCTATTAGGATCTAACATTGCGCCATTCGAAATACAATTGATGCACTCATATATCAATGAGGAAGCCTTTGTTTTTGACATTAAATCCAAGATTATGGGTGTAATCTTCTTTTTGATTCTTGGTTCCACCTTTGACAAACTTTGGAACAACTTCAAAATTCTGATTATCAACCAATTATTTTTAGATTCTTGAAGAATATCGAAAAATTTTGGAAGGTAGTTTATGAAAATCTTAGGTTGCTTTTTGGAGATCTCACAAATGACATTGATGGTAGCACTAACGACGGCAAGATCTGGGTCATCCAATTTTTCAATAACCTTATCAAAATTCAACTTCAAACTTTCAGGATATTGTAAAAAGATTTTGAACATAGCCAATATGGCTTTCTTCCTGATATAAGGATTTGAATGATTTAATTTAATTACCACATCATCATTGATATCTTTAGACAAGTTCGGAGTGACAATCGTTGCAATACCGCTTAATGCTAACCCGATTTCAATATGGTTGGAAGAATTAAGATCTTTCTTGAACTGATTGGTCGCCAAGATCAATAGGTCCTGTTCGTTCTTAAATGACTGGATAGCTGCCAAGTAACCGATACGCTTTTGTTGAAACTTATTGGAAGACATCACCTCGAGAATTTGAAAGTTACTCCACGACATGTCGAATCCGTACATTTCCAAGTATGTCAACTTTAAGATAGCCGATGCTTTTGTCTCAATATCTGTCGTTTGCAATTCATTCTTACACTCAAGTATCACTGAATTGAGATATGTTGATAGTGTTTCAGGGGAATCTTTGGAGGTGGAACGGATCCCTTTAATGAGATCACTTAAGGACTTCTCAAATGAGATTCCGAAAGGTTTAAGCCGGGCCAAAATCTCCGAATTCTGTAGTTGGAATGACATTCAACCGTAATCGTAATAGTGTCTTAAAAGTCGTGGTCGAATTTAGTGCTTGGGACTATGCAGTTTCGTAGTAACGGTTTACAGTTTAGTGCGGTCCAAATTTGGCAGTAAGAAAGGAATTTTATAATAGAATGAATGAATCAACAGAACCGTACGGAAAACGCAGCTATCTGTAGAATCAATCTTCTCTTTCACGTATCTAAAAATTAATTGTTTTGTTTCATCGCTCAATTGGGATTTTTGAGCTCATGAGTAGACCTCAGAGACCATTCATGGATCACGAGCCTTTCATAATGATTTACAAGAAGAATATTAACATGAGATAACAGGAACAAATTGAACAAATTTTGGTGCCCAAAGACTGATCAAACAACTAAGAATTTATGAAAGCAATTAGAATTGAAGACATTGGAGCCTAGTGGAGCGATACAATAATTAAGACTCCATACTATGTCAGAAAATGTCGCGAATTTTCACCTCTAGAATATAATGCTGCGACAAATATAACTTTAAGTTTACCTAGCAAAGAACTGGCCTATGGCATCCAATAATGGCCTCTGAAATTGGCAAGAAGCAGACGGATCAACACGCCAGTTCACCTCTGAATTCTCCAAGTCAGGTACACTCGAGTGATTTATCTGAGTCTGATGATGAATACGACCTCAGTGACGATGATGATCTAATCAACAACCCAGAACATCATGTGGGGTTCACCTCTTCCCTATCAGATCACGCTACCTATTTTTCCAACAGCATATCACAGGCATTGGACTCAATTGAGCTTGATCGCTCGTTGGCGTTGCAGGCGAAGCTAAGTGGCAAGCTCAACAATGAAAACCAAAAGATCTTGGAAAAGAAAGAAGAGCTCTCTACCAAACTACAAGAATTACAGGTTTTATTCAAGCGATACTTGATATCGGAGCCAAAAAAGTTAAGTAAGGTAGAGCAAGTGGCGAAAGACTTGAAGGAAGTGGAAATCAGGTTGGCAAAGTTGAAAAACGGTACTAAAAACTCAAATTATGGGTTATCTTTTCTTAAATCCACCAATCATTCTACAATTGGAGTGAGCAAAAAGTACCCTATAGAGTACAATCAGGCTAGAGATAAAGTCTTAGAGAGACAAATTAATTAGTTTACTATGAACTACCGATGTTTGAACACGAACGCATTAAGTACTACCATGCTTATACTTGATCGCTATAGAGAATACCTAAACCATCCATCCACCCACCAGTGAACCCATACATGCCTACAATTGTGTACTCTGAGCCTGGAGCTTCTAGGGTAGACAAATGTCCACCACTTGCATTACCAAACATTGGAGACTTTTCACCAGTGTTGAGTTCAAATTGAACTGCATCCATCCAAGCACCATTTCTAAAATGGAACTTCGTAATATATTGGCCTGGCTTGATTTCATATTCGGAATAGTTTGAGGTTTCATTTCCAATGCTGGCCGCTTTGTTCCCACCAGAATTTGAATCCACGGAAATTTTTGAGAACTTATCAGTCAATCTACCCATGTAATTCTTGGGTGGAATTGGAGGAGCATCTCCTGAAGGTTTGGAAACTCCCAGGTTAACTGTGTAATAGAATTTAATCCCATCTAATGCACCGCCGTGGTATATTCTGATCTTGTAAATGCCCTTTATGTTGAATCCAATTGTTTGAGCCCTATTCCCACTCCGGCCCAACAATGTACTTTTGTACGCATTGATGGTGCCCTTTCCTAAGCCAAAGTCACCTTTGACAGAGCCATCTTTAGCTCCTTTCGAGCATGCATCTTTTAAGCTAGGAATTGTGGTTTCACCTCCAAGGGACAAGATTTTAACCAGGAAATCAGGGTGATTCTTATTACCGTATTTTTTCAAATCTGCATAAGCGGAATTATAATCCAATTTAACTTCACCTAAAATCCCGTTACCGCCATACGAATTTGGATAAAATACCATATGATATCTTGCTAAATCCTCCACAACATATTCCACCAAATAAATTCCTGCCCCAGATTTGATCATCACATCTCCCTTGGGTGTGCTGTATGATGTAGGAGCAGTATTATTGATGTAGGAATTATCATCCTTGAAGGTAGTTGACCTGACCTTTTCGAAGTTATCGATAGGCAAGCTAAAAGAATCATGGTACAAAAATCTGACTAAATCCAATTTATTCCAGTGACACACTTCAGGCCATTGACCGTTAGATCCTATCACTGCACCACGAGTGTTAGTACGAAGACATTCAGTTTCTCTGGTCATAAAGGTACGGTTCCACCAAATGTAATCTCGCAACATGACTCCATCTATTTGATGAGGGCATCCCAATAAATGTCCAATTTCATGCATGAATGCCCCTAATGTGATGTTCAAGCATTCCCAACTTGTCCCACACTGATTGGCATCATTAGCGACTTCTCTCTTGGATAAGTGCGTTTGATCTAAGAAAGAAGGTGTAATTTGAGGGAAATTGACGGGCCATGAGTGTAAACCGTGAGATCCAAAAATTGCCAATTTCACATCTCCATCTCCACCTCCTAATGCAGCATGAGTCAAAATCATGTCGTTTCTAATATCGTAGGTTGCGTCCAAGTATAAAACAGCACATTGAACAGCGGTATTAAATTTTCTTCGAGAATTATAAATTTCCGGGGTATTCTTGATCAAGTCAAGAGCATGGGAAAATAATCCTCCAGAATCAGATGCCTTCGGATTCTGTTGGGCGAGGTTTGGATCTCTCAATTGCGCCACGGTCTTGGGGGATCTTAAGACATGGACTTTGACTTCATCATGGGGTTCGGGAGAATCGACGTTATAGCCGAAAATCCCTTGGAAGTGCTGCTTTTCTTCCACAAATTGGAAAGTTCTATTGCTGAATCCGACCGCTCTCATCTCTTCCTGAGTGTATGCTTGCATAATTCTACCTGCCACCTTCATCTTCAAAATTGCACTTTGGAGGTCAGCATGCTCGCCTCGAGCTGTTCTGTAATGCGGCATATCGTAAGAACCGTTGGAATCACTACCCATGATGATACATAAGTGAATAGGCTTATTTTGGGGCAAGTGATAGAATAAAAGAGTTAAACTTCCATGGTCCCTCTCCGGACCGGTTCCCTCGGGGAACCCAAAACTGTTGATATAACCCTCAGATACCACAACCTTGAACTCATTGGGTTCGTCTGGCGACACATGCACAAGAGCTTTGAATTGGCCTTGGTTCACCTCAAATGATTGAGGAGGGAACACCCTGTTGCTATTGTTGGTAAAGGTTACCACTCCTTGGTTAATTGCGGTGGTTCTACCACTGACAATTACCGTGGGAGAAGACACAATCTCATTGTCTTGGTAGCTGAAGGAGATTGTCATCAAGATAACCAAGAAACAGAAAGGTAGACGTCTTAGTGGGGGGTGGCCTTATAGGCTGTGCGTCACGTGTAACGTGTTACAATATGGGCACTATTATGCATGGGAAGGTGAGGGCAGGGTGGCACAATATTAACGTCTTTATACTTAAACTGCACTACTCTTTCAGTACGAAAGCAGTTGATGGTGTGGAGTTGAGGGCTTGAAATGCTAAATCATCAAATCATGGAAGTTAGTAATATGGGTTGATAATTTATATAACGAGGTATACTTTAATTCTTCGAAATCGTTGGAAGTGCAGGTATGGGGAATGAAATTTCTGCTATAGTGAATATAAGGAAGTGGCTTTTTTACGCCATGTTTGTTTCGATTCAAAAAAAACCATTGCATCAGAGTACGACCTCTGCAATGAATATTTTGTATATTTTACAAGTTCTTGAAAATATTGGTATTGGCTGTGCGCACTGAAGAATGCAAAGGGTTCCCCAGAAAAAGGTATAATTTCACAACAATTAAGATACAGTACCGACAACAGAAGTTCAAAACTCAGAAGTCAAAGATACTGATGATACATTCGTATTCCATATGAAATGAACCAACCACCGAAGCGGTCTGCAGCTGCAATGGCAGCTTCTGCCCATTGGGGTGCAACGAAGAAAACGAAGGCCGATCCAGGACGAGAGCAAGCTTCAAAACCACAAGATGAACAAGATTTAACCAAGAAGTCCAACAAAGACATAAAATCCAAGCTGGAACAAGCAGTTTCGACAATTGAAAGAACTGAAGATGTAGTTGAGGTGTTTTCAGACTCAGAACCTGAATCAACCACTGCTACTTCTAGTGTATCTGATTCAAAAACTTCAAGAATCCAGCTTTTGTACAACCCCAGCTATGATCCACATTTGGAAGAGTATGTTAACAATGATACCGTAAAATTCTCGGATCTCATAGGAATGAAGGAGCTCAAGGAGTCGTATCAATTCAATTTCAATGTGCAATTGGAATTTATTCTTCAATTTTTTCATCCAAATATCTCGTTGCACAAGAAACGTATCACCTTTATCACAGGTTCACAGTTGCTACATCCAGAATGTTGCGATGTAGATGCTATCAAACAAAAATTCAATATTCGTGACATCGTGGCTCCTTTACCGAATTCCTTTGCTTCACATCATACTAAAATGATGGTGAACTTTTTCGAAGATGATACATGTGAAATAGTAATCATGACATGCAATCTAACCAAGCTAGATCTTGGTGGTCTTACACAAATGGTTTGGCGTTCAAAGAGGTTGAAAAAAGCTTCCAAAGACTCAATTCCAACAAAATCCGGACAAAACTTCAAGAAAGATTTGGTAAATTATCTAAAGAAGTACAACAAAAAAGAATTGAGGGAACTTGCACAAGTATTGACTCACTATGATTATCTGCCAGTCAAAGTCGAGCTTATATCTTCAGCTCCTGGTGTCAGTGAGGTTCCAATCGAACTCGATACCGAAGTCTATGGATATGGAAAGCTTCATCAACTGTTAATGAGAAACAATTTGATGCTCAAGTCCGACCTTGAAAAGCCTATCAATATTCTTTCTCAGGTTTCTTCTATCCCATATCCCTTCAAAGTACTGAAGGGTCAAACTTCTTCAGTTTTCACTCACATTTTATGTCCCTTGATTTTCTCTGAAGGGGAAAGCGGTTTTAAAGTCTTAAAGCCCGGAAAGAAATCCTCTGAAGATGATCAAACACGCTATAACTATCGCCCACATATTGTCTATCCTACAGCAGAAGAAGTTGCAGGAAGCAATGTCGGATTTGGTTCTGGTCAGGCACTTCATTTCAACTACACTAAAACTCTGACACATAAGAACTACTATTTGCAGAATGTAAGACCTTATTTACGAAAATGGAATGCGTCTGCAAGGGACATTATCACGGGTAGAGAACACGTACCCCCACACGTAAAAATGTTATTATGTGATAATGGAGATGATTGGAGAACTATCAAATGGGCATTAATGGGTAGCCACAATATGTCTAAGCAAGCATGGGGTGCCCCATTGGTATCAAAGAGTTCGAAAGCTTCTCAATTCACGGTATCCAGCTATGAATTAAGCGTGCTTGTTTTTCCTGATCAAGATCAAGTTATGAAACCAACTTATTGCACTGATAAAAGCGAGGAGCCTCATGTTTTGCCTATAAGACTTCCCTTCAAACTTCCGGTTGCAGACTATAATGCCCTAGATTTACCATTCAGTCAATGGGTAAGTTATGGTAACCTAAAAGATAAATTTGGCAACACTTATAATATTGAATAGAACTTAATATTATGTCAAATCACACGGCAAACTAGTTTATTTTCTAATAGTCGTCAAAAATAGATTTCGGTTTGCTATTTGCTTGCGTAGGACCAAACTCTACTTCCTTTTCGTTAGAAGCACCCTCATCATCCGTGTCTGAATATTCTGTATCTTGATTATCGTTAGTTTGAAATTCTCCTTCATCTGGAGTAGATGACTCTTGCCTGCCATACCTGACAACAGGGGCTATTTGATCGGCGGATGAGAGAATATGATTTCTTTCCGGTTCTGGGCTAGTAGAGGTTGCTGCAGATGTAGTTCTATTAAGCGAACTCTTATCAATTTTTGGAATCGGTTTTCGAATCGTTGGCTTCTCATGTTTTGCTTTTTTGAGAGGTGGTTCAGTGGGGGTAATAATACTTGTATGTGAATGCAATTGTAAATCGGGATGCTTTTTGATGTCTTTTGATGTTAAAGTGTTTTGGCTTGCTCCTTGAGAATTGACACTTTTAGATGTAATTTGAATGAAATGAATCAGCATGATACTTGATTCGAACTCGAAAAGAACTGGATCACCAGAGTTCTTAAAATATATTTCAAAATAGTCGTGGTTCACTTCGACGTCATTGGAGAAGTCATCGTTAGCAATAGCAGGAATACTCGAAAAATTCAACGAGCTGGTAAGATTCATAAAATTCTTGAAGTCCTTAAACCTGAATGTAATACATTTCTTCAAAGGTTCCGCGCCCACAGGCAAGACCAAATTATTATTCAACAACTCATCCAAATTAAGGGTAATTGTCACTGACATAGGCTGTTTAAGATATTCTCTATCTTTCATGATCTGCTCGGTGAATCCACTTAACAGAAGCTTCTCATTTTTGACCTCGATTTTGAAATCTTCTGTCGAAGACGGTATCATGTCTAGGAATTGCTTGGGGATCGCGTGCTCGATCTTGATGTAATTTATTCTGTCCTCATGGTCTTCTTCGTTGTTGTTATGAAGGAGTTGTTTGTAAACTTCGGGAATGAACACCTTATTTTGTTTGACGGGCTGATAGTTTGCCGAGTACTTCTTTATGATCAACTTTTTTGTCTTGATCTCAATCAACAATTTGAATCTCATGCTTGGCGGTGTGTCTCGAGCCCAATGGATTTTGAAGCATATGTAGTCCAAATCATTGGCGTCTAAATTTCTGAATAGTGTTGCCAAATGCTTCGAGTTGATAATGAATGAGTAGTGTTCCTGGCCGTCCAGAGACCGTTCGAACCCTTCTCCAAGTAAATCATTGAAATTTACCGAGAACTCATGAAAGTACTTTTTGTTGAATGTGATATCTGCATGTGAAGTTCTGGCACTATTGACTGCAGAAAGTGTGAGCTCTTCGTTGGCCACCACAAGCTTGATGTTTTCGGAGATAGCGGCAAGTGAAAGAATGGCCTTGGACCATGTCTGCTTATTTTTCGTAGTATCTATAACTGCCACAAACGACATGCTGGGACGGGAATATGATTGTGCGACGAGGGAAGTGGATCAAGCAAACGAAGCGCTTTAACTCATGAGAGTGTCATCAATCTGAAGCTGTACCTCTTGATGTATCTCGATCACTGGTGTGCGATGTGATTCTTTGCAGCTATCGTAAGAATTAGGTGGATGATGTGGATTACTGAGACGCGTGTAATTACATAATATCTCATCAACATTCTTACATCAACATTCTTGAAAGTGTCTTCTTTAAAATATTTCCCGATACCTTCCATGAGACGAAATCAACTGCATTACGATATCTGGGAAAATATCTGAATGCACTATTATTCCATTCATTTCTTGCTCTAACGACTTTTGCAATCAGGGCCGGAACTTCAGCAAGAGGTAGAGCGTAACATACAGGGCGAGAAGAGTGCAACACTATGAGGGAAGAAACAGCATAAAATCAAGACAAAGCACAGAAATAAGAACGAAGACTACTTCTAAATTTCATTCAACGAACAATTACACCCAAACCTAGGGGAAGGAACAACTCGATCATGAAACTATTAGACCTCTATTACTGTCAATAATTCGTGACATTTTTCAACGCTCACCCCACAAATTACATATAATTACCATATCCATTAATTAGTCTAAAACGATATAATGCACCACAAGAGGAGTCTCCGATTAGACTTTCATTTTATGGTATGTATCTCACAAGTATTTTAGCTTCTCTAGCAAGTGCCAGCTTTTGGTCCAGTGGGGCCTGAATTTCCACAGATCGACTCAACATGGCAATCTACGCTCAATCTCGTTCCGATAAGATCTGACGCACTTTTGTGTCGGCACAGAGGTTGTGAGGCGAGATCAAGATAAAGCCCGGGGTTTTCCCAAAATACCACCAAATCATCCAACCTCGATTCTCCCAAACTATTAGCACTCGCCGACCAATGAGCTTCCAGATCCTCATCATCAACCCCAATTCGTCCACCTCCATGACCGACAAGTTGGCCTCCATCTTGAAGGCCCCTCCCCAGTGCCAGTTCCACTACTATACCGCACCCCCTCTGGCACCCAAAGAAATCAGTGGAGAGGAAACGTCGATTCTTTCAGAGAAAGCAGTTTTGCCCGATTTGCTTGTCAAAGGGTTGGTCCACAAGTACGACGGGTTCTTGGTCGGATGCTACTCCGACCATCCCCTTATCCATTCCCTCGGCAAGCACACCACCAAGCCCATCTTGGGAATCATGCAAGCTACGTTGTTGTACAGCTTGCTGAGCCCATCAGTGACCAAGCTGTTCATTTTGACCAGCTTCAACGAATGGGAGCCATTGCTTGACAAGGGTATCGAAGACTTCGTGGGGAACCCCAGGGGAGTATTTCCCCTGGGAAAATTTCAGAAGACCAAGGCCTTGGACATCAGTGTGTTGAGTCTAAGCGACCCAGCAGAATACGCGAAGATCAAGAATCGGGTGGCACAAGTTTTGGAGCTCTACAAGCACGATGGTGTCAATTGCGTGTTGTTGGGGTGTGCTGGCATGGCGGGCTTAGATGTGAAACTTGCCCAGGACTTTGCAGGCGTTCAGTTCGTCGATAGTTGCAAGATAGGTGTGGAGTTGTTGACGTCTTTGGTGTCTTATGCTGCATCACAAGAGCCATAGGGGCTTTTGTCGCTAGGGTGACGACATGTTACCGTGTGTGGACTTTGATAGAGCAGATGGACGCTATAAATAAATAATATATAGTAATGTTGTGTGTAATTATGATTCACACAGGTGAAAAATTAAATAGTTTGAGGTTTTACGCATGTGGAATTTGATCTGCTCACAAAGAGTTTCAGGAAGAAATCTATAAGCATGGGTGGTACAATGTCGACAGAAGCTTCAGAATGGTATTTGAAACCGGTAGACCTAGATGGGAACAGAAGTAAAATTAGAGCAAAAATAGAAGCGACCAGGAAGAAGAAATAAGCAGAAGCGTGCAGAAATAAGCGGAAGCAAACAGAAATAAGCAAAAGCGACAAGGAAGAATAAACTGCGAGAAGTGAGCAGAATCAAGCAATAATAAGCTGAAGAAAGCAGTGAAATAAATTACAGCATCTGTGATTCGATTGTTTGGTGTTATTGCGTGTATTCGGGCCACGGTGCTTCGCGGTGTTCGCATGTGGATCAACGCATGTAAAGGTCCAATATGGTCCAATATGGCCCACAGATTCACGCCTGATTTCCACCTATGCTGATCATAAACCACTTTGAAACAGAGGGTATGTATCCTATGCATTTACTGCTGTAGCTGCTAGTATAGTCGGTCCCTACACACTCCTATTCTTCCTGTGCTTCTCTTTCTATGTTGTACTTCGTACCTACTGTGCTGCTGACATCTACTATAACTAAATTTTCTCTATTGTTGTAGATAAAATTATACCCCTGTTGTTCCCACCGATTACACTCCCCCATCTACTTTCGATTTACCTCCCCATTCCCATCTACCTTCACCGACTCTTCTCAATATGCCTATTCCCTTCAAGTTTCCTGTTCCCACTTCACACCTCTTCACTCATGGTGCGACTCACACCACAAATGTACTACCCCATCCTTTCCACCTTTCTTCCCTATTATCGCACACACCCTACAATCTAGAAAAAAAGACTACTTAGCAACACACCATACACCATTGGATGTCCCTTCAATTGAACTGAGTTCTGGTTCTTTTCCCATATCACGTCCCCTAATCCTTAGACATATCCGCCGTATTCAGAACAGTTCCTCCTCGGTGAGACATTGAACCAGGTGGATCACCATGCCCTCTTCGTCCCCCACCATCTCCTCCAGTACCCTCGATGACCACGATGATCACAGCGTGGCTTCAGTAGAAGAAGTCGCCATCCCCAAACCAAATAGACTTCCAGATAGACGAACATCGTTCTTTGGCCGGCTCATAGGACGCAAATCGCCATCCCCCGCCAAGGGCCCGGAGTCAGCCAGTCGTTCTGCCCCAGGGTCCAGCAGATCCAGCGTTCGAGAAAGCTCATTGCCCCCATTATCACCGTTGAATTTCACTGGCTACAAGGCTTCTACTCGTCACCGGATCTTGGATGGGGAATTGGCAGAAAATATTCGAAATTTACTACCGGCTCGTTTACAGTTGTATGAAGACTGGGAGTTGGTATACTCCATGGAACAGCATGGCATTTCGCTCAACACCCTTTACAGAAACAGCAATCCTCAATATCAAAAAGAACAACGGCGTAAACAGAAGGCTGAACTGGGCTATGCCGACTCCATTATCAAGAACATGGTGGTAGAAAGCGGATCATCGACAAACAAGACGAGCACAAGACCCCAAGGCTATGTGCTAGTTATCAAAGACGAGCGGGGAAATAAGTTCGGAAGTTTCTTGAACGAACACCTTAAGCCTGTGGATACTAGGCGATACTACGGAAACGGAGAGTGCTTCCTCTGGAAAGTGGAGAAGTACCACCCCGGTCGATTAACTCACAATAGAACTGATGATGATGGAGGTGCTTCTGCGTCCCAAGCCTCTAATAGCGAGATTGAGCCGACCGATGTCAGGTTTAAGGCTTTTTCATACACCGGGCTCAATCCCAGCATCATTTACTCTAACCAAAACTATATTGCGATAGGCTCATCGAACGGGCACAATGGGCTCTGGATTGACCAGTCTTTGTACCATGGAGTCAGTTGTGTATGTGACACGTTCGGAAACGAAGTGTTAAACGAGTCTGACCCCCAGGCCAAGACTGGAAAATTCAAGGTTATGGGCTTGGAGCTCTGGAGAATAGGAAAATTAGACTGAGCGAACGTCAATTACAATCACTACATGGGGATCATATACAATCAGCAATAGGCGACCAATGGCTTGTAATACTAAAGGTTCTAGCTCAATAATGCTGGTATAGTTGGAATAGTTATTATTATTAATAATAGAGTAATTTCGTACAAGATTTAAGGTGTAGAACAAGAAGCAGTTGAGCGTGGGGAAGTATAGAGAGCATCGGAAGAAGTGCCGGGACTGTATGATTAAACCGAGGGCATAGTTAGAGAACAAGTGCTGTAGCGTGGTCAGACAACAATAACTGATAGCGTAGTAAAGAACAAGCACAAAAGAGATGAGGCCAGTATTGAGTTTCCCCGGGGCAACTCATGCCCTCTGGACTGATTTCTACAATTACTGCGCTGGAGTGTCTTAAATCCTCATATAACCGCATAAGGTAAGTAACTACGCCCACGCGTATTGTTCTTGCACTTTGGCTATTGATCCATGAGCCACATACGGTAGACGAGGAGTTTGTCGAGCCCCCAGTGCCGTGGCAGTGGTAGGGTGAAAAATTAGTCCAGTGTGCAGTGATTGTGCATTGACAAGCGCATTGAAGTCTACATTCTCCAGGGTGGAGGGGGCATTGTTTCTGTGTGCCAGAAACCATGATCCAATGATCCCAACAGAGCCTGTTTCACCCAGAAAATGTATGCTTATGTCTCGAATAGTGCAAAAATAGGCTACACTGGGAGCTGGGAGCACACTTAAGCGAAGGCACCGATACTGCCAGAATTAACCTTTCCAGTAACAGCGTGCATGGGAGGGCAATTTTCTGCAGGATCCCGAGACCCCAGGGATCTCGCGTAATGGGTCCAGTGGGACCCGCATTCCTAGGTAATATATTTACGAAACATAATTGAGCGGTGCGTGGACCCCGAGACCCCCAAGACTTCCACCGAACAATTACACGCACACTGCCAGCACCACGGCCCGGGTTTCGGGGTCCTCTGGCGGATCGTTTCTGGGAATTACATGTCTTGTAATTCGCCCAGATGCCGTGTTGTGCATATATGCGTACAATGCATGCACGTTCGTATGCAACTGCCTCCACCCACTAGCCGATGCAGCTCGTCTAGTGCGGTTGCATTTTGCAGCTGTTTCACTCTAACATGAACGAAGCACTGTGGTCCCAAAATAGATCACCGCCGTTGCCTACGGACTGAGGTTTCCACCACGCCAGACCCCATTCTCCCATCCCAATATATAACCAGAGGCATCTGCCATTTTTCAACACCACATTCGACGATGAAGTTAGACAGAGCCCTCACACTCGCTGCATTAGTTTCCCTTGCTCAAGCTAACTTTGGTTTAGGATTGGACGCAGGCATCGGTGCCACTCTTGGTGCTGCCCTTGGCCTTGATATCGAAGCCGGCTTGGGGATCGATATCGGTATCGGAGGCGAAGATTGTGACACCACCACCACCCCAAAGCCTCCAGCACCAACCCCTACTCCAACCTCCACTTCGACCTCGACCCCTGCTCCAGTCCCAACCACCTCCAACGGCCCTGCTACTTCATACGTCACTGTCATTGAGCACTCCACCACCCTTCTCACTGTCACCAACTGTGGTGACAGAGAATGCACCACCTCGGTGGTTCCCACTGGTGTCACCGTCAAGACTGTCACCACTGAGGACGTTGTGACTCAAATCACCACCTACTGTCCTCTTACTGAGACCTCCACCGTTTCTAGCCACCCAAGCACCACTCCTGGTGTGGTCAGCTCTGCAGCCTCCAGCATCAAATCCGAAGCTTCCAGCACCATCAAGTCCTCCGCTTCTAGCACCACTACTTCCGCTTCCACCACCACCACACCACCACCACAAAAGCCAGCACCAGTTCCTACCACCACCTCCAAGACCTCCAGTACTGCTGGCACTACCACCACCACCATTCCAAAGATCGAGAACACCTCAACCTCTAGCACCACCTCTAGCACCACCTCAAGCACCACCTCAAGCACCACCTCAAGCACCACCTCCAAGACCTCCAGTACTGCTGCCACTAACACCACCACCATTCCAAAGATCGAAAACACTTCAACCTCGAGCACCACCCCAAGCACCACTCCAGTAGCTCCAACTTCTAAGGCTTCTTCCAGTACTGTTGCTGAAACTTCCAAGACTTCCAGCGCTTCCTCATCTGACAATGCTGCCCCATCATCTAAGTCTAGTTCCGTTGCTGAAACCTCTAAGACTTCTAGCTCTGTTGCCGAGACTTCCAAGGCTTCTAGCTCTGTTGCTGAAACCTCGAAGGTTTCCAGTGCTGCTGCCCCAACCACCAGCTCCGTTGCCCCATCCTCCAAGGGTCCATCCTCCATTGCCTCTGTCTCTAAGGTCTCTAGTGCTGCCACAAGCTCCAATGCTGCTGTCCCAATCTCCAGCGCTCCAGCCTCGGTTGCTCCAACAACTGAAACCAAGACCACCATCGTTGGTACCACCGTTGTTACCATCACTTCCTGTGCAGATCAAAAGTGTACCGTGGTTCCTCAAACCACGGGTGTTGTTGTTGTCACTGACACCGTGTTGAACACTGTCTACACCACTTTCTGCCCACTCAGCACTGCTTCAAGCAAGGCACCAGAAGCTTCTGCACCAGCAGCACCAGCACCAGTTCCAGCACCAGCTTCCTCTGCAGCACCAGTTCCAGCACCTTCTGCCCCAACTTCTGCTGCTGCCCCAGCTTCCTCTGCAGCAGCTCCTTCCGTTGCAGCTCCATCTGTTGCAGCTCCAGCAATTACACCAAAATACAGTAGTGCTGGTCCAGTGGCAACTCCAGTTGTTGCACCAACCTCTATCAAGGCCGCACCAGCAAATTCTACTGTCATTGCACCAGTTCCAGCAAGAAACGCTTCCTCATCCCAAGTCTCACCCGAACCCTCTGTTAGCGGATTAACTGGAGGAGCTTCTGGTTTGAGCTTGGCATCAACCGGTTTGTTCACCTCTTTTGTGGTGATGTTGTTTGCATTGGTCTAATCCATTCATTGCGACTTCCACCAAATTCCACATACTCCATACTCCATACCCCATGCCCCATTACCTCTAGTGTCTTGAATTTATTTTGATATGTACAGTGCTGAGTGTGAACGATATCCAAATCATCACCCACCACTGCCATGAGCTTCTTCAACCATTGACATGCGTTCAATTTTCATTTCGGTGTTTGCCTTGAGTGGTTCAGTCCGTTCGGTCGTTCGGTGTTGCATTTTCGCAGCCATTTCGGATTTTATAAACCCCCTAGATAAAAGTATATTAAATATAGATCCCAACCCTCTGCTGGTTTTTATGAATGAATGTAGGATCAGGTGGGTTGCAAGAGAGTTGGTTAGTTGCAAATGTTAAAAATTACGGTTATAAGTTGATAGGAATGTTCAGTGCTGCCATGGTGACTAAACCTAAAACATTTTGATGGGTGCGAAATTTAAGTGCTACAACTGTGAAATCGATACTTTTATTTATACCATACCGTTGAGGATGTCACTATACACAGGAAACTAGGATGGATTAAATGTTAAATTGAATTAACTGTTTTAGTTGAATTGAAGGAAACCAATAGATGAATATCATCTCCGTTTTAATGCTAATGCAATCATTATAACCATAAACAAACGTTTCGTTAAAGAATATTACGCATTGCTGGAAGTGGTAGCTCAAGTTCTTGTGTTGAATTGGACTTGAACATGAAGTATGTTGAGTACTTGTAGGTGTATCCTGCGCATGTGAAGTAAAATAATGAACTGTAATAAAAATCATTTAGGAAAAAGGTTTTTGATGTGAAAGAACCATGAGTTTCGAAAGTAATATTATGATGGTTCCAATAGTGAAAATCGGTTAAAGTTCCGAAACCTCTAATTCATCAATCAATTTGAAGATGGTTTGGTTCTCGTCAATAAAATCATTGCTGACCAAGTTACACAACACAAATTCGTCACTGAAAGAAGTAATGAAATCGATAAACGCATCTGCTTCATCCTTTTTGACTTGAAGAATGTTACTCTTGAAAATCTTCACCCACTCTGTGAACAAGCGATAGACCTCGTCCTTCCAAGCTAAGAATGAAGTTCTTTCAACAATAGTAGGTTGTAAGATCTCCTCACCTGGGAAGACACCCCAGGTGACAGCGTTGATTTCATGTTCTCCGCAATTTGAGATCAAGGTACCACTCTTGTCCACAGCGTAATAGCTGATGATAGAAGAGGAGGTTTCACTCTTGTGTCCATTGAAAGTGTCAATCTTATCTAACAATTTAGTGAGAACATCTTTGTGACACATAAATTCAAGATATTGCTTTTGGTAGACATAACCATTTTTTGGTCCCCAACCATGTACTTTATCAACGGATTCAACTGCATTGAGGGAGGGTTGAGAGTTCATGGTAAAAAATCCTCTCTTGTTCAAGGAAATCAAGTTTTTGATGATGTCCTTGGAATCTTCACCAATTGGTCCATCAGACCATGGTAAAGATTTCAAATCACCTTTCAAGTACAGAATAATGATGTTGGAGAAGTCCTTCAAAGACTTCGGAGCTCCCCATAAATCATAAGCTTTCTTTGGTGATTGTCTCAACAATTCAGTGGCACATAAATCAATGTCACCAAACGCTGGAGATCTGGAGTCACCCCATCTACCGTTTGGAAATTCATCCCAAGTAGCAGTTCTTGAAATGTACGAGAACTTTCTATTTTGCCAGAAGATTGGTCTGATAGACTCTTTGGATCTAGAAGGATGTAATGACTTTCTCCATGGTAATACGGCACCACCATTAACGTCATGAGTTCTGGCAGACTCGATCAAATTCAATTTTTCCAAAACCATAATTGTGGATCTTTCCAAATTCATGGTGTAGAAATGTAAATGCTTGATATAACCCGAGTCGATCAATTTTTGGCACATTTCACTGACCAATTCAGTACCTTTCTCTCTGACCAAGTAATCATCATCTTTAATTGGCTCCAAAGCATCCAAGAAATGTTGAGGAATGGTGATTTCGGACCATTTAGCTCTTCTGATGAAGGCAGCATAAGTTGAGATCGGCATGATACCAGGAATTATTGGAATGGTGACGCCGATTTTTCTGACTAGTTCACACCACTTGATGAAGTTTTCTGCATCATAGAACATTTGGGTGATGATGAAATCAGCACCGACGTCACACTTTTCCTTCAAGTATTGCAAAATCAAATCATCGGATTCTTCTTCGGGGTGACCTTCGGGGTAGGCGGCAACTCCGATATTGAAGTGGTCACCGTATTTGGAACGAATGTACGAGATCAAGTCCTTGGCGTACTTGAAGTCTCCAGTGGACTCACTGCCGTCCAAGGGAGGGTCTCCACGAAGGGCCAAGATGTTCTCACACCCGGAAGCGTAAGCCTTATCCAAGGCTTCGTCGATGAGTTCCACTTTCATATTGGTACAAGTCAAATGCATGCAAGTTTCCAAGCCTAAGGTGGATTGAGCGGTGTAGACCATGTCGTTGGTCAAAGTGGACGAGCGGCCACCGGCGTTCCAGGTGATATCGATGAAGATGGGGTTGAGCTCGTACATTCTGTCCATACGGTCGTAGAGGTTCTGGACACCCTGGGAGGTCTTGGGGACGAAGAACTCGAACGAGAACGTGGCCGGCGGCGGATTGGCCGACGAGTGGGCCTGGTCCAATTTCTGGGAGATTCTCATGGTTTTGGCAGGTTGCGACTGATGGAGGTTGAGGATTTACAGCACTTTGACAATAGACAACGCCGCTTAACGGGGGAGGTACCAGGGGCGCTTAGCAAGGACGCTGGTAGTGGGGAGCGGGAAAGAGCAACAGGTCAATTGGTCCCGAATGCCAGAAGTGACGAAACGGCCGGTACGGAGTGGATCGATCGCAAACGGTGACGACAGATCACGAGGGTTGGTGATAGTGAGCGATAAGTCCACCGGGGCAGCAGCAGCACGAACGAAAGAGACGGGGACGGGCAGGAGAAGATCACGATCGAGAGTCGAGAGGAGACTGGACTCTTGTCGAGGGTGGAACGATCTGGTGATCTGGTGATCTAGGAGAAGGTCTGGGTGGAGGAAGACTGCAAAACCCACGAGCAATTGGAATAGAGAGTGATCTACGTGGGACCGGCCTTCTATATATAACGAGGTAGCGGAGCTTATCCGCAGCGGGTGCGCATCTGCATGGTGCACATAGTGCGTTGTATCTTGGGCCACCACTACAACGTGGATGGGTAAAAAGTGCATGTGAGTCATGCGATAGGGGAAAACCTGGGGACAGAAACGAGAGAGGAAGAATGGAAAGGGAGGGTATGGAGAGGTGGAAGAGGTGGAAGAGGTGGAAGAGGTGGAAGAGGTGGAGGAAGTAAAGGTAAATGAGAACGTAAGAAATAGTTGAAAAAAGAGAGTTGAAAAAAGAGAGGAAAGAGAAAAAAGAGGAGATCAAAGGGCACAGCAAGTGAGGAAGTGAGAGAGATTGGGAAGAGCAAGAAGCGAACTGGCAGAGCAGATGGACGCACTGACAGACGAGGTGGGTCCTGAAACTCGTCTCCATTTTCGGCACTGCTATTCATTATTGGTGGATTTTCCATCCACCACCGCTAAACGAGGAGTCCAACGGCCAATGTCCGGTGTCCAACATTACGACACCTTTTCCAACATGGCTCAAACTGGCAGGCGGTTGTCTCAACCCACGTGACCCGGTGCATGCGCGGCCCCGACGGGGCCCCAGCGGAAACTACCGCATTGGGAAGCCATGCCCCCGGTTCCGGGGGCTGTGTGCAGGTGGGGTGCGCTGAGTCACCGGGCCAGGGCCTGTGTGCAGTAGGGGAATTTGTTCGCCAGGGCAACCTACGAAGGGCACCACCACCGTTGGAGATGGAGAACCTGAAGAGTCGGGAGGAGATCAGCCAGAGTGGGGAAGCAGGAACCCCGTGACTGTGTCAGCGATTTGGGAAGTCGGGGACGGCATTGGGGATCGGGCGAGACGTCAACCCGGTGAACTGGAGGAGTCTGGTGGCCGATTACTGGATTCGGACAGGTTGCAACCTGAGGCGCACCAAAGGTGAGGCAACAGGAAGTAGAGATGAATAGGAAGAAGAGATGAATAGAAATATGAATAGAATTGCAAATGGAAATGGGTGTTCTACTGGGATGTACATAAGAAGTGCTAGAATGGTATGAAAATGAGGATGAGGAAGTGGGGTGGTGATCTGGTGATTTGGAGAATAGGTCGGCCATTTGGTCACTGCGTTCACAAGATTTATTGTAAGTAGTATAGCTAAGCATGGAAGTCCGAAGGCGGTTCGTATCTCTAAATATGGTCCAATTTTTGATTTTGACTAGTTTAGACCATTTACATGGTATGCTGATCTACAGATACTGGTTCTCTCGCTACTTCAAATGCAGTAGGCTTGTTTGTACTGTATCCATAGAAGCTATTAGGACTATGCTAGTGCTATGAGAAGCATAGTTATTACCATAAACATAAATGAAATGGACTGCTGGTATTGTTGTAACGGTGAATTTCTCTTACTGTGGTATTTATCGTAGACCAGAATTATGCCTATTACGAATCACCACTGCCCTGAAAATAGCAATGGATTCTTACATTTTATTTAATATAGTACCCTTTTTTATACCACTTGTCATGGTAACACCACATTATCATTCGGTATCATCTCCTATTTTATTCAACTCATAATTCGTCGAGTTCGAAAGGATCACTGTCGCTGTCGTTTCCGCCCTCATTGCCACTACCGGCAATCTCATGATCTTCCTGTTTATCCTGTTGAGCTTGTTTTTCCTTTTGTTTCTGATGTTCCTGCTCCTGTTGGGCCCTTTTATTCTCTACCTCAAGCTTGGAAATCTCGTCATCGTAGCTGGTCCATTCAGGAATCAAACGGCGAGCTACGCTGAGCTTGTCTTCTGTAGTGAGCGGATTATTGCACAAGTCAATGGTCTTTGCATTCTTCTTTGTAGCATCAGCGCACCAAGTTTCGCACCATAACCAGCTTTGGTCAAGACTATGGATGGGAATCACCCTCTGAAGATTGTTCACCAAATCCTGGTCGAGATTGGATAATGAGTTGGGGTCAGACGATAATTTCTGGTAATGTTCACGAAGCTTATCTCCAGCCTTCATCGAGCGGAATTTCTTTAAATCGACCACGTATAATGCACTAATGTGATACTTGAGCTCATTCTTGAGAACATCTGCCCAGTAGCCTTCCTTCCAGAAGCGGAAGCCCTTGGTTTCCTTTCTGGATTCACACATTGGGGTGAATCCATAGGGGGCTCCTTTCAAGTCGGTTTGCACCAAGTCGTACATGTCGGTACGAGCAATTTGGTCCGCATCCATGAAGATGATCTTATCCAAATCTTGTGGGAACAACACATCAAGAAACAACATCTTGTAGCCCCAGATTGTCCGTTGCTTTTCTCTCTGCGATCTTAAGAATGTTGGCCATTTATAGCTTATGAGCTCATATTCGAAATCAAATTGTTTCGCCAAAAATGGTAACTGCTTCTTAAATCGAGAGGAAAGATAGTTCTCGAGAATCCAGAATTTAATCAGCTTTTCACTGTGTTTTCTTACTGAAGCGGTCATGATGGATAAAAATCTCTCGTACAAATGTCCTCCAGCTATGGCAAAAATATTGATATCGGCGTTTTTCTTTTCGGTCGAGGATTTAATTGGTTCAATTGACTCTCTTTGTCGAACCCTTGGATATATGATTTTTCCTTTAAGATCAAACATGGCAATCTTGACTGAATCCAACTTGTTATCATTTGCCACAATTCTTGATTTGCCTGCCGATAACAATTCGAATTTATCATCAAGACTACCCGCCTTTATGGAAAAGTTCCAAACACCATGGTTACCTTGCAACTGCAAGTATCCCATACTAGAAAGTACTGAAGTATCTTTAACGGTATTATACTTTTTGATCTCAACGGCCAATCCAGATGGTGCTTGTGCATTGCGAATATTTCTGGCATATCCTTCGATCAACACACTCTTCAATTCATATGATGCTTTAACATTCTGTTCTTCAAGATGTTCAAATTTGAGATTATCTAAATCGACTCCATTCGAGGCGTACTTTTGGACTGTGATCCAAGGTTTTGGAGAATCTATGTCCACTGACAAAATTTCAGAAGTTGGTAAATTACCAAAATTCGCAACGTAATCTGATACCCAATTTCCTTGACTGTCAAATTCTGGAATTGAACTTGGAAAAACGCCTCTGTAAAACCTGCTTACAGGTGAAATACTTTCTTCCATTTGTTTGGGTTGAATCAAAATCTTCAAGTCGATAAAGGGAAAGTCTTTGATGGAGTTGACAATTGAAACTAATTTTTGAGACTTCTCGTCAAGTGGATCAACAATGAGTAACACATCAACTTCTTTCTCTACCTTGAAGCCATTTGAAGTCACATTCAAGGCATATGTCATATCAATCTTGCTGAAGTCATATCTTGCTACATCTTTCACGTAGAATTTATCCTCATTGAATGATTGAGTAACAACTGAACTTAACAAATCGAACCAATCCATTGTGTCCAACTTAAGTGGATTAAGTCTTTCAAGGCTCTTGTGTTCAAAATCCGCGGGATAAGCATTCACGATATCTTTGAAAATCAGGAATCTTTGATTGAATTCATATTCAACCATGAGGTTCAAATCCGCATCGTTTAAGACTGAATCTAATCTGAAGTATCTGGAGTTGAGCAATAAGAAGTTGTGGTAAACGGGTAGATTTTTTGCTTCCAATAACTTCATCACCTTAAGATTTATACTTGTGTCAATATCTTCTTTGACACTACCAAGTTCCTTCACTATTTCCCTAATGTTAGGTTTGGTCAATAAGTTCAAATTGTACTTCTTCTTAAGTGATTCGAAAAGTGGTAATGGAGAGCCTTTATTGATGACTCTCACTTGTAATGTTTGTTCGGAACTTCTCATAAGTTGAAGTATTTTTCTCAATTGTTGCAACATCGTTACCTTATTGAAGTCTCCAATTAACCAAAAGGTTCCAGTGAGCTCATTACGATGGTTTTGTTCAGGTTTAAATGCTAATGATTCTTCATATAAATCTTCATCAATTTTCTTGTAGATAATGTCATTTGGATCTGATGGGATAACATTCAAATTTCTTCCTGATTTTGCTTCGTTATATAACAAAGCTTTCAATGGAACTCCTTGATCATTACCGTTTTTGATATGTGCTAAAAGCAATGCAGAATCTTGACTAAGTTGTCTCAGTGCCAACTTCTTCCACTCTGCAGTTTTCAAATCATAAATGACTCCATTTATCAAAATAGATGGAACTTCAATAGCAAATTTCTCAGCAGTACTCTTGTGAAGATCCTTGTGCACGTAATTTTTCGGCACTCTGATCAATTTCAAGATACCTTCGACTTCACTTTCATCTTTGGATTCAAGGTATTTGTACAAGAAAGCCAAGGCTTCTTGTGGAGTGGTGGTTTCTGCTAAAAAGTAAAACCGCTTTATGAGTTCATTGTTCAAATTATCCTCATCGTTCTCATCCTCTAAAGCCATCAATCCAATTTGTTGAGAAACCCCGAGATCCAAGATGGACTTTGTGAGCATGAAGAATCCAGTCAATAAGTTCTTGTTTGCTAAATTTATGGCAAATATAACGTCATGGACATTCTCACGCAATGGTGGAATTCCTGACTTTCCAACACCTCCTTCATAAACCAGTTTTCTATCAGTCGAATATTCCTCGTACGTTCTGTCCTTTTCTATGTCATTGAAGAATACAACTCCCCCCAATTTGGGATTGTCTCCTGGGGTAAACACATCCTCAAAGACTCTAAACCTATTTTCATTATGTCCCATGATAGAATTTCCAGACTTATACTGCAATTGTTTTACTGCAGAGATCAAGGCAAATTTGGTAATCAATATTTTGGCTTGAGTTGTCGATAATCCAAGAGATTTAAGATCGTGAATGATGGCTAGCTCATCTTCAATCTTCTCGACCAAAGAGAACAAATCAAGTTCAATTTCGTGAAGTGGAGCACCGTTCAAGTATATACCGCTCGATTCTTGAAGTCCCAACTTCGAATTATTTGCGATTTGGACTTCAATATCATCCACATGGTTAAGATCTTTAGTCCCGCCAATATATGGTGCAGTTTTAGGTAATTCAGAGAGCAAAATGTTCAATAACTCATAGCTTGTAACATTTTTGTAATTATTGTGGTTGATTAATGCAGACAATTTAATTCCCAAATTTTTTAACGAATCTTGTGTGTTTGCGGGAACTTCAGTGCTTTGTAAGATTTTCCATAAATCATTCTTTATGTCATAGTTTGGGGCATCTCCTGATACCTTGTTCTTTGGCGTCTCTTTCTTCACATTGCGGTCATCAATTACAGTGTAATTAGACCTTTTCAATATGACATCAACTCCATAGCCACTTAAAGAATTTGGACTTTCACTGTGACTGTTGGTTGCACTTGGACGAGTGTATCTCCAGATGAATCTTATTTTTCCAGATTTGGAGCTTTCGTATAAATTGCTGAACATGTCTGAAAAATTAGGTGCCTTGATGTCACCGTACAAGATCAACAACGGTGCCTTGTAGTTGTCTCCAATAATTCTGTCAAACTCTTGCAAATCGATCTTCTTGGCTTTGTCTGTCCTCAATGCATATAATGCATCTGGTGAGCAGTAGAACTCATTATTGTATTGAACCCATGGTTGACTTTGATCCCAGTCCACCTTATTTCCAAGCAAATCCTTAGAGCACTCTTTCACAAGTTTCTCGCCCAATTCATTTAGCACCACCTCGTCGTAGAATTCGTAGTGAGCTTCGACTCTGGCGTAGTTGATCTTATTGACAAAATTGAAATCTATGAATGATTTAGTCTTGGGACCCAAATGGAAAGAAGGTGATTGGAATATATGGTTATATTTTTCTAACTCAGTACTTGTTTCAGAAAGCGGTTCTGCTTCGTTGTCTTCATTCAATCCGAGCAATTCCAATACCGTTGGAACATACAATTCTGGATCATAGTCGGCAATACTTTCAAGTAAGTTAAGCTCGAAACTAACTTCCTTCCATTGAGGTTGCAAATTGACATCCAAGCTATTTGTAGATGAACACTTGCATAGTTGTAGTATACCGAAAAGGGAAGGAAGGAGCCTTCTTAACTGCATTGATGGCAACGATGTACTTGTAATTAGAACTTGATGTAGTGTCTTTAAGGAGTCAGTATGCAGGTTTTTCTGAACCCAATCTTTTCGCAGTACAGTCAGGGACCAACACTGAATGCATGTATACTTCCCGTTACAAGTTACTCTATAGTGATTTTTTGGTAGTAAGCTCAACTCCACTGAAGTCATACATTTTTTGGGTCAATTTCATTTGAATGAATACGGTTTGTCTTTTTAACTGGTTGGTTCTTTTGAAATGAGTTTTAATTTATGGCACTGAAGTTATATCATATTGAATTCTCCCAACATGTCCCTAGTGTGTTCGAGTTCATATTATTAAGTATATTGGTACATGGGTATTATGTAGAAGTACAATTATAATTTACACTAGGATTCCACTTCTTAGTGGAGTAGCTCTTCGAATGTAATGGTCCGCACCGTTTTCGTTTGCACTCCAGATGCTTGTCCCGGTTTCGGAGCTGATTTCTTCTTTGTTTGTTTCCTCTTGCTAGGAGTCTTTGTTAAAGTGTTTTTTCCGGGCTTTTTCTTGGTGTTGGCTTTGCTCTTACTTGGAGAAGACTTCTTATTCTGGGATTCTTTCTTGGAAACCAGGAAGCTCAATTCAATAGGAGAGGTATCTGGCGAACTTTCAAGGTTCTTTTTGATAATTTGGTCGAAATTCAAATCTGCAACCAATTTCCTCCTAGGATAGGCATTGTCATCCCCAAAGAATGTTCTCGGAGATGAAGATGTGGTATATTTAATTGTTTTCTCTTCCTCTGAATACTCAAGAGTATTATGATCGTTTACTTCATCAAATGATGGTTGAAGTCCAAAAAACTTCACTTTCTGTTTGCACTTTTTTGAGTTCGTCTGCCGCAAAATCGATTTCGGATGTTTGCGTTTATTTGCGGTTTCACACCCATCAATTACAATGATCTCTATATCCGGTGCCTTTTCTTCGTGCTCATCATTAGTGAGATCCACAATTTCCTTGTACTCTTCGAACTTTGACGTCACACCAAGGAGAGTTTGAGAGGTTTCTTGTACAGCAGGACCAGCTGCGACATCATTGACTTCTTCCAAATCCAACTCTTCTTGATCGGGTATTGCTTCCACGTCATTTACGTTACTGTGACACCACTTATTGTCCCTCAAGCGTCTTTCTGCTGCCTGCAACATCATTTCTCTAAGCTTGCTGGAATGGAGTGGCTTAGTGATTCCATTTGATCCGCCTCCCAATTTTCTTACCTCGGATTTGTATTTGAGCTTGCTAAGCTCTTTGATACGCTTCTCCTTGACCGAAACAAACCCACCAAACGGATCGTACCTGCCGCCGAGTGTGTTCTCTTCGCACCTGTAACCCGAGGCCACCACCAGTCCTGTTTGGATCTCTTCAAACCGTTTTTTGAGTCCATCCAAAAACTTGTAGAACTTGTCATCATGCGGCCCGTAAAGATTATGAGTGAGTTCGTGCAAAAGGGTTTCCACGATATCCCCCATTGGGTAGAACAGGCGGTCATTGGAGTGGTACCGTAACCTCAAGAGGATCTTCTGGCCCCGGTTGACGTTCAACCCAAGCAAGTTGGGATTCTTGGGGAACATCTCACAGAGATGGTTCACCTTAAAGTTGTTCTCTCGAATAATGGGGGCCACCAACTTGGCAGCTTCATGTAATAGGGAGTTCGCGTACTCCTTGTCTGGATATCGCTTCAACGACCCGATTTTGGCTATACTTGATACTGGAGATGGTTTCTCTGATTGTGCGGCATTCTTGCGAGTACCGCTTCGACTTGGAGCTTTCCGGACCATTGAACACTGTTAACATTCATAAAATAGGCGTAATTATATTTATTAGTTTTTGAGTTGTACTGCTTAGTTTTATGTGCAGATGGTTGCAACGCGCGTGGAACACAGTAGACCTCATAGGAGGTTAACTAAATGTATGAGAAGAGGAAATAGTGATATGAGGAAGAAAGGGGGATCTTGGGCTTCAACAATTAAGAGATCAAGGACCTGGATTAAATAAAAAGAGTCTGAATGTGATGATGTGTACAATAAAGAGGTGTTTCTGATGGTGCCTTAGTTCGTTACAACTAAATATGACTACGGGATCGCACCTTGTGATTGATTTACTATGTGGAGATCTGCATGTTACCCCATAGTAGTTTGAGTGCTAGAAGATAATTAACATACAGTGGTCAAGTACGCTGACACACTCTGGGAGTATTTTGTTAGCATTATTAGCATTGGTCAATACGTAAATTGGCATTGAACCCTTAATATTCAAAGTAATCACCCGAAATACTCGCATCTGTTCATGGCTTCTCCTCTACTATTCGGCCAAGCTATTCACTCATTTTAGTGAACACTCATAGAGTTTGTCGATGAAATTGACCATGAATGTTCCCGGGGTCCTGGATACCAACCCAGCTTCACGGCCAGCATCATTATATAGTTCCACCGCCTGAGACACTGCGTCGTACAATGTCTGATCTGGGTACTTGGAGGCTGCGAAAGTCGCTATCACACTTCCTAGCGAGCAGCCTGTTCCTGTGATGCTTCCCATGAGAGAATTTCCACCTTCGATGATCTTGACTTCATTTTGCTGGATAATGTAGTTGGTTTTTCCTGTGATGACCACGATCGTGCTAAAGTCCGCTGAAACCTCTTTTCCTATTTGAACAATGCGTTCTTCCTTCAATTGTACCACAGAATCGACCCCTCTCATGGAGACGTCCAGGGAGTCTGTTACTTGATACGTACTAGACAATTTGTGAATGGCCATAATTTCTCCGACGTTCCCCTTAATCACAGAGACGTGGCCCGAATTTAGTAGAACCCGTGAAGCCTCGAATCTTGTCTTCGTGGCACCTGCAGCCACCGGATCATACACTATGCATTTTCCAGCCCTGGAGTAAGTCTGGATTGCCCTGATGAAAACGTCCATATTGGATGCTGTGGGTGTTCCAACGTTGACCACAAGGGCGACATTGGGAGCAGAAGCAAACTCTTCAAATTCCTCTGCAAGTTCTGACATCACTGGAGACCCTCCCACAGCCAAAGTGACGTTGGCACTGAAATTTTTCACCACGTTATTGGTGACATGATGAACCAATGGATGTAAAAACGCTACGTTTTTGATGGTTTTGATCTTGGTATCAGTTGCCGGTATCAGCTCTTCGTTCCATTTGTTACTGGAAGCAATGACTTGCTTTAAAGACCTAGTGGCCTCTCCAGCATCAGGATGTGCCATAATACACGAAACAACCGCCACTCCGTCAATTGCTTGGTCCCTCACTCGACAGCTGTACATCACATTGTCAGCATTGGAGTGGTTGATGCCTCCAATGGCAACACTTTGGATTTTGCGAGAGCTAGTACGATTGTGGTTAGCAAGAACTTGAAGCATCTTACGGATTCCAATTGGACCAATACCCCCTGGAGTCTCGACATCCTTTTTTGTATTGGTGGCGAAGACAGTTCCTAACCCCAAGTAATCGACTAAGTTCTCCCTACAGGCGACTTCAACGTCAGTAGGGTTGGAACAGGTCAATCCAAGGATCTTGTCCTCACCAATTAACTTTCTAGCAATAGATGCTGGCATGTCATCTTGTCCAATGTGAACACCTTCGGCATCAATTGCAAGTGCTACGTCCACTCTATCATTGATGATCAAGGGAATTCCATTCTTTTTGGTGATTTCATGGATCACTTGTGCCCTCTTGATGAATTCGAGGGTCAGGAGACTTTTCTCACGTAGTTGCACGATAGTGACCCCATTGGTAACCGCATCTTCCACTTGCTGGATGAAAGTGGAAGACTCCGGGATCATGGTGGAGTCCGTAACCAAATATAGCGTGTAGTCGGTCATTGCGATGATATACTATGATATGTGAAAGTTCATAAGTATGAAATCGTGTTGGATCAATATATGGCAATTTTATGTTAACGCATAGGAAATGCGCATAAAGTTCCAAGATCATACGAGGTAAGTAACATCGACAGCAGCTCAAACTATTACAAAGCTGCTCTAATATCTTGTACGAAAGTCGTTTATAATTCAATATGAAGTCTTTATATATTGCATTAGATGTTTCGATTCTAGTAAGCTTTACCTAATTATTTCCAGTGGACAAATACAATTGAAATGAGTTTGAATTGATATTTCTTACTATTCACTTATCAAAACTATTTGGTGGACTCTTTCTATTTGTTTCAATTCCAAAGCATAGACCCCGAGTAATTTGTAACATTATGAATTCAGATGGACGAAACTAAACAAACTGCAAGAAATATGTCCTTTCAACCAAAATGAATCATATTATACCTTCGGTATTGATGTAAGAAATAATATTGTAAGTCGTCACCAATTGAGTACACTTTAAGTTTTGAAGAAGATCAAAAGTACAGTTATTGGTGAATCACCACGCAAATAAATTTCAGGCTGATATTGATCATTAATAGCCCGAACTAGACTGTTTGTCCCTTAGTAACACTATCGATATATCTTCAAGTGAATTGATTGGTATCGTTCAAGAAACATCTATAATTGAAGTCGTAACTAGTGTTTAAAGAAAATTTATAAATTATTGGGACATAAAACTTGCTCTCGCAATACCAATCGCTGAGACTATCTTTTGAATGCACGCTGATTTTGGGAAATTTTTTAATATTCATCTCCAACACTATATTACTTCGTATGCATGAAAACTATTTTTGAGTGCTTTCCTTTGAATCGTTTCAACTAGGCACCATGGAAACGAAGCTAGATTCAGTACTAGCTGCTTGTTATCCTTTTCCATTGAATATTTCTTTGCTCATTTCATATCTTGTTCATTTCATGTTTGTATCATGTTTCAACTTCTGCCTTCCCTTCTTTGAAGGAAGAGATTAAGTTATCCAAATCTTTGGCATCATTCTTTCCCATTAAATCCATAAGTTGCTTCGTCCTGCTCACTGAGAACATTTCACATTTCTTGATGGTTCCACTGACTCTTGTACATCGTATCGTGACCTGACTGCCTTCAAGGTGAGTGATCATGGCTAAAGATGCCACCACTTGCTTGTACGACTGTCTTCCACACCGAATTATCCCTGTGGACGTTTTGTTGCTAAAGTATTTGACTGTAAGATGCATTCCTGCCGTGCCTGTGCCAAAATCACCGTAAATTTCCTGTATCTGGTTCCTCAAGGCAACTGTTAATGTTTTCTGGTTGATTGTACTGGGAGAGGTTCTGTGCATTACCAAAAGGGCTTCATTCGGCGAATTGCTGTAGTTGTGGTAATCTTCTCGAGACGTTGTACCGAAGTCATCAGTTGGAGGGTACAACACCTCAAATAGAATGTAACGTTGTTTTAATCTGACCATTGGTTACTTAGAAGATGTGATGGCATCGCATTGTCGTTTGGTGATACTCGCATCCACACACGCACTACTGCCAGAAAAGGTGATCCAAGAGTCTATACGACTACATCTTAGCATATAATATTTGGTTAATTGATTAGTTTAATTAAGCGTGCTAATTTCAATTAGCTAGTGTACATAGTGATACAGACATAAGGGTTCGACTTAAATAGTCAAGTACCGTTGTGTCAAATTTTGAGCCAATTCAGAGTTTCCGTTGATGTTGTAGATCAAGGCCAAGTTATATGCTGCTTCACTGGATAAGTCATAAGCTTCGTCAAGCTTCCCATTAAACGTTAACACCTTGTCATAGAAATCAACTGCAATGGTGGTCAAGCCGATCATGTGGAAAAATCTTCCAAAATTGTATTCAATCTCTTGTAATTCATAATCACTGGCATTTCTCAGTCTAACCTCCTTATATTCCAACAAATAACTAACTCCCTGTAGTAATTGTAAGTGTCGATTAGTCGACAACCGTTGCATTGATCTATGGACATGGGCCAATCCCAACATCAAGCAGATCATGGGATCCTGGTTGTATTCTTTGTATGCTCTGTTCAAGTAGACAATAGAAGATATATAACTTCTGCTTCCACCCAATAAATTGGCATAAACATACAAGAGATCAATATGGTTGTTTTTGAATGCAATACCCTTGATTTCAGATGTGATCGTGGCCATCCCAACAAATTTTTTGCCAGACACAATTGAATCAAAAGCCTTTAGCTGTCTCAAAAAAAACTTCTGGTGATTGTAGTTCGTGAAAGTTTCCCACGCGGTTATGCCTGACGAGAAGCAACACATGAAGAACTTGTAAATGTAAGGAGAAAACTGATTGACGATCAAAAAGTTTCTGATGTAGGTAGTAATTCCATTCATGTCACCTGTCTTCAATGCGATGATAAGCTTCAAAAGTCTCAATACCGATTCTTTGGCTTTATCCTGAACAAAAACACTAACATTCATAGATATCTCAATGATCTGGTTTGCATTTTCATAATCATTATCGTAATTCAAGACTAAGATGGCATACTGGACAAATATCTGGAACCAGTCATCATATGATATCCCTCTATATTCCACTTTTGATGTCAAGAATTGTCTAGAATAGTTCTCGTTTGAATCATTACCAATCCCTTCATAAAGATTGTAGACTCTTGCCAACTTCTCGTCAATTCCCAAGTCCTTCTTCCTTCTGTATAAAATAATACCCTTGAATTGTCTATTCTTATCTCTTGGGAAGAAGCTCTTAACTCCAATAAATATTTCAAGTAACTGGTACGCTAATTGAATCCAGGTTTTGATTGCAATCTTTTCATCTTGCTTGTTGTTGATAGACTCTTCTAGTCTTTTCATTCGTCTATACTTTTCGAGAACCTTCTTCTTCGCATTATTCTCAAAATCTAACTTCTCTTGTTCAGTAAGCTTTTTTGATTTCAGTGATAATTTTTCTGTACGAATGAGCGAAGAGTTGTTCAAGTAATCGTCTTGATTAGACACATCTCTTATTTCGGAGGCTTCAGCCTCGGATATATCCTCCTCTTTGATATTTTTGTTCTTCAATTTTTCCTCTCGCTCCCTACGTGCTGCAACATCCACTAGTAAAATTCTTGCATGTTCGGTGTTTCCCAAATGGTACTCTGCCTCAGCTAATGAGATCTTATAGTCGAGGTTTTCGTTATCCACAGATAATAAGGATTCATATGCTTGCTTGGCTTGGCCATAGTCTCCTATCTCCAAGAAACATTTTCCTAATAGCATTATTAATTCTGTGGCCCCTTCAAAATCTTCATTTGTGGAAGCTTTGATCAAATATTGCAATGCCTCCTCGAAGTAACCATTTTCCTCCAATAATTTACCAGTTTCAAAGTATAAGTCACTGATATCATCCTTTGCTTCTAATAAAAATTCAAAATGTTTCATTGCTTCTTCTTTCTGTCCTAAACCTAGCCTAAGGCTTCCTATCTTAAACCTGATATCAATAGGTAAGTCGTAGAACTTCGCACTAGCGACTTCTCTGATTCTAGGGTCAGAGATTTTTTCAATTGCCTCGAATCTTCTGCTCTGATCAAATTCAGAATCATCGTCATTTTCATCCCACCACTTTTCGTCGCTTCTATTTTGGATCCATCTCGCAACAATCCTGGTAACTTTTATTCCATTTGTCAACGAGTGTTGCTGGATGTACAATTCAAGCAAGATATTCAATTCAGCCCAGCCGAATTTCGGTTGCTTTTGTTGGTCTTCAGATTTCTCATTATCTGGATTTATATTGTAATCCAAAATCTTCATGTACAAATTGATAGCATCGTTAATTCTTTTCTGTTCAACATAGACACTCGCCAAATTCTTCACGATATTGGAGTCTGTGGGGTACATCTGACGTACTCTTTGGAACCCTTCCAAAGCTCTACCATACTGTTTCTTTTCACGGTATAAAATCGCTCTTTCAAGAATATACCTTGAGCTTTTCGAGTTGTCGGAGTTTATTGCTCGCGAGTAACAGTAGATGGCTTGATCGATATGGCCCAATTCCGTACTCAATTCTGCAACACTGGCCCAGAATTGGGAGTCCCAGGGGTGAATATTGGCAGCTAGCAACCAGTAGTTACAGCATTTGTTCAAACGGCCCTCTTGCTTGTAGATTTCACCCAAAGTCTTGTAGGCACTGAAATTCTTGGGGTCCATCTTGATGACCTCTAGGTACAAGTTCATGGCCACTTGGAAGTCGTTACGGACGAATGCTTCGTTGGCCAACGAGAGGTTTTGACGAACTTCGGGATCGAGTTCTCTGTTGGTGCTCCGCATCATCTTACGCTTCCAATATGATTTGGAGCTATTGGTAATGTTGCGGGACTTGTTCTTGACTCTGAAGTTACCTGCGCTCCGGAGAGCATCGCGGAAGTCGTAGTCGTCGCCGTAGTCGTCTTCGATGAGGATTCCGTCCTCATCGTATTCGTCTTCGGACGAAGACAAGTAGAGCTTCTCATCGCGGTCTATATCATCGCCTTGCTCGCCCTCAGAGTCGGTCATTTCGAAGTCCTCCATGAGCTGGTCCAATTCGTCCTCGGACTCGGCGGCGTCCACCGCCGCCTGCCGAGAGTGGACCTGGTTCTTCGTGTTGACGGCCTCGGTCCCTTCATCTGTTTCGAAAACGTTGGCCGACATCGTTGGGAAGATGTTTACATTGGATCTGCCAGTTTGATAGTGTGCGGTTGAGTGCAGGACGGAGATTGGGGTCGCACTGGTTCCTGAACCCCAGTGTAATTGTGCGTAGGGAACTGATAAAGAGAAAGAAAGAGAGACAGAAAAAGGGAGAAAAGGGGAGAAACAGAGAGAAACAGAGAAACAGAGGTTTACTGGAGTATTTTGACAGTATACGAACAATTCCCACTGTGGAACCACCAATTCGGACCCAGCTATCGCATATATATACATGTATATATCATAGTCTATAGTCCACAATCGTACCTATGTCGATTTTGGTAGCTCCTTAGACGACTTTTGCGCTACAATCGATGCCACTAAACTGCCTGGCCTGCCCTGTTCTGTTCCCTGCTCCGTGGTGTGTTCCCGTTTCAGTCTCGTGACACTGTTAGTAGTGGAACGAGAAGTGCGTGGTGGAGTGGGGAGAACGTGAAAATGGGAGAGTGCGAGGTGGGAGAATTTATGCGGAACATTTAAATAAGCAGAACATCACTCACTACTTCTTTATCCATTCCTTTCAATTAGCTCCAATCTAAACAACCAAGGAGTCTTTCTGTCAACCCACTGAACGCCCCAATGTCCAACCTAAGAAGAGTCGCATTGTCCAACACCAACCTCAAGAAAATGGAGACCGGTAGTCCGTTGTCGGGCCATGGGTCGTCCACCTCTGTCAACACCATGGAGAAAACCGACTCCGTGGTCAATCTCACCAAACCTGCGTTGTACGGGATCTACGGCGAGGAGTCGTACCTCAACTTGAGCACCGGCGGCGAGGCCGACGACTCGGGCATCGAAATGGCACCTCCCAAGGAGAAGTTACAGCCCTCGGAGCCCGAGCAGTCGATCTTCTCCCAGCACCGCAACAACATCCCGTTGCCCACCAAGTTGGCCATTTTGACGGGAAGCGCCTTCATCTACAACGAGATCTCCAAGCATATCCACTACAACCACCTTGGGTCCAACGCGTTGAACAACGTGCCCATTTCCGTGACCAACTCCATCATCTTCAGCATCTTCGAAAAGGCCAAGCTCGGCTCCTACGTCCACTTGCAAAGCGAATGGGCACAAATGGCCGACTCCGTGTTTGCATTGACCGTGCAAGGGTTGGCCATGGCGTTGATGCACCCCATTTTGGACGCCATCCTCCCCTCCAAGTTGTCCATGCGGTTGTTGTCGTCCAACCCCTACCCGCATCAGCAGCGCAGCTACTCCAACCTTCTCAACGATTTATTGAGGGCCTCCATCACGTTCTTGGGAATCAGCTACGCTACCAGAAAAATCGAGTGGTCGTCGTTCTTGCAAGTGAGTATCGTGTGGTCGCTCTTGAACCCGGGCTTGTGGTTGTTGCTTGACGGAACCATCTCCGGATTCCTTGCCAGCTTGATTGCATCCACCGTCTCGTGTGCGATCGTGTACTTTGAGAACTACAAGGTGATCAACAAATTTGCAGCTGTGCATTACGACCACTACATTGCACTCAGTCTCTGGATCGGAAGTTTCTTCTTCTGCGGTATCATCATCTTCGGAAAGATAGGCAGAGGATTATTCGGAACCAAGTAGAGCATATAGACATCACCAGTGACGCTAAGTATTTTGGATAGCTGTAGAGGCTCGAGGGGTCCACCACCTGCCTAACAGGGAGGTGGCCCTGGTGCTACGGTCATGGTCACGTGTCGTGGATCACGTGCATTTTGTCACATGTGCTTTTACTTGCACCGCGGGTGATTGGCCAGTCTCTTCGCACGCCTACATCCAATTGATCAACAGAAATTTCTTACCACCAAACGTATCATGTCTGGAGGTCCTGTTCCTGTCTGGAAGAAGTACACCACCCAGTCCACCGGGATCTGGGAAAAGCTCCGTCAAATCCTCTCGTTGGTTCCAAACAGATCTTCCGGTAACCCCATAGTTTCCCTTTACCGTCACTCTCCCCCTGGAGACAGAATCCAAGATGCTAAGAACTACGGCGACCCTGTCACCTTGCCAGCTGGAGACATTCAGGGCAACCCATACTACAAGAGAGACTACAGAAGAAACTACCCTCAGGTCCATGGGTTCAACCAAACCAAGGTGTCTGGTTTGTTGAAGTTGGGCTCTGCTGAAAAGCCCAGAATTTCTGTTGGAGACAAGGGAACCAAAGAATTGTCTGTTTTCATCGATTCCGCCGAACCTGTCGGCTTGTCCACCACGTTGAGCAGTGTTCCAGCCAACGTGATCAACGGTGAGTTGTTGGGAGCCAAGGGTGAGCCTATTGTTGCTCCATCCTTGAACAAGTTCCACTGGACCATATTACAAGAACCAGAACACGGAATGTTCACTGACCAGTACCCATGCCGTATTTTTACCGAGAAGAAGGCTCCTCAAGCTACCCAATAATTGCATTAATAGACTGTCGACACAGCAATATACTCACTATCCGAACCTACGTAGGGCATGACAAATGAATGTTGAACCAGCAAATGGTGCAAATTTATGAATGCTCCGTAACGAACCAAAGGCCCAATGACCCAACAAGTGGTACGGGAACCATAAATAAGTGTATTCACCCAAATGGTACGAAATAACTGAAATCTATGTAACTATCATCTCAGTCGTAATTGGACTTGTGGGAACGCACTGGGAAGTCCGTACAACCCGAACCAACACTTCAAGTAATTCACTGTAGTGGGAGATTTGGCACTGAAAAACTCCCCCAAGGTACTGTTAGTTTCACACGGATGAATAGAGTACCAAGGAGTACCAAAAATAGGATGCATGTCTAACTTAAGAGGTGCAACTGACGAGCCCACCATCTGTTCGTAGGTCTTAGCAGTTTCTACCTCTCCTTTGCGCTCAAATACTTTGAAATAACATACTGGAACATCGTAGAACTCATCAAAGGAAATGGTGAAAGTGATAAGAAGAAACCTGTCTTCAATTTCCCATTCAATATTGATTAGAGTATATGGATTGGGACTTAGTTTGACAACATTACCAGCGATTTTCAATGTGGGCGAAGCAGTTTCGGGCATAACCAACTGAAGCCCATTGAGTACAACCTCATTAAATTCATGGAGATTCACACTAAACTGATCCCTTGTTATCGACATGATAGTGGTCCACACTTCCAATGGATGTATAGTGCATTGGAAAATTAAAGCACTAGTGTTCAAATTCGTGAGTGTAGTTGGTAGCTTTGTTGACAACTCTTGTGGGTCAATGGTCGTTCTCTGGGGTAGCTGAGTGGGGAGTTGATACTTGAGGTCCCAAGTTCAAAATTTGAGGTTGGGCCATTGAAACATAGATGGAAGAAGGTATGCAGTACAACGCCTTCGCCTACTTGGTAAAACAGACTGGAGATCGAAATTCCTTTACATGTGCTACAAATAGGACGTTAATTCGTAAAATCAAAGCTTATTAAATCAAAGGTTCCAAAATGGACATGGTGTTCTGTGCTCTGCCGGGAAAACACTTGTATCAATATCTTCAGCATTGTATGGCCGACGTATTTGCCATTAATAAGACCCAGTTCTAGTGACTGGTGAGTGGTAACTGTTGTGCTCATATTACGCTGGAGCCACAGACAAGTTTCCGTACATGAGGTCTTCGGAGTGATTTCCTTGTAGTGAAACGATGAAGAAATTATCTCAAATTTCTAGTTAGAACAGAACTGCTGATCATCACACGGGACGAAACTTGCAACAAACAGTGAAGTCAGGTGAGACTTTCAATTTGCCTCCTTCTCTTCATCATTGTTTTGAGGAGTGGAGTCGTTCAACAAGTTGGACTTTCCGTTAACCAAAATAGCCGAATTGCCCCCACTAATCGAGTTTCTGTTGTATATTTCCTTAACCTTTTCAGCATTGGGGTGTCTCAATGGAACGCCTCCAAGTGCAGAGCGGCCTGAGTCTCCGCCTAATTGCTTCTGCATGGCATAGTCTCCACTATCAAAGTACCTCTTATCTTGGAACTTGGAGGTCAAGATTTGCTGAGTGGTGGGCAACTTGCCGTACATCTTGTAAATTCTCAATTCCTGAGGACTCAACTTAGACAAGTCCAAGTTTTGGGTGTTCTTGGGTGGCCCCAATGGATCCTCTTCGTGTAATGACATCTTTGTTATCTGTTGTGTAGATGTAAATTGCTTGGAGTCATTAATTTTCAAAGAGGTTGCACGTGACTAAGTGGCAACCCCTAGAAACACGTGCCAGGGGATCCTTGACTGGCTCAAGTTTCATGGGTTATGATTCATGACTCCCGGTCGATCTATCATTTTCCCAAGAAACTTCAATACTAAGAGAAGTTCATTGGTTACTGATCTTGTGAGACATGTTAGTAATCTTTGAACCTGTCACAGTAGTTCAATTAATTTTAATGTAATAAGTACTGATACTTACTGAGGTTTTAAGCGGTGCTACTGTACCTGTCAATTATGATGTGATACTGTCTCTGCTAAATTTGTTACTGTGCCTGTTAAATTCAGCCCATAATATTGTGGAGCAACATCACAGAATTTGTGTGAGAAAGATCATGGAATGGATTTTCTATTCAATGTTGCAAAAATTATTGCTATTGAAGAAAATTGCCTGAATATCCTTGATTAACTCATCCTGTTGATCTGAGCTTCATGCAACGTGACACTATCGCATTAAAATCAAGTTCTATTCCTAATACTTATGACTCATTACTTCTCTGTCACCTCACATAAAGCAGCTTTTTTATTGAAATTTGAGCACTAATTTCCTTCAAATTCCATTATTGAAAGCTTTGTCTTAGTCCATGGATATAGCTTGGTGAGCAAAGATTTAGTTGCTTGAAGCTCAAATACACTCTTATCTCTTTGCACAAGAAATTGTAAGCTCAAAGATTGTAGTTCATGATCAACGTAATTGCGAAACATTAGCAAGAGCGAGGATGTGTGGATGGTCCATCCATGAAGTGTCAACTCGGACAAATTCGAAAATGCATTTAAGAAAATCACGAGCTGCTTGATGGAAAAGACCTTTTCCCACGATTTTGGTCTAGGAATGAAAATTATTGATAACGACTTCAAGCTTGCAAAATCCAGTTGCATACTCTCTTCATCGTTGGAAAGGAACTTATTAAACCTTTCAGATAGTATGAAGGAGTTACTTGTGCTATAGCATAATTTTAGCTTCTTTAGCTTCTGATTATTGTTGAATTGCGACAATGAAAATGGGTACTCCCAAGTGCAATCATGAATGGATAGCTCGGTTAAAGTACTTGGAAGAGGGTCTGAAGCCTCCCAGTTGAAATGATAATTATAGAGGGTGATCTTGGACATTCTGAAATGCACGACATGACCCAAACTGAATATTCTGGGACTTCCTAAACTGTTTCCCGAAAGATGGCCCGACACATGCAATTTATTACCAGGGATACCGTGACTCTTGGAACCGTCGGTGACGCCTGCGTCACCTTTGGCCACCAAGTTTCCGCTTCGAACTACCAGCGTATTAAGCTTATCGTAATATAGAGTGAGGTATTTGATGTGGGAGTTTTCGCGGTACTTGAGCCAGTTGGACGAGTTTGAGGAGTTGATAAGAAAATGCTCTAACGACGTGAATCTTTCTAGTTGGCTGAACACGTCCGTGTGCCATTCCCCGTACGAATTGCAGTCGATGATGCGTAATTGCTTGACCAAGTGGCAGTGGCGGAACTGCTCGCCCATTTGCAGCCAGGTAATGTTGACGGTATCGAAAACATGGGGGAGAAGAGCGGACCGGAACTCGGAGCTGGTGGAAGAGAGCAGAACCATGTCATTGATGTCCACGAGATCAAATATGAGGTGGAGCACGTCGCTGGATACTTGTAGCATGGGGTGGGATCTTGTGACAGGAGAGCGCGATTTGGCGGGATCTGACGTGGTGGGGGGATCCCCAAGAAGAGCACTCGGATCCTGCGACGTGGGCCGCTGTTGGTCCTGTTCAGCTCTTTGGCACGGTTCTAGCTGCTCTGGGTCGTCTATAGGCGACGGTCTGGGGTTTGAACCTTCATATCCAGTGACGTTGGTGTCTGCAGTGAGATCATGGTCCAGGTGTAGCTTCTGCTTCTTGCGCTGAGGAAGGGACAGCATGGGCAGGAACAAGGAAGAACGGAAGGAAGCAAGGAAGCAAGGAAGCAAGGGAGGTCAAGGTGCGGAGTCGGGCCAGTGGTGTCACGGGGTAGCGTTATCAGTGTATGGCTCGGTTCAAGCCTCAGGGTTCGGGTCCAGGGATCTGGTGACAGTTAGTGGATTTGATGAGTAACAGTAATACACACCTTAGTAGTGAGAGTCTCTATCTCCACAGTGCGTGGGGCTCCGCGTCGGGAAAGTCACGTTACCGCGGTGCGCGACCTACGGTAGCACCATGGTCTGCGGTCACGTGACCTCCCACGCTGCTACACTTCCTCCAGCTGACCATAACCTTTACTCGAAGCACCACTACTAAGTCGATGTCTGGGTTTGGAAGGCACAAACAGGACGACGCCCGCGGAAGCGGGCTGGACTTGAAGAGTTCCGGATCGAGAGACGGGCACAGAAACGGAGTCAGGTCGCCATGGTCGCCCAACGGCTCGTTTCGCTCAGTTGCTTTCATGGCATTGGTGGTGATTGTTGTGCTCGTGGTGGTCAAGTTCAAGGGCCAGGGGCTCTTTGAGGGACGTTCGCCGTATGAGGCGGTGTCGAGAGACACCGGCTCGCCCGCTCCCGTGTTTGGTCACATCCAATTTGATCCCATTGAGAGGTTTGATTTGGACAAGAAGGGCGTTGCGTGGTTGGTGGTGGGCTCCATACTCGTGATTTCCAGCATAGCCATCGGCACAGGCTAAGGCACAGGTAATCTGCGGAATCTGGAAGCTTCAGCATTGATTCAATTCACAAGAGAACGTGTCTGCTACTGCTACTTCCACTTAAAAAGCTCGCAAATGGGCCTAGCATCAGTGCTTGAATCACGGAACTCTACCACTGCGAAGACAAACAAATAATGCTTCGCGTGCTTGAAAAAGAGCATAACACTAATAAGCCACCCTAGTGGCCGCGAGGAATGAGACTACAGAGGGGCACTTCTGAGAGGTACGGAGTGGTACCGAGCGGCTTTGAGAAGAACTCTTGCTCTGCGCACTAATGAGATTTACTAATGAGAATCCCGAATGAGACTCACTAACTAGAACTCCACTATTCTGTGCCTAATGAGAATCATTAATAAGACTCACTAATTAGAACTCCAATGTGCAGACTCACTGATTAGTATTGCACTATTCTGTGCACTGATGAGAATCATTACTGAGACTCACTAACTAGAACTCCACTGTGCACTAATGAGACTCACTAATTGGTATTCCACTATTCGGTGCACTAATGAGAATCATTACTGAGACTAAATTAGAATTCCACTGTGCACTAATGAGACTCACTAATTGGTACTCCACTATTCGGTGCACTAGAAATTCCTCTCTAGCCTAGCCCACTATGTATATATTCTTACTCTACCCTCACCCCCACCTGCAAATTACAGACTCTTGGATTTCCCCACTTCTGGAACTGCTGCTCGAATAAACGTCAAGACTAGCCTCCAATGACCCATCAATGTGAGGCCAAACGGAAACCACCAGGTCTTCGCCGGCTTGGAATTGTGCCTCAAACGCACGCAACCACCTATTGTTGGCTGTGCCATAAATCACCCGACTTCCCGGTGATCTGCTCCAGCGACACTTTCATGGCCAAATCTTCCGCTTCTACACCCTACCGTGTGTCTATGCATGGCTATGGGCCCGTGATGAAACTATGTTACTGAGTTTTTGAGAATCACTGTTCTCTCCACTGTCTGTCTCAGAATCTATCACCTCAAGTATGTCATCTCACGACAGATGTTCCGTTCCTGCATCTGTCGCAGAAGCAGGCAATAGAAGTCCACTCAACGGCGTTTTGTCTCATTTGCGAAGTTGCTCTGGAGAGATCGCAACTCATTGCTACTCTTCACGTGTTTGCAGGGACTCTGACGTCAGGATGCCACAATATTAACCACACCTAATACTCTAGTGTGGAGCCTATTGACTAATGGACAAGATCCCATAATTACACCAATCACAACGGCCGGGCCCGCAGCTGTGATTATGCATTTCCACCTCTAATTACAAATTCCGGCTCTGATGCCACTGTCCCCGCAGAACCGTTGGTCGCCGTTTGAACCATGGGGGTTATTGTTGGGGGTGCTCTGTAAAAGATCGTCCAGATGGTCTCAATGGTTCCAACAGTCCCAAGGTTCATGTGGTGTTCTCCTTGACTTGTGGAGAACTTTTCCAGTGCGAAAAACCTGGAGATGAAACAGTACTGTATTTCCCTGAAATCCTGGGTCAGAAGGGCCTCCATGGGCGGTGTCAGCCCATGGACCGGTTTGCCGGCCATGGCCCATCCGGCATATTTGGCCCATTGGGCCCACGTCGCTTATATCGCTTTCAAGGCTTATTTTCAGGTGCCTTATCTCGATTGAGCCTCAATCTGGCTCTAATTCCTTCCCTCAAGATTTATTCGTTCTCGGTAGTACATTGCTAATTTTGGGTGCAACTTGACGCTCCATTTATAACGGCTGCGTCTCGCACCCAACCCCATTATTATCTTCCAATGTCGCCGTCTTCTCCGAAACTGGGGTACGACTCCAAGCAATATCCAGACGAGATCGACACCTCGTCTGCCTCGTCGTTCGACCCCGATTCGCTCCTCCAAAAGTTGGTTGATGAAGAGGCCGGCCACAACATCAACTACCGTAACTGCTCATGGCAAAAAACCGCAGGGTTGCTCTTCTCCGAGTACATTTGTTTGGCCATCATGTCGTTCCCTTGGTCGTACTCGGTGTTGGGGTTGGGACTCGGGCTTATTGTCACTGCCATCGTGTCGTTGCTTGTCCTTTACACCGGGCTCATCATCGTGGACTACTGTGCAGCCTACCCCCACTTGACAGACGTCTGCGACATAGGACGTCACTTGTTCTGGGGAAAGCAATGGGTGTGGTATGCCACGGCCGTGTGTTTCCTCCTCAACAACACCTTGATCCAGGCGTTGCACGTGTTGGTGGGTGCAAAATACTTCAACACCGTCTCCGATAACACCACCATCTGCTCCATCGTGTTTGGAGTGGTCACCATGATCATCTGTATCTTGTTCTCACTCCCCAGAACGTTTTCCCACATGTCAGGCGTGGCATACTTCTCTGCTGTGACCATGTTCATCGCAGTGATCTTATCGATCGTCTTTGCTGCAGTGCAGACCCACCCAGCAGGCTACGCCAAGCTCCAAAAGCCCGTCCACTGGACCGCTTGGCCCGAGTCTGGCACTTCTTATGTGAGCATCATGTCGGCAGTGTTGAACATCGTGTACACATTTGTCGGGCAAATCACGTATCCCTCGTTCATTTCTCAAATGAAGAGACCTAAGGACTTTAAAAAGGCGCTTTACATTGTCACTGCTTGTGAATTGGTGACGTTTTCATTGGCAGGTTCCATCGTGTATGTGTATGTGGGAAATGCCTATATCACTGCCCCAGCTTTTGGGTCTCTTGACGGAAACTTTAAGAAAATCGCCTTCTCGTTTGCATTACCTACTGTTCTCTTCTTGGGATCATTATACGGAAATGTTTCTTCGCAATTCATTTTCCTCAAAATATTCAGTAAGGACTCTGCTCACAGAAATGAGCATACTGTTAAGGGCTGGTTGGTCTGGGGTGGTTTGAACGTATTCTTATGGGCTGTGGCGTTTGTCATCGCAGAGGTGATTCCATTTTTCTCCGATTTGTTGTCATTGATGTCGTCTCTCTTTGATTGTTGGTTCGGTTTCATCTTCTGGGCTGTGGCTTACTTCAAGCTCAAGAAACTCCACTATAAAAAATTGGGAGAAACAGTCACAATACTTGACGTCTTTAAAAGAGAAGGAATATTAACCAAATTACAAATAATACTCAACATTATCATTCTTATCATTGGATTCTACATCTTAGGTCCAGGATTATATGCCACCATCAAGTCCATCATCTTATCTTATCAGGAAAACCTCTATGGTACTGCATTCACTTGCGTCAGCAATGGTCTTTAGTAACTTAAAAAGGAATAAATTTAATTTATGATCGTATCTAATTAATACATAATAAAATTTAGTACTAAAAGTATGTATTCGTAAAGCAGAAATTCTATTCGCGAAATACCAAGTTGATGAGTTGAAACAACCGTTGTATTTATTATAAAGGTCGTTTTCCATGCATAGTTTTTAGCAATTCACCTAATGCACATCTTTACTCCTTTCGGAATGTTGTTCTATTTGTAGCACTAATTTCGATTGTTCTGATGATACTTAGATTTATATGTTCCATATGCTTCAGATTTTCTATTTATTTCAGCTGCTCTAATTAATTCAGCTGTTCTATTTGTTCTATCTAGTTAAGACCCCAATAAACTATATTCATTCCATTTAGATTGGATCTTGGGTATCCCATACAATCGTCACGGGTCCATCGTTGACCAATGCCACGTCCATCATTGCACCAAACTGGCCATCTTTGATCTTTTCCTCTCCAAGTCCAGTTTTCAATTGTGTGAGGAACAAGTCGTATAATTCCTTTGCAGTTTCGCCTTTGGCAGCCCTATGGAAATCTGGCTTGGTTCCCTTCTTGATAGTTCCGTACAATGTGAATTGACTAACACACAATATTTCACCTCCAATATCAGACACTGATTTGGCCCATGGTTTACCATGCCACTTGGTCTTGGTTTCTGGAGGAGACGACATGTCTTCGAAGACTCGAAGACTCAATATTTTTCTCGAAAGCTTTCCGACGTCTTCTTGAGTATCGCTGGTAGATACTCCAACTAAGAGCATAAGTCCCTTTCCGATTCTGTTGTTAGTCTTGATTCCCAAGCCAAAATTCATGTCTTCTGATCTCAACGTCCAGCTTCAAACTTCAATCTTTTCAAAACAACACCCACTTCAGATTGCTGTTACTTACGAGGAAATCACCTTATCGTCAACAGTGACCGAAGCATTCTTGACCTTCTGTATGACTACTCTCATGGTAATGAAGTTGATTGTCAGAGGTTCAATATTGGTCGTGCGACTTCACTTCACTTCACTTCACTCTACATGATATGCCCTAAATATGATATTAATTAAAAACGTTGCAATCCTCATCTAATCGTCAGATAGAAGGAAAAGACAGAAGTACTTGAGACCTGCAAATATTTCTTTTCCAACCGGCTCGATGTATTTGGGGGGAAGCAAAAAGCCGTGACTTCCACTGTCCCGCAATTTCAATTGGTATGCTTGGTAGGCCCTGTTATGATACATAAAATCCAAACCGCTTCCTGCTCCGAGGTCTGGAATCAAGTCGGCGTCCTTATCAATGCAAGCAGGCAATACGTTGTAGGTTTTTCCAGACTCCATGCGGATCGACTTGGAGATTCCGTATGCCAACTCAATCAAGTTTTCCTCATCACGAGGTTGGTGAGAACAGGAGTATGCGTACGGGTACAAAACCTCTTGAGAGTAGGAGTGTAAGTCGATGAACCCATAAATGTTGTGGTCCTCATTGGTGGTGTTCAAGTACTCTTCCCAGATTTTGGATTCAAGAGCCTCAAATGGTTTCTCTCCACTATACTCCTCCCCACATTCCCAGTCGGAAGAACGAGTCCAGTGGAAATCGAAAGAGTGGTCGATATCAATACCAAAACAGTTGGGGTTGACTGTGGCCTGACGGTTCTTTCTCCAGAGTCTGTCAGAGCTCCAAGTATATTCGTATCCGTCTGGGTTAAAAACTGGAATGAACAAGAAGTCCAATCTGTTCAATATTTCGGATTCAGGGTTTGTGGTAAAGTATTGCAATATTTCATAGATAGAGTACAATGCAGACGACACAGACACCCATTCCCTTGCGTGGATACCTCCGGTGATTACCACGGTTCTCTTGCTGCTGTGTTCTATGCTTGCATCTGCAGTGAAGTGAACGACCTGTAACGGTCTGTTTTCATGTGTGTGACCGATGGTCTCGATCTTGATTTGCTGGGGGAAGGACTGTTCCAAAATCGACAACCAGGCGTTGATGGTCTCCAATGGACGGTATTCCTTGAAGAAAAGCTCCGAAAACACGTCTAGCTTGGTGGACTCTACGACTTGCTCGGTGGCCATGTACTGGTATTGCCCACGGCGCTGCAACTTCTGTTCCAGCCAGTCCTGTGGATATGTTTCGAACACCCTTTGGGCAAGGTCCTCGATGATAATATTGAACTTGAGATCCGGGAAGCGTTCAACCAACGCCTCCAAGGTCTCGGGCTTCATTTGCAAGTCCATGGTCTTCTCGGCGCTGTTTTTGCCCCAGCGGGTGAACTTGTACTCGGTGGACGTGAGCAACGTCTTGCGGAGGCGCTCGTCGCCGTTGTAGTCCAATCTGACCACAATATCGTCTGTGTATGCCTCCAAGTCCACGGGCCAGTCGTCCTCGTGGACGGAGCTGAAATGGGGATGCGAGGGCTCGGAGACCGAGAACACGTGCTGGATGTTCTTTAGCGGAGCTGGCAACCTGGTGGCGTGAGATGCCTGGGCCGCCAAAACAGCCACTACCCACAGTCTAAGCATCATCATCATCAGAAGAAGGTGTGGAACGTTTCTGATACTATCTCGCATTTCGCTAACTAAACCCCGGTCACGTGACGCGGCGGGTGCCATTTCCTGTGCCAATCCCTGTGCCAACTGGGAATGCACAATTTTCTCCAGTTCCAGTGCTGGGGTTTATTTTCCGGTGTATTTTCTTCGTTAACTATACGATTGTTTTCACTGCTTGTGCAGGACGATCAACAATCGGGTCCATGCGACCCTATTGCATCCAGTCGACCTGGCCCTATTGCTGGGAAGGCGTTGGCCCGATCCAGATTATCCGCCTTGGCGAAGAGGCAAAAGGGAAATTAGGTTGCGTAGTTTGGAGGCGAAGTGGTGAGGAAGAGCAGAAACCACCAGAATCGGGCTGAATCGCGTGGTGGTGTCGTCAGTAGCGAAGTACGATGTGTCGAATGGGGAGAAGAGGCTTCGGGGCGCTGCCCCAATTGGTACTGTAAGTTTGATCGGCTAAAGAGCGGGGCCAGTGGTGGACGGGAAAATCCACATGCACGGAAGTGGAAAAAGTGGAAAGGCAGTTCAGGTGGAAGGTGCCAAATCAATAGGTATAATAAATTGGTGCCTATTAATTCCACTGCAATGGCAATTGAAGTGCTCAAGTCAATGGTAGCGGGAGTCCTACAAGACTTCATAGTATTACGGGATTATGAAGAGGGTTTTGAAAAGCATTACGACGAACCCATGGAGTATTGCGAAAACCTCATGGAGGATTATTAAGACCTCATGGAGTATCGCGAAGACCTCATGGAGACCTCATGGAGAATTATTAAGACCTCATGGGGTCTCATGGGGTCTAACCACTCGTTGCGGTGCCCTAGTCTCTATGGAGTCATACACGGTCTTCATGCGGTGGGAGGGATTATGAGGCGGTTCGGTGTGGGACTCCAGTCCTTGGTCCACCACACCAACATTGTCAGTTATGAGTCTCTGATGTATAATTCGGGTGCACTTTCATCCTGTAGGTGCTGGGACGTTCGCAACGTCTTATCTTTGAGTCAGAATCGTATTTGTCTAACAATACACGAAATTGACGAGATTGTGATTCGCTCATTCCGTTCTCAAACACCTGGCAGTCGAACGGGGTGTCAGAGAAGGGAAACAGCATTCAAAGTGACACCAGGTCTCGAAGATCGACACCAGCATGTGCCAGAGGCTCGAGTTCCGGGCGAAAACCATTAGCTTGGCCAAGTCACGCCCGAGAACTCCACCTGTGCCTCCTCGCGTTCCCGAGCGACCCTCGGGTCGCGCCTCGAACTCTAATCGTCTTATCAGAACATGAAAGCTCATCGTAGACTCTGCGCACCAGGATCATGATATTTTTCACTGTCTATCGTGTCTCCCTATGGATTCCCTTTGGTCTCTCTTCGTCTCCTTTTGGTCTATCGTTTCGGCTCCTTTCCGCCTCCCTCCCGTCTTCCCCACTTGGTGTTGATGGAAACATCCTCCAGTTGATTGTGCAGTATCTATTCACCTGTAGCTCTTCCACCTCTTTCTTCCATGTAGTTAGAGAGGACCACTATGTCCCTCCTGCATATAAGCTCCCATTCCTCCCAGTTCCCTTTCTTTCCCTACCCTTTCTTCTCCTTTCTATCTCCTTACCTTCATAATGTCCATAATGTTCACAAGCTCTAATTTTCTCCCTTCTTTCCCTTTTCCGTTCCGGTCCATTGCTGTCCTTACCTTTCCTTTTCTTTTCTTCCCTTTCCTGGTCTCTCTTAATTGACCTGACTCTGGTTAATTTTCCTGTCTCTCACTCTCACTCGCTATTGCACAATTCGTAGTGCCTTACTCCACACAGTCGCACCCTCATCATCATGACTCTTACTCCCTTCCCTTCTCTATACCATGCTTTCTGTTAGAAGAAGCTTGCGGGGTGTCCGCAAAGTTTCCAGCTGTTTGATTCCAGCAACAAAGACAGCTACCAGATCGTTGGTTTCCACGTCACCCGTCGTTCGCTCGCGTGGCCGCTACTACTCCACCAAGACCGTGGCATTGACCGCAGACACCTACGCCAACAAAGTCAAAAGAGATGAAAAATACAAGAAATTGGACGATTCCGATATCAAGTTCTTCGAGTCCGTGCTCCAAGACCCGCACGGCATCATCTCCGACTCCGATGACCTCTTGTTCTACAACGAAGACTGGATGAGAAAGTACCGTGGGCAGTCACAGTTGGTGTTGAAGCCCAAGACAACTGATCAAATATCCCAGATCTTGAAGTATTGTAACGAAAACCTGTTGGCAGTGGTGCCCCAAGGTGGAAATACTGGCTTGGTCGGAGGCTCTGTGCCGGTTTTCGACGAAATTGTCATCTCTTTGAGTCTGATGAACAAGATCAGATCTTTCGACAACGTCACCGGGATTTTGAAGGCCGATGCTGGCTTGATCTTGGAGAACGCCGACCAATACTTGGCAGAAAACGGTTACATCTTCCCTCTTGACCTCGGGGCCAAAGGTTCTTGTCATGTTGGTGGTGTCGTGGCTACCAACGCTGGTGGATTGAGATTATTAAGATACGGCTCGCTCCATGGTTCGGTATTGGGCTTGGAAGTGGTGTTACCAGACGGTACTATCTACAACTCTATGGACTCCTTGAGAAAGGATAACACTGGGTACGATTTGAAGCAATTGTTCGTCGGTTCCGAGGGTACCATTGGTATCATCACTGCGGTGTCCATCTTGTGCCCATCACGTCCACATGCATTCAATGTCGCACTTTTGGGTGTCTCTTCATACGAAACCGTTTTGCAGGTTTTCCAAGGAGCCAAGCGTGAATTATCGGAAATCTTATCAGCATTCGAGTTCATGGATGGTAAGTCTCAGGTCTTAGCAAGACGTCACTTGAAATTGGACCACCCAATTGAAAGTGCTGAGTATCCGTTCTACGTCTTAATTGAAACTTCAGGATCCAATAAGGACCACGATGATGAGAAGTTGGAGAACTTCTTAGGGACCGCCATGGAGGAAGGTTTGGTTGAAGATGGAATTATCGCCCAAGACGAAACACAACTCCGCAATTTGTGGAACTGGAGAGAGTCTCTTCCTGAAGTCACAGCTGCCGGTGGTGGAGTCTACAAATACGACGTTTCGTTGCCATTGGCGGACTTGTATGGGTTGGTTGATGCCATTAACGTGAAATTGGCTGAGGCTGGAATCATTGATTTGGACGATGCCTCCAAGCCTGTGATTGATGCCGTTGGTTATGGTCATATTGGTGATGGTAACTTACATTTGAATGTTTGCACTAGAGAATACAGCAAGCAAATTGAGGAAGTTTTGGAACCTTATGTCTATGAATGGATTAAGGAGAAAAAGGGCTCGGTCTCTGCTGAACATGGGTTGGGATTCCAAAAGAAAAATTACATTGGATATTCCAAGAGCGACACTGAAATTGAAATGTTCAAATCTTTGAAAAAACATTACGATCCAAACGGTATAATGAATCCTTACAAGTATGTGTGAGTCGTCTTCTAGTGTAAATATATTGAAAAGAATACAGAATTGGTGATTACCGTCCGTCGCATCACAATTTATTGCGTCTAATCAATGAGCCTTCATCGTACAACTTCTCAAAAGTCTCCTTGAAGTACTTGGTAGCAATTGGTCTCTTAATCTTCAATGTAGGGGTAACACAGTCATTTTCAATCGTCAATGGGTCAATGTCGATATGAATGTTGTGAAGCCTCTCGAATCCTTGCAATACACCTGAAAGGTTTGCGTTCATCTCGTTCAACACAGCAGTCTTATTTTCAGGCTTATTCAAGAAACGTATAATTTCTTTCTGGTCGGTAATCTTGGTTTTGAACTTCTTCTCGACGTATGCGGACACCAGGTTTGCGTCCATACCTACGATACCCACCAAGAATGTCTTCAATGAATCACCGTGCACGAAAATTTGTGCTGCGTACTGATACTGGTTAAGATAGGTATTTTCGATTCTTTCTGGCATGACATATTCACCTTGAGCCAACTTGAAGAAGTTCTTCACTCTATCCACAATGTAAAGTCTACCATTCTCTGGGTTAACGGTAGCAATGTCACCGGTGTGAAACCAGCCTTCAGCATCAATAGCCTTGGCAGTTTCTTCTGGGTTTTTATAATATCCCGTGAACAATTGAGGACCTCTGAGGAGCAACTCACCAGAAGGACCATTTGGAGAATCTGCAGTATAGTTCATATCAGGAACATCACGAAGTTTGAATTCAGTGGTAATACCAACAGCACCACAAGAACCAGGCTTAGCTTCCCACTTCAATGAAGAACATACACCAGCAAATGTCTCAGTCAATCCATAACCTTGGGACACACCAATACCAAGAGATGCCTTGAGAAATTTCAAAGTTTCGGGAGAGATTGGAGCAGAACCAGTTGACATCATGGCAAGGTTTTCGAATCCAATCTTTTTACGAAGCAAGAACAGAAGTCTATCCCAGATGATGTGCTTACCATCTGAGTGGTCTTCTATACTTTGCAATTCAGTCTTTTTGGCGATGGCTTTAGTGAACAAGTACTGCAAAATAGGCTTCTCATCATTGCTAATTGTTTGGGCCTTAATTGCAGACTCCAACTTGGTGAGAACTCTTGGAACAAGGGCAATATTTTGTGGTTGCAAAACTTTGACATCGTCCAACAAGGTCAAAGGAGACTGGGATTGAGGGAACCCAATGGCCGACCCCAACATGTAATAAGTGAGGATATTCATTCTTTGATAAATATGGGCCAAAGGAAGGAAACAGTAGTTAGTTCCTGATTGTTTGGTGGTGATGTTCACGAAACAGAACACGGAAGAACACACGGCACTTCTGTGAGTCAAGACCACACCCTTTGGATGAGCACCAGTGGTTCCTGAGGTGAAAGAAATGGTGTAGACTGTGTCAGGAGTTGCAGGGATAGGAGCCAATGGGTTGATTTCTCCCAACTTCTCCAACAGTTTGAGGTCGAGAAGAGCAATACGGTTTGCCTTGGCGTACTCGAAGAGCTCTCTGTCCTCGTCAAAGGACAAGTCATCCATAGAAACCAAGGAAATCAAATTTGCTAAACCGGTAGGATTTGATGCCTTTGTCTCGATGATGAACTTGACCTTATCCTTGGAGCATATGACGATTGGCGACTCGGTCAATTCAAGGATGTAATTGGAGGTGGTTTGGCCCAACGTGGAGTACAACGCGGTGTTGGTGAGGGAGAAGAAGATGCACGCCAAGTCTGCCAATGCCCATTCCGCTCTGTTGATGGAGTAGAGGGTGACCACGAAGGGCGACTCCGTGGCATTGGGGTTGTACTCGACGTTCTTGGAGCAGTCTGCACGGAACGGGTTGTTGTTCAAGGCCCAGAAGATACCGGACCCGATGTTCTGCTTGCGCATGGCCGCATTGGCGTAGGTGTCGAACTTGTAGTCGCCGAACTTGTCGTTTCCGAGGGGCTCTCTGGTTCCGAGACAGTTGGAGTCGGGGTGGACGGCCGCCGCGTGGTTGAACACGTCTTGGAGCGTCCGGATGGTGGGATAGAGCGTGGTGTACAAGCCGTCTTTGGCGAGCTTGTTTCTGTAGATCGCGGAGAATCCAGGTTTGCGTGTGCCTGGGAGCGCCACCGAGTCACAGTATTCTCGAGGGTCCCATGGGATCTTCAGCCGAATCACTTCCTCCACGTAGTGGGGGTCTTCTTTGATCAAGGTTCTGTTGGACATGGTGGTATCTCAATGGGTGCGCTACGCAGCAGATGCGGTGACATTTATATACGGGCTCCAACCTCGGCAATCGAGGTTGGAGGGGAAGTGCTGGACGGAACTGTCCAGTTCCGGGGTAAATCGTCATATTGTTGACCGTTGGTACAATGCCATCGATTGGCTGCGATCTATCACCACCGGAGCACGTGTTTGGGTCCATTCCGGCCCCATACCGTCCCCCAGCGCCGGTGAAGCACCGAAGATCTTGGGGTGTTCTGTGGGTGCCCTACGGAGGAGCCTTGAGATCGCTTTGCTCGAAAGGGCTTCCCCACATACCTACAATCTCATGGGCTGGAGACATATGCCGGAAAAGCGGTGGGGAGGGTCTTGTGTAAGCGAGCCGAGTGCCGGAAGCGCACATCGCGGGCGCGTCACGTGACCCCGCTGCCGCATGGGGTACTTCCGCAGGAGGGGAGCGGCCATTTTCATGTGGAATCTGGGGCCACAAGCCACTATGAAATTGGGTCTCTGGAGGTAGCGAGTGAATGTGAACGGGAGGAATGGGCCCACTTGGGGTGAAAATCACGGACGTGGTGGACGCAGACCTCGGATGAGGTTTTCTGGCGAGCAAGTTGATGCTTGCGGAAGGTCGACCACACATGCCTAAAGTCCGACCAGTGCAAGGTTGCATTCTGGGAGAAGAACAAATGCAAGGGACGGGAACGGAACGGTTTAGTTGTGAGCGAGCGCACGGAAGTGCTGTGAGCGGAGGCATAGAGAGAACAGGAAGTTGAGAGGGTGGGAGCAGTGAAAATAGAGGGTGGGTGAAAGATAGAGGGTGGGTGAAAGATAGAGGGTGGGTGAAATAGTGAAAGATGGTACGAACGGGTGAATAATACGGTAGCGGATCAAGTGATGCCCGAGAGCCGTGTGGCATGAAGCGATATGAAGCATATCAAGCCAATGTGGGAGATGCAGGCTGCCGTAGATAATACACTGATAGTGTTTGCGTGTCTCAAAGATCGAATCAGATTCAGCAGATGCTCCACCACATTGTGCAGATCTACATAGAGGAAACTTGAAGGCATTGCGATAACGCCCCATTACATCAATCACCGCCCAAATAAGCTTTGGGGCCTTTTTGTTGCTGTCATTGCATCTGGATGTCATATTTTCTGTACTATAATCGTGATCGTGCAAATATTATCAAGAAATCCGAGGACTTTAAGCTTTTTGCCCTCTTCTGTTCGGTTTCTATAATTTGAAGACCCCCATAGAGCATTATTGATTGGCGTCGAAATCAAATGGGTGGGGATCAGCGAAAGAAGAGGGGCCGTGGGTAAAAACAGCCTGTGGATGAAAGGAGCTCTTCAATTCTCTTAATTTTCTGAAATTATTACCTTTTGTAGCAAATCCGCAGGTCTTCGTCTCCACAAACTCTAGACCCGACAGAGACTATGGAGCAGTTGTTTCTTTCCGTTTCCTATATCTTCCTATCGGTGCCTAGTCTCATCCAACGTACAGTTTTCATGCTCGCACGGAATTTTCATGTTCGCATGGAATTTTCGTGTTCGCACTGAATTCTCTATACGCTCTGAATTCTCCGCAACTCATAGACCTTACCCAATACAATAGAGAAACTAGGGATTGAGCACAATTTTGACATATTATGGCTTAAAGGTGACTATTCTTATTATTAAGTATTCGCTATTGGATTCAATTACTGATAACATAGTTTTTGCTGCTAAAATCGGCTCGTCTCACCGTGTATCGCCATCACTGCTCTCTATTCACGCACATCAAAGTGTCCAAAGAAGGCCAACTCCAACGATGGGTTTTCGGCATTTTCTGGCACGGTCTCCACATGACTTCTCTTCTTTAACAAGATAGGAATGGCCTTGATGATCTCGTCCTCGTGCTTGGAAATGAAGAGAGTCTTCTCATCCTCAAGCTCCTCAGATGGGGTTTCCTTCTTCACCTGCTCACGTCTGATGGCCTCAGTGCGCTCGATGTTGTCTTCCACGTTCTCCAAGTACGAAATGGCGATTTTGACGTTTTTCTTGAAAGTCTCGGTCTGGTGTGCACTGTGCTGCTCTGCGGATGCCTTGTAATCGTAGATGTTGTAGAAGGTATCGGCCAAACCTTTGGGGTCTCTCTTTTTCTTGTTGTCCACCACCATCAAGTAGGTGTTCTCGCTGCCTTCCGTGGCAACGGGAACCTTGGAGATGTAGAGGCCGTGGTCTACGGCGACGGTGTTCTTCAAAGTGTGGGAGATTTCTTCGTTGGTGGGAATTGTCATTGCAATTGCTCAGTAGACTGAATATCACAGGAAAAGAGTGAGAATGAATATACTGAATTAACTCCACCAACGGGTCCGTCCACCCCAATTATATACTAATTGTTCCACCTGAATTGAGCTCCACCTGAATCAGCCTTGTCAAGGTGCAGGGTTTATCGGTAACTTACCTGACTGGGGAGAATTCATGACACAGAACGCAGTACGGAGCCCTATAATAGCGTAGCAACCTATGGCTGACACGAACCGTGCTATGTTAAGCCCCCTCAAAGCGAGGGATAATGTGCCGTGCCCCCGAGGCTTCACTGGTGGGTGATACAAGTAGGGAGGACCGTTTGCACCCATGGTATTGTGGATTGAGGCGATATCTCTAACCATATAGCTGAGCCAGAGCGATAGCTAGCAAGTAGTGCGAAGTGAACCTCAGTACTGGCGAACTGAGAACCGCTGGTTGCTTTGGGATGTTCTGATGCTTGTGCCATGTTTGTTCTATTTTGAGGACATAGTCTCGAATTCCACAGTATTTTCTGTCTACACTATTGTTTGCAGAGCTCTTCGTGGGGGTCTCGTTGGAACTCGCATCACCATTGCCGTGATTCTCCAGCGAAATTGGGGGCTCCCTCGCGGAGTAGTGGCTCGGAATTTAACTTTATTCAGCAACGGCTTGCACCACCGAGCCATCAGAACATTCACACCAAAGCCCTCACACCACCGATATTTAGGCTCCACTGCGCTGTATCTGCCACTATAAATACAAAAGAGGATCCTTGTTGTTGTTACTGGGCAATTACTGTAGAATATAGTCGTCTACACCGTCTCGAGTGTTGTGACCTACTGAAAGCGTCCGTCGCGACTATAGGGAGAACTTACCGACACTTCCGGTGGGCAGCACGAGCAGGTCACTTTTAGTGTCGCAATCACTGCCACCCATAGAAGTAGGAGCGGTGACAATAGGATACCGAGGAATGGTGTCGCAGGCAAGATGAGGCATCTAGGTTGGTTATGTGGTAGTAGCACGCTGTTACTACCGTGTGTATCCCTACCGAGTCTTCCTGCTGCTCGATCTCGAATTATAGGGATTTCCGTAGTGAGTTCCATATTGAAGTGTGGGAGTTTTTACTACTGAGTTTTCTACTGAGTTTTCTACTGAGTTTTCTATTGAGTTTTCTATTGAGTTTTCTATTGAGTTTTCTACTGAGTTTTCTACTGAGTTCTTCAATAAGTTCTTCACTGGATTCTTCAATGAGTTCTTCACTGAGCTCACTGGGTTAAAGTTTGAGTCCTCTTCTAAATTCCATATTGAATTGTGGTGAGTTCTCTTCTAAGTTCCATAGTAAATTCCTATTTTGTCGCACACTATATGTTAAGTTTCGTGCTTCTCTTCAACAAGAACCAAGCGCAGTAGCGAAGTGGAAACGCGCAGGGCTCATAACCCTGAGATCCCCGGATCGAAACCGGGCTGCGCTAATTTTTTGTTTTTCTACGCTCCTACTTTTTGAATCGCGTACTGCACGCAGTGCCTTCTCCATTTAAGACACGTAGTTGATCTTCTATCAGAATATCACCACATCCAACCATGGTATGTTGAACCCCAGGACGTTTAAAGTTCACCACTAACCTCAGGCCCTTCAAACCCCAAAGCAAAGAGCTGCAAACTCCAAGTTCGCTAACAAGAATGCTAAGAAGCAAGGAAGACCCAGGGAAGTAGCCGAAAAGATCGAGTTCCCATTGCCCAAGTCGTGGATAGCGGTCTTGGTGTTCTTGGTGTGTGGTGGAGCCATTTTGGAGCTCATCAGACTCTTCTTCTAAAAGTAACTCAGTTCCATCGAGATCCGTCGTTCATTTGAGCTCTCTTGAAACAATATGTGTGCATCTCTGATCAGTTCGATTTCAATGTGTCAACTATCGAGACAGGGTCTTGTCTTACTTACTACGAGATTTTATCAGAAACCGTGCCATTCACTCAAGAAGCTTGTTCAGTTCATAAATACATACGTCAGAAGATCACTTGCTTCCATTCAAAGGAGTCTCGTCCTCATCTTCTTCCTCTTCTTGGTCAATGTACATATTCTTTATCTCACGGTAGTCGTTTTCTACCCCCGCTGGAGAGGGTTTCTCCCTGATGTCACTCAACTGAATATTCTTCGAGGGGATTTCGTTTCCAAACTCTGCAAACAATTTGTAAAACTCGGCTTGGTCGTTGGTGGTGGCAAAATCGTACGTCTCAAACGTAATGTTGGGGTTATTGATCAAGTTAGAAAATGGGGTGCACGTTTCGATTTCGGCCTGCGAAAGTGGGTTTTCTTGTTCAATCTTCTCCGGCTTGACTTCCCGAGGTTCTGTGAAGGATTTCGGACACTCCTCCGGTGCTGTTGGCTTATCAGGTAATTCATATCGGTAAAAATGCAGTCCGTTATTCGTAGATATTAACTTCAAAGTACTCTTACCATCAAGAATCGCTAGTTGGTTCAACTCGAGCTTTTTACTAAGTTTTTGAATACCAGGATCAATAGACACCCCAGATGATTCTGTATTCGAACACATTGGCAAAGCAACGAATTTCTTGGCTCCAAAGGAGGGCAAGATCCACGAATCTTGATACTGAAATTCATTTGCCATCATCTCCTTATTCAACCTTTGTCCATCCAGCAAATAATTTGTATTGAACCAATGGACCGAGCCGGTTGATTTTGTGATACAACCAAACCCTGAATTCGTGCATGTTCTAGAGTGGTCTGTATGTTCTCCTTTACTGGATAAATTCATGTTCTTCGTAATATGAATTGAATTGGTAAACCAAAAAATATCTTCCATTATCGCAGAAGTTTTGCCTCTTGTGAACTTTCCTAATAACGACAACTCCTTTGGCAACCTGAAAAGATCCCATAGGTATAATGAGTCCCCTCTAGCACTGGAGTGGACTAATTGTAAATCGTATGGAGATAAAGAAACCTTTGAAACCCCACCAGGGGGTTTAAATATTCCTAATACTTTATCATGAGCCAAGTCCACAATCTTGATTAGCTGATTGTCGTTTGGTTTCATGTTCTTTGTTGTTTTTTGAACTGTGTTTGCTGTTGTTGAGGCAGTGGAATATAACAACTTCCCGAGAGTTTTCCCCATGGAATTGATGGTAGTTTCATTTGCGATATCACCGTCAACTTCCTTCTGAGGTGGCTGATCGGAATAGTATGCCTTCACTTTTGATGAGCCTAGTTCGGAAAGCTTGAACAACCCGTCTAAAGCTGAGTTTGAAAGCGAAGATACTAGTCTGTTCAACAAAGGGCCAGGGGGTGGTAACTTCATCGGGGTAAATAAACTGTTATTTTTATGTTTTGGGATATCTTGCTTTGATTTTGTATTTGTTTTTATCGGATCTAGCTTTGGAGAATATGTTGTTTTGTTGTTTTTTGCTGTATAATGAACTGCCTTGAAGAACTTGTACTCTTGTTTCACAGGAGAGTAAACTAACCAGTTATCGACGATATCAAAAATAGGAACTCTATCGTGGTCACAACTGGTTTTCAATATTAGACTTGCGTCCTTATGGCATTCGTTCTCCGTGCAGTCTTGTAGAATTGGATTGGAGGATGATTTTCTAATGTGGTGTAACTTCTCGTCTTTGTTAGCATCCTGTAACAAGCCATCTTTTATAGATAAAATAAGAATGAATCCTTGGTCATTTCCAATTAGCATGAATGTTGGTGAGGCTTTCACAAAATATTTGTTGGACCGAAATTGATACTTTTGTTCTTGGATGACAACGCATGCTTTCCCCACCATCAACTTCTTAACGTCAATAATGGTGACGTATAGTTTATCTTCGATTGTAGAAAGCAAGGCAATTCGGATACCACCGTTCTCTTGACCCAAAATAACGAACTTTTGGGGCGAACGAGGAATTGTTCTCTGGTATTGTAAAAAGAGGGTATCGTTATCAGTCTTGGGGCTAGGGCTACGCCAGTCCCAGACCTCCAAAACCAAAGACTCGGGATAAATCACTATCATCTTGCCATCACTTGTGAACTCGCGTAGGACAGTATCATGGCCGCTGGCAATGACCTTGTTTTGGAGCTCGGTGTTGCCATCGGCTCCCTTCAAGTAGATAACCCCCGTGGTACCATTCTGGCACACCTGGGCCGAGCTGGAGCCGGTGGCGGACTTGATCTTCTTCCAGGTGGCCGAGGCCGTGCCTAGCTTGTAGCCCTTCTTGGGATTCCCGTGGCTGGGGTTAGTATGGTGCCAATAACCATTGATGTGCATTACTTACATTTTGTTGAGCTTGGTCTGGTGGTTGTAGTCTGCCATTCTGGAGGGGGAAACGTAGACGGAATTGAAGTGAAAGCACGAATTGAAAGAGTGTTGGGTACAAAACAGGAGTAGAAAAGCTGGACTATGCAGATAGAGACCCACACAATACCGAGACTACCACACCCAATGTAATGTTGATACTATTATTATACTGGCACGAGTGACTGTTATCGTATGCCGCGGCACGTGATGCATTCACGTTACGCGGCCGATAAGGCCTTCCCACTGGGAGAGGGGGTAGGTCCCTGAGGCCGCGAGGAAACGGGTGAGATTGGTCGGGGTGGTCGGATCCAGAACCAGAACCAGAAGAGTAACCGGAACCAGCTCGAGACTTTAATGCTGGAGTCAATGGGGAGCGTTACTTGGGCGAAGCCTGGGCGAACACTGGGCCTGTGACAGTTCGAGAAGACTGGGTGAAGACTCGGGTCTTTGATGTCTCGGATGGGCCTGTAGTTTATGGTGCGTTTTATTGTTTAGTGAGTCTATGGTGAGTCTACAGTGAGACAGTGAGTCTGCGGTGAGACGGTGAGTCTGCGGTGAGACAGTGAGTCTACGGTGGTGGATTGTCTATCGGTACTTCTATCAATTGGCTGGTCCAGACCGCTAAATGGGTGCCTCATGGGTGCTTGATGGCAGGGGTTTCCAATTTCTGAGGCTCAACAGGCTATTTGGAGTGGTTTGCTCAGCATATGTGTAGGGGGTATAGTCACGGCATTCTGTTGGGTCAGGGGACTATGCCCAAAGAGGCTTCGCGCAGTAGTGGGTGTTTGCTAACATTATTAGGGCCCCTAGTATTTGCACCGTACTGTTCCTTAAGCGAGTGAGCGTTGCAACATGGCCAATATTTATAGGGATATACCTATATTCACCACAGATTCACCACAGATTCACCACAGATTCACCGCATGTCCGCAGCTATTGCACTTCTGTCCACTAGGAATCACCATTACTACGGCCAGATCTACTGAGTGGGCTGAAAACCAGCAGCACTTCATAATCATATAGTTATAATTGTCTTGGATCAATGGCGTTCAAAGTAGTCTGTGCGCACCCCCGTAGTGGGCTACTTTGAATAGGTAATGTCTCGGAATTGAAATTAGCACCTGTATCATATTGTCCCATATTGTGCCACATTGTATGACCATGTATAGCTCATGTTGGCGTGACAGGCCCTGACGTGAGGGGATTTGACGTGAAAGGCAGACTTGACGTAACTGCCGTAATGGGAAGTAACAATTGGCCATACCCCACATACACACCACTATACTGACGTGGTGCGAGAAATGTATTAGATGAACTGTTTACAGCAACTAGCCAGTATGTTCAGTTCCTAAGCACCCATGATACAAAAAATCCATCAGTACCAAAAGCAGTGAAATAGAGTATCTTGGTAACTAAGCTTTTGGCATTCAGTTGGGAGTATCTGTGACATTTCACTGAACCGTCTGGAGACGAGTGTCTCAAGTCAATCATTTCTTTCCCCAGCTCTCACTGAAAACACGAAGGGTTCTCCTTCGAGTGGTAATTCCTTAGATTCATACGTTCCAACTCAAGCTCTAGTGTTTAGATATTTTCGGCCATTTTTTACCCATACTGCTGACTCGGTTCGTTCTGTCGAAAGTAGGGGTATAGACTTGATTGTGTGCCCAATGCAAGCTTAGCTGATGTTTTAGATTTACATAATTGAGTTCTTCTCGCTTACCCTCTACCCGGCTTAATTGAATTGTCGTTACAAATTTACCAAATAGTCTCGAATTTCACTTCTAGCAACTTTAAGATGAGCCGTGAACATTACAACTAGGTCCATCACAGAGTGATATATTTGGGAAATGCTGAAACCGAATTGATTCCATTAATATTTTAATGCATTAGAAATCGGCAACTCGGATCTGGAATTAATAAATTGTTATAAATTGGGAGGAGTGATACTGTCACAACTCGTGTTGAAGAAATTCACAATAAGCATCATTTTTCTTCATAGTGACGATTTCCCTACTCTGTCTTTGTCTCAAATGATTATTCGAGCGGAAATAATGTTCACATGTCAAGTCTTGATTCGGTTCTCCTTATGGTAGAGGGGTTTTTCTAGGTGTTATTCTATTTGACCATTTTAATGGAACCAGTGTACATAGATAAGAAAGAAGGGCAAAATCCAATAATTTTCGTATAGATAAGAGTCTCCTTTCTCTTCACGATGACCATATTAACTCACTTCTATCAGAAAACAAATTCGTGTGTACAATTCAATGCTACTTGATCATGACAGGTATAATCAAGTATTAATCTCATAATAGTTTGAAGTATTTATAATATTCTCATTACTGCTGCTCGACCTGCTAAGAAGAACATGTTAGAGATGAACATTCTCAACGCACATCATCTACGATGATGATATCAAACAGATTATTTCTTCCTACTCAAGTAATGCTTTCCTTGAAAGTTTCGTCTCGTCAATCCAAACGACTTGAAAATTCTACTACGAATATTTTATAGTCTTAATGTTCGCTTACGGATTTCTCATCCTTTCTTACATTCTAATTAGGTGCGATGACTGATTCCCAGGTCTCCGTTATTGGTCCCGAAAATGCCTTTTCTCTAAATCCCTCTATTCGATGCTCTTTCCTGATTGTATACCGCTACAAGATTTCTGGATCATACGTCCTATGTATTTGATATAATAAGTTGCTATGTATAAGAAGTGAATGCTAGTTAAAGTCTCTGGACTGGAGGTTCCTGGTCATTGCTGGTAACGCAACCCTGACACCATCCAACTCCTTGGACATCTTGATTTGACATCCCAATCTTGACGTCTCGGTCAAACCAAAAGCCAAGTCTAACATGTCGTTTTCGTCATCATCAGGCTCTGGAATTTCGTCATAGAACTCAGGGTCTATGATCACATGGCATGTGGAACATGCACATGAACCTCCACAGGCCCCCTCCATATCCAAGTTGTTGGCCTGAGCTATGTCCAATATGTTGTCTCCCTCGGCAACCTCGTAAGTATACTGCTTTCCGTCCTTGGTGATAAATGTGATGTGCAACTCTTCTCCTGGGTTAGGTTTGTGCAAATGACCATGAAGCAATGGGTTGTTAATGTGAAACGATCTAGCCATCAGTATTCTGGGAACCCTAGAGGTCCACCGGAGGCTCGGGCCGGCAAAACGCACCAATCTGGTGGAGTTTCTGAACATGTTGGTGATGCCCGCCACTAAGCATCTGAAAAGTTTTGATAGTCCTAGGGTCTGATTACGTAAGCAGTCGATCTACTGGAAGTCGTATATTAGTGTACTGAGCCAGTGCTCAAGAATATAGAGAAGCAGGTTTGGCCTGGCCCGCTACCAGAACTTGCTGGCAAGTACCAAGAAGATCAAGAGGATCAACACTGCAATAATGGCATAACTTATGAACTTGTTGGCTGTGAGTCTTCTGCTCATGGACTTCAATGTCTTCATCGAACGGTCCACGTAATTATCGGCACCCTGAAGCGTATTTCTGGCTCCGCCGATTTGCTCTCTCTGTGAGCGCAAGTCATTGAGGATGTTTCCTCCGATGGCCTCGGTTTCCAATGCGATACGTTGACTGTCCTGCAATCTTTGGGACGATCTATCCAAAGACGAGTTGTTCTTCAAGAGCTGACGACGTTGCTCGTCTTGCAATCCAACGCCTTCCTCTTCGTCTCTGTATCTATTGCCAAATAGCTCATTTCTATCTTGGTCATCAAGCAATCTCTTCAACTCAAGTTTGCTGTCGTCTATCTGTGTCTTGTATTGACGGATCTTTGCATTGTATGAAGATCTTTGATTACTAGGCAAGTTTTGGACCTCAATGCCCATTTGCTCCAAAACTTCCAACCCTTCATCGGTAGCCGTCTCAATGGCTCTCAAATGGTTTCTGCGTTGCTCTGCGGTTAGTGATGGATTCGGCCCGCAAAATTCACAAATACTTACCTCCTTGGGCTGTGGCAGCCTGCGCCAAGTGAGACTTAGCCTCTTGGATGGCAAGCTGGAAGTCTGATTCGTATATCTCGAAGGAATCAGCCATGTTGATATGGTGGCCAGTATCCCTTTTTTAGGGGTATATATTAGTGCGCGTGACCGATATCACGTGCAGCGCCACTAGAAGCCCTTGCTGCAACTTGCTACTACTTGCTACAGTAGGGTGCAAATAATGATAGTTACTATTATATGATCTAAACTGTTTCTAAAACTAAACTAATCAAGAGTTTCTGGTTTCAAATTCGTCCCCCGAAACATCATCTTCGTCGTCCTTCAATTGGTACTTGTTGAAGGCGGTCTTGATCTGGCTCAACAACTCATCGTCCACCTCAGCATTGGAATCCACCGACCCTCTGGAGGTGGTGGGTGCCAAGTCGTGCAAGTCTTTGTTAACACCTTTGCCGTAATCATCGGTTCCTCTGGCAGCATTGACGTTGCTGTGTTGTTCGAGTTCTGTTTCGTCAAGATCCAAAGCATTGACTGTCATGTTCAACAAGGACTTACCAGACCTTCTTCTGGTCAATTGTCCTGGGAATGGTCCGGACTTGGGGAAATATTGCTTGAAATTCTCCCTGACTTCTTTGTCGTCACCTGTGAAATTGTCTGGATGGGTGCTGTTGTGCAAGAGAACAGAAGATCCCGATTTCTTTGGAGTTCTTGGAGTCTTAGGGACTCTACATGAAACACCATTGTCATGAATCCACTTGGCAACAACTGCAGTCCAACCACACTGGTGAGAAGCTCCCAAACCACGTCCAGTGTCAGCATCGAAATATTCGTAGAATGGAACATAATCCTTGAAGTATTGATCCTTGTTGACCAAATCATTGATACCATTACAGGCTCTGTTGCCTTGCTCGTCAGGAAGGAATAAGTGCATCAATCTATGTTGAATTTCTTGAGCACATTGAGCCAAGTTCAAAAAGTCACCTGAACCCTTTGGACATTCGACCTTCAATTCTGGTCCGTAGTACAAATAAAATCTTTGAAGAGCCTCGACCAATAAGAAGTTAACAGGGAACCAAATTGGACCTCTCCAATTGGAATTACCTCCAAACATTCCAGAGTCCGATTCACCAGGTAAGTATCCAACATGATACTTTTCTCCATTAACATCCATTTCAAAAGGATGGTCTTTGTGGAACTTGGATAATGATCTGATACCGTAAGGTGACAAGAATTCATCCTCATTCAACATCTTGTCCAAGATAGCAATGAGTCTGTCCTTGTTGACCAATGCCAAAAGCAATCTTTCTCCTACACCACGAGCCTCCATGGAAGCAATGTTTCTGTCTGCAAGATCCTTGACATTATTGATAAACCAGTCCACTCTCTTCTTGAATCCAGGGAATTTCTCCAAAATCTCTGGTTCTAAGGTCAAAGAAGCATAAAGTGGAATCAATCCGACTAAGGATCTAACTGGTAAAGATTGAGAGTGTCCCTTGTCATATCTGATTGCATCATAATAGAATTGATCCTTCTCATCCCATAATGAGCTTTCGGTTTCATTGGTTTCACCCTCAATTGCTCCTCTGTAACTCATAGCATCCGAGATTAAAATGAAGTGTTCGAAAAACTTCGATGCAATGTTTTCATAAACTGGTCTTGTTTTGGCCAACTCAAGAGAAATGTTCAACATTTGCAAACAGAAGAAAGCCATCCAACCAGTTGAATCGGCTTGCTCTAAAGTACCACCTGTTGGTAATTGTTCAGAACGATTGAAAACACCAATATTATCCAAACCGAGGAAACCACCATCGAACACATTATTACCATCAACGTCCTTTCTATTAACCCACCAAGAGAAATTCAAAAGTAACTTATGGAATACTCTTTCCAAAAACTCGACATCCTCAGTTCCATACATCTTTCTTTCAATCTTATAGATTCTGTATGCTGCCCAAGCGTGAACTGGGGGGTTAACGTCGGAAAAGTTCCATTCATAAGCAGGAATTTGACCGTTAGGATGTTGGTACCATTCTCTCAAAAGTAAATCGATTTGGTTTTTGGCAAAGTATGGATCAATCATTGCGAAAGGAACACAATGGAATGCAGTATCCCACGCAGCGAAGAATGGATATTCCCACTTATCTGGTAATGACAATACATCGTTGATATACAAGTGCTTCCAGTCCTCATTTCTACCATTAGCTCTGTTCTTTGGAGGTGCTGGTGTATTAGGGTCACCTCTAGACCAGTAATTGTGAACGAAATGGTAAAATTGTTTAGTCCACAACAATCCAGCAAAGGCCTGTCTTTGAACTTGTCTCAATTCATCACTCATTGGCAAAGGACTGACCTTCCAGTAGAATGCGTCTGCTTCGTCTTGACGTCTAGCGAATACTTGATCGAATTCGTACTCATCAATTTCTTCATCCGATTTGGTGAATTTATATCTGAGAGTAACGTAATCTCCTGGTTGAACACCACCATTTTCAGTGAACGAGAACCATGCAGCAGTCTTGGTACCAAAATTATCTGGATTGACGGCATCCTTCTTGTCATCAATCACATAGTCATGGAAGGCATCCTTGACATACTTGTGTGTGTTTGGTTGATCGTACAATCTTTTGGTATTTGTTTCGTTTTCAGTGAATAACAATTCAGGTCTGACGTCAGCAGAAGATTCGGTGGTACCAGGAGCTGGAGCGAATTTGAAAAATTTGGTTCCGAACTTCTCGTGTTCAAGTTTCACGGTGAAATCGTCTTGCTTAGATACCAGGGGCTTGGATTTGTGCTCTTCCGAACCCCAAGCCCAGGTGTTTCTCAAAACAACGTGAGGCAAGATATGTAACGGAGCCACCTCGTTACTTCTGTTGTAGGCGGTGATTCTGAAGAAAAGCTCTTCGGGCTCATCGTCGCCCTTGGCCATCTCGAACACCACGTCGAAGTACTTGTTGTCCTTGAACATTTCGGTGTCGGTGATCTCATACTCTTCTTCCAAACGGGATCTTTTGGCATTCTCATCGATCAACTGCTGATAAGGGAATTTGGACTGGGGGTATTTGTACAAGTACTTCATGTACGAGTGGGAAGGGGTGTTATCGAGGTAGTAGTAGAGTTCCTTGACGTCTTCACCATGGTTACCTTGGGAATTGGTCAAACCGAACGCCTTCTCCTTCAAGATATCATCCTGTCCGTTCCACAATGCCATTGAAATACACACGTTTTGCCTGTTGTCGGAGACACCAGCCAACCCGTCTTCACCCCAACGGTAGGTTCTGGACCTGGAATGCTCGAAGGGGAAATCGGACCAGGCGTCACCGTCGTGGGAGTAGTCCTCCCTGACCGTGGCCCACTGTCTTTCTCCGAGATAAGGTCCCCATCTTCTGTACCGGTAAATCTGCAACCTTTCCTCCTCCTTGGTGAGTTTTTTAGGCATTCTTGAAAATTGATACGATGCCATCCTGGAACAATCGCCACTTATATATGTTGTGAAAGCAATTTTGAGTTTACCAGGTACCTATTAAGCCGTCGTGGGTAGCGCGTGTACCAATTGGCATTATGTGCCGAAGCACCGTGATGGAACAATCTGCCCCAAAAAATTATCGGTGTTTCCACTGATCAGAAGTGAGGGACCCAGAGTTCTGCCTGAGACACCATCGCCATGGCTTGCCCAATGGACCATTCCTATACCTGGGAGTGGGTGCAGTTCACAGTGCTGGGACCGCTGATACTTGGGATTTACCAAGGCAAAGGACTTTCTGGATACTCCATCCATAAGCCTAGGCCACATTGCTGGCATCCCTTGTCCCATACGCCCTGGGAGCCCTCAATGCGTGTGTGTTCTCTTGCAGGATTGCTACGCCAACTGCCTCGCACTGGAGCCCGTGGAGGGAGCAGAGGAGGTGTGAGAGTCCAACAAGAACCAGAACCCCAGCGACTTGCCCGAGCCACGATGCTAGGAGAGGTGCATGTGGAGTCGGGCACGCCAGAAACCATCTGGAGGGTCTCCCTGATTACATGGGGTACCTCGGAGAAAGGTCGTTAGGGGCACTTCGGAGTGGTACAACTCGATAAGTTTGCTAAAAAATAACGTTTACTGTTAAGATACGAAGCAAAGGGGATAAAACAAGAAGCAAAAAACCTAAATCGCAACTGGGGGTAACAATTGGGGTGAAATAACCCAATTGTTCAGTGGGGCAACTGGTTAATTGGTCAATACGTGCATTGGGTTATTGAACTTTTCGGGTATCGGCTCGGGCAATGACAAATGGCAAGTGGAATGTGGAAAATCAATGTGGAAAATGGCAACTGGGCATGTCAACCCTAACGGCCTGGGAATATTACCGGGACTTCCGTGGCATGATCACGGATATGGTCCTGCGCCGGGTCCATCTGAGGTTGTGGCTTATTTGGTTCTGGCGTGGAAATCGGAACGTCCCATCGCCGGCTTGTTGTGCTCTAGTCTCTACAGTAAAAGATCCACACTGAAAAATCACACTGAAAAATCACACTGAGAAATCATGAAAAACCACCTGAAAAATCACACTGAAAAAACAAATAGATCGTACACAGTACACATTTATTGATCTGAAGTGTTCATAATTTATTCTACAGCCTGCTCTGGCAATTCGCTTCATTTATTCCAGATCCGCTATTCGGAAGTGGAGCAAGGCAGGCGTCTCGAGTCCGCTGTGGCTAGTGGCCGATGGGATCAGGTGGTGGCTAGCTCGGAGTCTGAGTTGCCTCGTATTATTTTGACCTTGGAGACTAAAGCTTCGCGGGCTCAGAACGCGATTTTGGAGCAATTTTCAACTTTTTCAGCTCCCAATCTCCTAGGACCAAAGTTTTGGCGGCAGTTTCGGGAACAAGGCCGCTCATGGATGATATCGGTCTCATCGGGCTCAATTAAACGATCTACATGGTTGTGAAACGTGCTTTCTACCACAGGTTTGTTGCTGCGTGAGCATTCTGGTTATTAATAGGTTGCAGAAATAGGTCAACGTCGAGACAATTAAGTCTGGAAATGTCTGCCGTGACACCAACGTCAGATTCGGGATTTCCAGATACACCTTTCGGCCGGGTGTAATATTGAGATGGATAGTGTAGGTTATTTGGGGATGTGGAGAACCATCTCAAGAGAGATTATTTAGGCGAATTCGCATAAAGTTAGAAATTTCGGTTTTTTGCATCAATCTATTTTCTTAGTATGGCTCAATTATAATTACATCAAGACTATAATAGATATCTGCAAATAATCAGCGACTCCATTCACAAGGATAATGAGAGTGGAAAATGTTTCTCACATTGGAATAGATCTCTTCGAACCAAGTTTCATTCTCATGTTTACCCGTATGTACATTCATCCAAACTACCAGTTACGCTCTTGGTCTCACTTCCACTACACAGTTCCACATGAAGGCACGTGATGCGGATCCCTCCCGTACCCATTCAAACTTCACGAGAAATCCCATGATCTTACTCAAGCCTTCGGTTCTGTGTATTCACCATAATCAGCTCCATGACCGTATTTTCGCCCAACGTTTCTCCCGCTGAAATATCACCACTGGCTCCTAAATGCCCTGATCTTGTTATTACTTCCTCAACCTTTGTTCTCCATAGTAAGTCGTGCTATCATCGTGTATATGCAGGTGTCCAAATCTTTGACTGAAAATACTCTCAGCGAAGATACGCTCGTATGGTGAAGCAGTAGAAAGCGCGTCTAATAACCCGATCAATCATCAGAAAGCATTGCAACTATCATAAATCAAGAGACAGTGCTGGCTTTCCACTTTCGCTGACGTTTTTTCTGTTCTTTGGCTCACAAGAAGAGCTTTAGTACAAAGCTGAGTAACTTCCTACCAAAATTCGGTTTTCCTCCGATCATCACCAATCTACACCAATCATCATCAATCATCTCCAATAACCCCCTAACATGACCATTCAAACAGCATTAGATACAGATCCCGGTGCTCTGATCACGGGAAATGTTTCCGGAGACCAACCAGGGTCTACTCCTGTACCTACACAATCAGCTGCCTCAAAACCAAAAAACAAGAGGCTAGAATTAGAATCACTAATTAGGGAGTTTCAAAACAAATTGGGAGCTAACTGGGAGAAGTATCATGAGACTTTGGCGTTGTTTTTGATTGGAAAATTGTCCCGTAATGAATTTGTCCAAACAATAAGCCCATTACTCAAAGATGGATTGATCAAGTATCATAATAAGTTGTTGCTTTATAATTTTGCCAATTCTCTCAAAGATGGGCCCCTTGACTTTTCGAACGAGTTTGCTTCATTCTGGAATAAGAAGGCTCAGAAGACTTCCAAGGTGAAGTCTAGTCAATATGAAAAGTTCAAACAAAATATCATGGGTTTACCAATCAGGGAGAGAAGAAGAATAAAAAACATTACTAGAGATAGTGCTAAGAAAGGTAAGTTGAGCTCCGGTATAACGTTAACCAGACACACTCTTTTACCTAAAATTCCTATGATTCAAGACAAGGAACAACAACAATTGCAAGTTAATAATTTGGTTCAATGGCAACAAGATGTGGTAAATGGTATTAATACTCCAATGTCAACCCAACTTTCAGAATTTCCAGATTACGACAACTTATCCAGAAGGATTTTGATGACGATGAGGGAATATGGCTTAACAGGTGGATTGAATGCTCAAGTAATGGAAGTGATATTACTTGGGTTGGAATCTCACCTTAAAAATATAGTCGAAAGTGCTATCGATCTTGCTAAATATAGGGAAAACAAATATACCAATAATGATTACATCCCATTGGAAAGCAAGGACTCAGATACAATTCCTAAAAAGAGATCTTTCACACAAGTTGATGATAGCTCAAAGGACATTACTTTAAATGTGGAGGATATGTACGAAACATTAGAGATGTTTCCACATTTGATAGAACCATGTGGTCCACAATTGCGTTTGTCTAATGTTATGTTACAGAACGATGATGCAATTCCATACAAGTTGGACTACTATTTACCTCCAAAACACGAAGTTTTGCCAATACCTTCCACATCGATAACATCAACTATAAATGGTTCCAGTAATGATGCTAACTCATCTAACCTTAATGGTAATTTAGATTCCAAACCATTAAATGGTCCTATGAAACAAGAGGACAACAAAAATCAGGTTGAAAAGTCCGATTCCGCACCTATAAAGCTCCAGGCGAGACCAGATTCCCATATCGGAACAACCGATGAACTTAAGTGGGTTCTACAAGATCTTGTTTCTACAATTTGAAATATGAGGTGCAACTGCAAGCGTATACAAGAATTTCAAATTATGTATTATTACCCGGAACCCATCTGTTAAAGTATAAATATTCATTTCACCCTTTTCTTATAAGGTGAATCAATCGAGTTGACATTTTCAAGTGAACGAATCATTTCTTGATTTTCAATTTCGATATCATCATTAACGTTACACATGAATAAACATTTGCTGCTTTGGTAAGCATAATGAAAAAGTTTCTCTATGATTGTAGAATCGTTTCTTGTGCATGTCAATGAGTCAATCAACTTGTGTTGACTTTTCATTGACTGATTGGTAACATCAGCAAATAGTATATCGCTATGAATAGATTTCGCTCCTTTCATGCCTGTAATGTTAATGTTATAGTAACGAGCCGAGCTCTTATCTCTAGGAAGTTGAAATATACACCTTGAAAACTCTTCGATATCGTCAATAATCATTTCTTGTGATTGAATTTGACCTAAATCGATAATGGCAGGTTGTAATGAATCTTGAGATATTTCATGCATGGAGTTAAGCAAATCATAGGCTTGAATATTATTTATTCCCACAGCCCTGAATTTGAAGCTAAATTTCCACTCGGGTCTATTTTGACATTTTTCAAGTAAGGTTCGATAGGCACTTATGATTGAATTGTTCATGATGTCAGAATTTTGTGCGCCGATGTGTAGAACTGATATGTTGTTCGATGCCAAACTGCTCTTTAAAAGACACGAATATTCTTCAGTAATGTAATCGAGTGAATCAGTGGCATCAAACACTTTATTGAAACTTATATTTGCAATGTTGTTCGATTTTGAGTTACACTTGACGTAAACCCTAATTTTACCTTCATGATCCATTATTGAGTTTTCTAAAATTCTTCTTTGATTGTTAAATTTCATTTGCTTACCATGACACAAATGGTACTCGGCCTCAATATTATCCAAATTTCGTTTCCAATCTTTCGATTTCAAGGTTGTTGATTCAAGTTTAATCTCAACACTATTCAAGTTTTGCAATAAATTGGCTTTTATTGCTGGATGATCGCTTATTTTGGACTGAAGATCCTCCATCTGAGTCTCCAACTTGAGATTCTCTGATCTTCGTGCTTCCACTTGTTTTGAAAGTCTGGACAATTCCAGATTGGTCTGCTGCAAGTCCTCATCTTTCGCTTCAAATGTTTCCGATAAACGATTTGCTTCATCTTCCTTGCTTGTAACGTACGTATGTAACTCGTTTTTCAAATTATTCGATTCATCAACAATAGCATCCTGATTTTTAGCTTTTGTCTTTTCCAATTGCGCCTCCATGTCCTTAAGATCCTCAGCTAATTTCTGAATATGTTGAAGCATACTTTCGTCTTGGTATTGAGTGGCTTTTTGGATTTCTGATTGAAGGTTGAATTTAAGCTCGTTGAAATCGTCCTCTAGTTTGAGCTCAAGTTCTTGAATTTGTAAGTCAAGCATTTGCTGTAAATGTACCTTGTCGTTTTCAAGATTTTCTAATTCGCGGTCCAATGTTCTCTTGAACCCAATAGCCTGTAGATTAGCTTCATTCATCTTGTTTCGTACTTTGGACTGCTCGCTCAAAATGGCATCGATTTCATCACGCAAGTCTTCGATTTTGCCCGCAAGTACAATGACTTGTGATTCCAAGGCGTGTATGTCGACCGATGGGGCTGTAGGGACCTTAATCACAGGAGGTGTTGGTTCATCAATTTTGGAGCTATTGAGGGATTGTCTGAGCCTTTCTCGAATACCCAAACATGCATTGACATCGATGGTCCGGACGGCTTTGGTCTTTGCTGGCGCCATGGGTATGCTTGTTGGTTTGGTGGCCTTTGGAGGTGCCATTGCTAGTAATGAGTGTCTTCTTTTGTCCATAGTGGGCAGCCCAATGTTAGTGTGGATCTCCGATAGTGGCCGTTTACGGCGCGACAGTTGGGACGAGTCCATTTTCTTAAGTACCGCAACGGAGACACCAACGTAGAATCGAAAGGTGACGGGATAGAAGGACGAAGAGCGTTGAAAAGGAAAGAAGTATCAGGTATGTAGTTGTAGTGTTTGTGATTTGCATCAGGTAAACAATCGCGGGTGTGGTTACATAAGCAGGGTGCAAAAGGTGCGAATTGAGAGCGTTCTCATCAATAGTAAGGAATACCTTCAATCATATATTTATGAGTCTATCAAGTTAATCATTACGATAAGAGCAGGTATCTTACAGCTTCGCCGACTTGCATGCGAGGTCTATGTCTTCATGTCTCATATCTATTAGATCTATTATATCTATTAATTTTTAGTGCAAGGGTGCTTTTTGGCTTCGTTAATTTTGGGGGATATTTCTAGTAATTTTTGTGGGTGATCCTGCTGGATATTTTTGTAGGTAATTTTGATAAGTAGTTTTGGCTTCGTGAGTTGGGGATACATTTTCAAAACTGTTCGGTTTCTAGCTTCACCTGGTCCAACGACTGTTCCGAGGGGTTCAAGGTATTGGACTCAGTTTCAGAGTCCTCGAAAGTTCCCGGCTTATCGCTGTGTTGGATGAAAATGAATATCACCGAAAAGAGCACACCCAATGCTGCCACTCCGATTCCAAAGTATAATGCAGCTCGGTAGGACTTGACCAACCTGTCGAACTCAGAAAGTTGAGGGAAGTCTCTTGCCACCTCCAACTCGACCGTGCTGGCAATTCCCAAGAACAACGACACAGAGTAGTTCACCACCGTTGAGACCAAGGAGCCAGCCATGCCCTGATGATGATAAGGTAAGTAGTTGGAAAGAATGATGGCCGCCGCAGGAAAACTCATGTCCATGGCCCAACAAAGAATGAACATTTGGCCCATGGAGGTGCGGAAATACGTTTCATGGATGGGCATCGTGGAGAGCATGATACACCCACACATGAAACAGACGGAAGCAAATGTGATGATATACGAGGGCTTTGTTTTGTTAATGATTACTGAAACAATCATCGATGCTATGATACCCATGACGAAGAACGGGATGTAGGTGAGCCCACCTTCGATGGGGGTGTAGCCACGGAGCTTGAAAATGATGTTCCAATAATAGTACTGCCACACTCCGAAACTGCCCCAGCCTAAACTGATGCAGAGCAACACCAAGCCGATTTTGATGTTGAAAATGGCCTTAGGGAGTAAAGGTGACGCCACGGTTTTTTCGAGATAGAAGAACCCCACGATCAAGAGAATGGACACCACCAATAAAACAATTATATATGGATTGGACCATCCTACCACAGGGCCCTGGTTCCATACGAAATTGAGAAGAATCAACCCGCAAATACCGGCGACAGTACCAAGAACATCCAATTTCTCCCAGGCTTCTTTCCAGGTATAGGTGAAAGCGTTCAAGTTATTAGGAATAGCATAGAACAGCGCGATCCCTAGGAAGAATGCAACTATTGCCATGAGCCAAAATGCCCAGGGCCACCACGCCAATTGGGACACCACAGCTGCCATAAGTGCTCCCACAGTTGCACCAGTGGGTCCACTGGCACCCACGAGTCCAAAGGCAAGGTTTTTGCGGGGCCCGTTGGGATAGACACTTCCGAGAATCCCCATTCCACAGGGTAAAAGGAGGGCAAACCCAATGCCTTGGAAAGCCCGGCAAACGATGAAAAAGATCACGGAGTGCAGAAAGGTAGAAAGTCCTGTGATCAAGGTCCAGCAGAAGCACCAGAACCACCCTATAATGAAGACGTTCTTGAGTCCAAAGAGATCACCCAATCTGCCACTCACGAGAATAAAGGTTCCCACTGTGAGTGCAAACGACCCCATAAACCACACCTGCTTAGAGGTGTCGACGCCCTCACCTGATTTGGCAAAATCATCAAGCACGATGTTCATCGTACTCAACGACATGGTGATCCCACCTTGACATAGAAATTGCGCTAAGCAAACAATCAAAACCAACGAGGCTTCATGGATGCCTGACTTAAGTATTGCGGGCCTCGGATCCATTGTGAAGCTCAAACACACCAGTGACAACAGAAATACCTCAGGGACCAGAAAGAAAAACTAATGCTGAATAGAATTCTTCAATCATCAAATTAGTTTGCCTAGTAGAAGGAGCTACAAAATAGTCTCGATGACTTAACGGCGAAAGAGATGTTCGGGTGTTCTTAAACGGGAAGGTGTCTGAGATAGAAGCTGAGCTCTGTGAGGGATAGTACTGAAGCATGGATGTTCTTCTCAAAGTAGCACGCGAATTGCGCCCGGGAGGGCATCGCACCCGGAACGCAATAGTAAGGCAGACGTCAAAATCCATCTGAGATGCGACTACGTAAGCAGGCGTTGAATTCCGTTATCTCTGATAGACAGGCGACCCAGCAGGTGGAATGGAGATGAAGTGCGTGGAGTAAAGGATTTTCACGTCTCGATACGAGCAAGTGACCTTTTCGGGAGTTTAGGTTTGGGATCGGATTATGGTGTTATATTTGCAGGGAAACAGTGCTTTGATGATAGGAGTCGCGCCAGAATAGTCACCAGCTCAACTATGCATTGTTTGGAGTCAAATTCGTCTAATGGCACTTCTCGCCATGAGTCAGAAGCCATGTTGGATTGGCTAGTTTCGATGCTTGACATTTCCTTTGTTGACAAATAATTGTAACAGCTGAAAAAATTGAAAAAAACTCACCTACGCGAAATTCTATTATTAAAGTCGTTAATTTTTATGTAAGGAGTTGAAGTTAGGCGATACTTCAGATCGAGGGTTTCAGTTGAGCCGTGTCATATTGGATTGTTTCCTCTGTTTGGATACGTACGAAAACATTGGCCGCTGCTTTTATTTGCGCAACAGAAGCAAAATCAGGTGTTCTTAAGACGAGAATTGAATGTGTCAGGTGAAATCATCTGAACACTGGAAGTGATTGGATGTACTGGTCTGACAGCGCAATAAACGATTGGTTGGAAATCTTTGTATAGGGGTCATTTTCGGGCACAAATTCCACCGGCGACAAACCATTGTGTACCACATGATGCAAGTAATGGTTCGAGTAGAGCTCCCATAGCACGGGCTGGAGATTGTCGATGTGAGTATCGCTCACGAGGATGAACTTGAGACCGGTTAGCGATTCAAGGTAATGGGCCCGGTAGCTGCCCAAAGTGAAGGACTTGAGCGAATTATTGGAGGTGGGGATCTCTTGTGTCTGGTCTTGAGGCTCCTGGGCGAGTTTGCCGGAGATGTTCTTCAAGGAGTATAATATTCCGAATAGAAGCTTGGAGGTATCGGAGTCGTTGGACTTGTTGAAGGCATCGCCGTTGGTATACTCTCTGCTGTAGATGCAATTGCAATGCCTATCGAAGATGAAGAAAGAGTGGATCATGGTCACAGGATGTAATCACGAGGTAACAGCTCAGCAGTAGACAGTGTGAGATCATTTCCAAAACGGTGATGTCTCGCGATAACGTAATCAGTAGTGCTGGAGCACAGATCAACAACAACTACAACAATAGCAGCCACGGATCAAAGATAAGGCGCGGAAGACGCGGTATGGAAACGATAATAGAGCAACGTCGCAGCAGATAGCGAAGCAATCCGAAACCACCGCCAAAACGGGAAAGAAATGCTCCCCCCGTAGGTCCCTCGGAAGCAAATCGAGATTTCAGCTGTGAGTCAGAATTGCGCTGACTCAAACCACCCCGTGGCTCCAGCCCTCCACAACGTTGCGGTGTGCATGCACCAGGTCAGTGAAATAGACACAGTGAAACAGTGAAACAGTGACAAGAGTGACTGAGGTGACATAAGTGACAAAAGTGACAGCACACGTGAGCGGACGAGCATGGTGCCACCATGGCCGTACTGTGGAGCGCGCAGTGTGGAGCGACACCACGGGGCCAGAGACAGTTCCAGATGCAGAGGCAGTTCCAGCTCAGTTTCAGGGGTCCAGCGGCCAAACTGTGAAGCAACCGGGCCACAGTGGGGTCTAAGCCCAACATCCACGAACCACAGGAACCACAGGAACCATACAACGTAGGAACCAGAGAACAGCGTGGAACCACCAAGCTTATCGGGCCTGTGGTTCCACATGGTTCTACGATTGCACAAGACTCCCAGCGGTTTCCGTTCCACAGCTCTAGATCCACTATTAGTCAGAGATTTCTCATGCTGCGCTAATCAGAAAGATCATCCACGTTCTGCCAGGTTCTATAGGGCGATGCGAGACACTGAAAAATTGGAGCATGGACCACGGAGGTTCAGTCCCGTGGGGCCAGATGAGCAATCCACCTGCCAAAACGACTCGCCCCAGGCAATTCCAACCGTAGCCGTAGCCGTGTCCCGTAACCTGAGCTATGATCTGCTGGCTGTAGCCTCTGGCACATGCTCTCTAGTACGCTACCGTGCTCTGGCAAATCCCTACTGATCGCCCCGATCGGTCAATCCCAACAGATCGCCTCAGTGCGATGCTGGGGAACTGCTGAAAAATCCTCCCACAGCAATACGGGAGCGGTGGTGAAATGAAACGAGCCCCATGCAGTACGGGGCCGGTGAGTCAGGTTAACGCCACTGTTGTTTGCAGTTCCTTGTTGGAGTTCCTCGTTAGGAGGCCATGGCTGCTTGTACACGTGAGATGGCATTATGAATCATCGTGTTGTGCGTGACTCGGACTCCACCACTGCTCCGGTGGTGAGGTTGGCCACACATCTTTAAGCCGCACTTCGCTGTTCCTGCACCGTGGGGGGGGCCACGCTCCACAGTGCGCATCTGGGGATTACTCACATAACTACCATTGCAAATATATATAGACCCATTTCCAGATCGAATGCTTTCACATCTTCATCAGTTTGAACTTCAAAACATTTGAATACCCCGGATTCCACACATTCCCGTATCGGACTCCCTACGCACAATTCTACGCTCCACGTTCTTAGTCCCTCAGCTAGAAGAAGCCTTCCATCTCGACCGCAGTCAATTTTCCACCACTACAGAGTGCTACCACGTTTTGGCGTATAGACCACTCCAACAAATTCGTACCAGAAAACAGCCCACGATGAGTATCGAGTACAGCGACGATATTTTCGAGTTCAACGACGACGTGACGTCGGCCCCAACCTCGCCCTCCTTGGACGCTTCCGTTCCCGGATCTCCCTACGAGGACTACGGTTACAACTATGGATACAACTATGGCTACAGCTACGGGTACAGTGCCCCAGAAATGGACCACGAGTCCGAAGCCAACCCGTTCCTCTACGAATGCTGCATATGCAAGCAGACCCACACCACCCCCTGTGAACACAGCGAAGAAGAAATGAAGTTGAACAACCAGTGGATCATGTCTAACTACAGAAAATGGCAGACCTCCGTGGTGAGCATATAACGTGTGCACAGTTTCATGATTTTTTGGGTTCTTGGGGTGCCGGTAGGTTATGGCACAGGCAGTTTGCATTTAAAAGTTTGCTCTTCCAGTTAACTATGAGTATATGATAAAAAAAATAAATTAATTATAGACGTAAATAACAGTAGTAGTTACCCTAGAATTTTCTTCTGTGTTCCAGAGGTGCAGCCTCTGTCCGGGCAGAGGGTGCCAAGTTCCAAGTGGTTCGAGGTTCCACGATTGTAGTGGTTCTAAACGAGTGCCAGATGAATGCCGTTACGGACCCCCTGGAACCACCCATACGATCTACAACCACCACAAGAATCACAAGAATCACAAGCCGTGTTCCGCCACCGCTTCGACCGATTGGTTCAAAAGGATCTGGGGAATCGGATGGAAAACCTGGATGCGCAGTTTTAGGCTGGATCTGCTGGATTCGCGACTGTTCGTCCGATGTTGCCATAAACTGATTTAGGCAAGTTTTTCTTTTCCTTCCCCTCGCATGTTCCAGACTGGTTTTTCTCGCAAAATGGCGGTGGGTTCGGGGCCCCAACCACCGCCGAGCCGTCGTGGTGGGCAGCGCTAGAGAGACGGTGCGTCGCTACACGAAGCAACAATGCGCTATTTTGATGTGACAATGGGGTGCGGGCGAGGAAATTACTGGGATGTCTCACTAGTGTCTCACTAGTGTGCCACTAAGTCGCTCACTAAATAATGCCTCACTAGTGTCCCACTAGGTCGCTCACTAAGTCGCTCACTAAATAATGCCTCACTAGTGTCCCACTAGGTCGCTCACTAATTGCTTCAATGTCCGCCAATTGACTTTGTTCCTCACTAAAGCGCTCACCGAGTCCCACATGCCCCTATAATCTCCCCGTTCTCCCATTTCCCCTATACTCTCCCTATATTGATCATGTTCCACGTAGGATTACAGATCCACGCCCACGGTCCAGGTTGAAAGATTCCAGCCTTTTCTCCCCGGTAGCTCGATCGGAACACCCAGCCCTCAGTGCCCTACTACAGTCCAAGGCTCTACAAGGCCTAGATCTGAAATTCTTGATGTGGGCAGGAAATCCATTTTGCTCGCTAAAACATCCTGTCGCTAGAGATTAGCCTCTTGCTTAGTGCTTCCTACCAGTTACCAATTGCTAGTTGCATGTTGCCACTGGCCAGAGGCCACGACCTCGACCACCGAGGGTCATTCGGATTGTCGTTTGTGGTATTATGGTTTGGTCAACGGGTCCCTATTCTACATTTGGAACCTTTTGCTATTGCGCTATTCCCTGTATGGTCTCCTGTTACAGAGCCCCAACGGTTTTTTCGTGCCCTGCACACACCACCACGGTCTAGTGGTTAGGGATTATCGGGTTGGGAAAACTTTTCACTGTGGGGTGAGCTGGCTCTGGCCCTAGTTACCACCAAGGTTGCCAGAGCTCTTACGTGCAATTGGAAGGATCTAGAGACGTGGAGCGATTCCGTACGGTATCGTGTTAGGATTACCGGGATCGGCTCGCCCGTGTAGGCCATGGCAAGGCAAAGCGGTGAAAGCCACCCAACAATTCTTGGGTGAGTGTAAACGCTTTTTAAATAGCTCATGCTGTGGATAGGGCGGAGAGCTGAAGGTCGGAGGTGGAATACCGGTATTGGAGGCGTAGGCCGATTCGGAGTTGATAGAGTCTAGGTTCAGCTTGGGCCTGGCCACGTGATCGATCACGTGACTCATATAGAGAAAATTCTGACGGTATGATGTCACGTATGGGTTCTTTCCCAGTATAGTATCTGTGCCTGGCGTAAAGACAAATATTTATTCGGGAAAGAGACAAAAACCAAGTCTATTCGAGAGTGTCAGTTTGTCATATAGTCTCCGCTCGTGTTGAGTATGTGATCATGCTATTACAGTGAGAGCTCGAAAAATTCAGGCTTCAACTTCAGGATCAAATGTTCAATTAAGTTGTTGCCTGCTCGCGTCTTTCTACACTTTTCACTTCTAATATGTATTGCAGTATGGGTGGGATACCTAATCCTTCTTTTCCAAGTCAATGAACTTACCACCAGAAGCAAATCTTGGGTGTCTTGGGTCATTGATGAACTCGTCAGAGTTTTGGGAGGCGACGGAACCCTTGTAGATCAAGTAGTAGGTGATAACGGCTAAAAGTTAGTAATGGTCGAGGACCAGGTAATAATTGGTGAGATTGACTTTAGGATTTTGATTAAAATGAGCGTTGTAGGAGAATCATGTGTGGAATTTCTATGTCGATGGATCTTGCTCTCAATTGAGGAAGTTCATTGGGCCCTTGGATTCACTTTCATTTCATTTCGGAGACATTCTTCACTCATCATTTTCTTTCAACTATACCACTAGTTCTTTGGTGTCTATTATACTGCTTCGACTTTCATGGACGGAGAATTGGGCCTATTTCTGAAAAAGGTTGTTTATATTGGGAGGGATGGATAGGACGTTTCCATCAATTCTGCTGATTTGGTTCAATGATTCTTATTCTGCTTCATTTCTGGTGTGTTCTGGATGATATTCGCGAGTTATTCTTGGACTTCGGCCATACTTTTCAGGGAACTTGATTTCTCTTGTGAATCTCGGTTCTCCAGCCATGAGTGGCCATCAATCTCACCATTAGCTCTATTTGAACGGTTCCAGTATTACATACCACCAGCAGCGTAAGGCCACAATGGCTTGGCAACAGGAGTTGGGAATCTAACAGCCATCTTGATAAGTGAATGTTAAAAGAGAGTATTAATTCTCAGTTTTTTTACAGTGTCGGGAATGATTGGAGGTGCCTCATTGGTTGAGAAGTGCGGTGTGCGCACGACTTCTTTAAATAACGATATAGTAGAGACCAATGGTGGTTTCAATTCTGCCAATAAGTGCTTATTAGACAATCTATCTCACTTGGTGGTTGGTGTTGGTGCAATCCATCAGCAAGAATTTACAAGGAAAGAATGCAGAACTTAATTTATTAGAGCTACAGTTGATATAATTATCACTGGAGTTGTTGTGAGGGAGTCTCACGCACACGATTTGGTGCTGTATGGGTGCGAACGGGTTCGGAGAGTGAAGAAGACATAAAGTCAAACCTCGGTATTGGATATCTCGTAGATTCGTATTTCCGGAGTCTCCGCTTGAAACCAACAAACGGAGTCCAAATGTCCCGGAGCAAGGCAATTTTCTCGAATTTTCCAGGTCTTGAACCGACTATCAAGTGCAACATGCCAATTTTCAATGGTGGTTTCGTTCCGAACTGTAGCAGCAATGAGTGCCATAGAGGTTCCAGTCTTGAAAAAGTCGTCAATAGTACTTGCCAAAATGTCCAAGATTGAAGAGTCATACGTGACATCTGCTGCCACCAAAATGTCCACCTTGTCAGGTGGTAGTTGGATGAAATCAGCAGTATGTGGGTTGGTGGTTCCCCAAAGCAATTGCTGGCACCGTATGTTCGTAATGGAATCCGTAGAGTTAGCATGGAGCGTTTCGCTGAGATTATCCATCAATGTGGCCGAACCGTCGGTGATGATCAATTCCGTCAACAGCTTTTGTCTAAGACCCAAACTCAAGAGACCAGTGCCCCCTCCCAACTCCAAAACCGACTTTCCAGTCCAGTCAAATATGTCTGAGTTGAGATAATTTGCCATATACAAAGCCGCCTCCCATGTTCTAAGACCGGTGGTGTTTGCTCCAGAGATCAACCTTGGAGTTTCGTATATGTGTATGGTGTTTTCTGTAGTGATAGTGTGCTCATCTCCAGTAAAGCCTCCCACATAGTAACTCACCTTATCTTTGGCCATAACATCAAGTTCCTGGGCCGAGAGAAGTTCTCCACAATAAAGTACATATAGCGATTCAAACACTTCTTCTCCCAGCTTTTCTATCTCGAAAATGAAGGCTTTAAGGAATGTCTTCACATAGTATGGATTGTGCTGGATCATGTCACTTTCAGTCAAAAACTGATAGATTTTTTCTTGTATTTCGTACAGAAGAATTGATTGATGTTCTAGAGAGAAGATCTCTCGTATGGCGACTCGTTGCTGGAGCCATACCATCAACTTGGAGTAAGAAACTACCTTCATCGATGCGTGTAAGTAATGCTCATCTTCATTGCAGCTATTCACTACTTCACTATATGCAGGACGCCAAATAGTACTGGCTACAGAATCTGGAGCTGGCCAGCAGCCAAAGGCCTTGAGAAGCCTAAGCAATTGTACCTAAGACTCTGATTCTCTTGATTCCTCCATCAGGAATCATGGTCACCATAACGTGAGAAAATGCGGACGAGTTGGTGACGTCGTAAAAGTGTTCCTTGTCTGGACCAGTTTTGGAGTCACCTACTAATTCTTGCCAGCTACTGGAGTCGTGGGGTGGAAGTTTCAGCTCATCTGCAACGTTGATGGCCTTGACGTTGACCTTTTGTGGGAAATTACCTCTGAAATGAGCGGTATCCACAACAACTTGTTGAATCTTACCCACCGCACCCAATCTGATAATTACCCAATCAACATGGCCTGCAGTTCTGGATCTTTTAGTTTCCCACCCATCAGACATATCGTGGCCTCTTCCTGGAAGTAACAAGTTGTCAGCTGAGCCGAAATGCTGATCTGAGAACTTAATGGCCACACCTCCGTTGTTGACTTTAGCCAAGTCTAAAACGGTATCCTTGATCAGAGGATGGATGGGAATGACAGATCCATAGAGTCTGAAACGTGCAATTCCTCCGTCTGGGTACATTCTCAATCTGGCATGCGTATAGTTCTTTTCAGTGAGTCCATCTCTGATGAAGAAGTGACGCTGAGAAGGTCCACATTCCACCTTAGAAATCACAGTTTCCCAGTCAGATTCACTGGCGGAGTCGATGTCTCCACCATCCAACTTTTGAATGGCCTCCACTGAGATATGAGGTGCATGGTTACCGTTGAAAAAGGCAGTATCTACCTCTGCACCAATCAATCGTGCAGAAGACACACCAAGCTTGAAAGTGACCCAATCAGCTTCTTCAGGGTTGTGTCTTTTAGTTTCCCATCCGTCGTACCAAGCTCCGGCATGAGTGAATCTGGTAGGATCTCTGATGGGTGCCTTTGGCTTGATCAAGTTTTCAGCAGCAGCAAACCATTCGTCGCTGAATTTGAGCACTTTTCCGCCGATCTTTTCACCAATCACATCGGTGTAGTTGCAGACGATTTGGGATTGGAATTCTTGTTCGGAGAGGACTGTAGTCATGGTTGGTATCTTAATGTAGTTGAGGAGGAATTGGGGTTGGTTATAAAACCCATTCGGTGATCTCCGCTACCTGATAAGCGGCACGTGATCGATAGGTCGTGATTCCGCACTTGGCGGATGTTGGGGAAATGTAGCACGTGACCAAGTAACACGCGCACACTTCCAGATTCGTAGGGATGCAGTCATGTGACCATGGTCACGTGAAACGCGTTCCATATTCGAAATCCACCACGTCTATTGTGTGCCTCCCAGCGGGAAGGACGGCTGACTCATTCCCTTTTTCAAGGCGAAATACGCCGTTTCCCCAATTTCAGATGTGTGCCTGTAGAGGGGAACTGCTGCTTCATAACCGTAGGCCATTTCAGCGTGCTCCGTAGTGTTCTATATTTATTCATCAGCATTCCGATGACACAGGCTTAGGCGTTCCTAATATAGAATTGGCGGCCTGAAACCAAACCACAAGGCGAAGCTCCTCGGAAACCTAAGTCACAAGCCTCATATCTAGGTCTGCAATCCGTCCCATCTTCATCTGCCCCTCGTACGGGCGTATCTAGCCTAGGATTCATTAGTAGGATATAGTAGACCGAAGAGAGGGGGCGGAAGCGTCAAAACCGTTGCGGAACCCTTGCTTGGTTTATGATAGGATTGTGACAGATATTTACGACTACCAAGAAAAATCGGCCTCGAAAATCCCCAATTTTAGATCAGTGCGTCAAATTTTCTGCAACAAAAATTTACCGATGCGGAGTTTACGAGGAGGGAACAAAACTCTGCTGGCCAATCACCACCACCTCATGCATGTAATGCGATAGCCAGAAGTGGTCTTTAACGGCAGTGACTACCGAAGTGCAGGTAGGGATGGGATGAGAGAACATAACCAGACGCCTTCGGTTCAATGAGATGGTCATGAGGACCAGGAACAGGAAGATAGCCAAGGGAAGGACGCCCTGGCCACTCTAACTAATTTCAGGTGGTTCCTCGCTCTCGTCGTTACACGTGGACCACCACGTTCAACGGTTGCAATGACAAGAAAAATGATGAGCATGGTTCCTGGTGGTAGTGGTCTAAGTGGCCCTAGTGGGTCAGGAACACTTGGTAAAGGAACTAACCAGACACATGGGCAGCCCTTCCACCACACCGATTAATCCGAGCATTCTTGGATCGCTCGATCAGAAGAAGTCAGGAACTTCGGACATGTGGCTCCCCAAGATAATAAACGTTGCGAAGATGATATAGATAATTTACTAGACGTGCGAAGTTTTAGTTCAGCAGAATGTTGGACTCTGCTAATACCGTAGTCTGCTAGCATGGTTGGGTCTATGGTGTTCAGGTACCGTGGACTATGATCATACGATAGTACTATAAGAAGACACTTGGGCCTGCAGTAGTTCCAGTGGAGATTAAAAGTGTAGATCATCACGCCTCAACCTCCAAACCGCCCCATGTACACCGGGTAATATTGACCCTGTTGTCAATTCTATTGGCTCAGTTGGAACGATTATCCCCAGATCAAAACCAGCGCACAAAACTTTTTAGGTGCTGTAGACCGTAATTCAGTGTCAAAACCACGATGGCCGCGTGGTTATTTTTAGGGCAATTAAGCCCTAAAATTGAATTAGCACAATCACTTTATTCGGTGTAATTCATGATGTTGCAAGGGGCTTTCTGACCTTGAGTGTTACTTCATAAATACCCGCCATTTCTCTCCTTCTTGTCTTATCTCATCAGCTTCCTATTGCGATTTTCAACCAGATGTTCAAAGCTTCCAGAATTAACAGCATAATCGCTATATCGCTTACGCTCCTCCTCGGACTTGGTGCCTTTGTACACATCACCCAAGGGGCCCAGTTCAATTTGGCAGAGAAATTGAGCCTTGTCAAACGTGAAACTGATGGAGACTTCGAATTCAGAATATACTCCAATAATGTGCGTTACGCTGGTGCGAGAAAGAGGCTCGATGGTGAAAAGCCGTGGTCTGATAGAAGAGCAGGTGTGATCGATGCCATCAAGTCCAGATCCTCAGAATACCCCGTTCTTGTTGGACTTCAAGAATGTTTGTATAACCAACTCAAAGATGTTCTTGCAGGCTTGAACGACAGAGGGGACGTGAAATGGACTTATTATGGAATTGGCAGAGACGATGGAATTAAATCAGGTGAATTTTCTCCAATTCTTTATAAGGAAAACGAATGGACTTTACTCAACAGCACCACCAGATGGTTGAGTACGACTCCAGAAACTCCTAGTATCTATCCTGGAGCTGCCACCAAAAGAATCGTAACCATGACCACTTTCAAGCATAATCAATCTGGGAAGATCATCAATTACTTTAATACTCACTTCGACCAAAAATCTGCGGACGCTCGTAAATTCAGTGCGGAACAAGTTTTGACATACATGAAAGAGATTCCTAACCAATACCCTTCGTTTTTGAGTGGAGATTTTAACTCCATCAACACCGATATCTGTTATCAGACTTTGAGTAGCGATTTGGTGGATACCAGCACCGTCGCTTACAACTTCTACAACACTAATTTGCAGACATACAGCGGGTTCAATGCTCAGTCGCACCAAAACGATATCGACTTCATCTGGGCTCCTCATGGTTCCAACGGCGAATTCGACAAGGTCCGTGTAATCGGATACGAAGTCCTCGATAACATGTACCACAACTACCATTTCAGTGACCACCGTCCTATTGCTACCCATTTCAAGTTGTGGAACTGAGGAGCTATAGAAACGAATTCGAAATGAGCTATGGAAACAAAATTGAAATGAGTTAGGCTCTGATCTTATTACACAGGCGAAGATTTCGAAATCACAACCAATTCAAAGATGAAATTGCACATGCAATTAGAGTGGTTATACACGACGGGAAAACCCAGGCAGTACCTCTACGGTATTGAAAGTCGACTTAAGTGTCGATCATTGCAATTTAAAATATAGGAAATTAGGATAAGGGTATATTAGATTAATATTCACAACACATGGGCTACTTGTAGATTAAGATATGGTTGAGGTGATTCACCTGGTCTTACGTAAGATTATTCCATCTGATATGTCAAGATCGCTTGATAACAGTGTGGATTGAGAAAATACATCCGAGGTCCATGTAAAGTGTTCCTGGATTTACGTTCGATAGAGGAAGATTTTCGATACGATCCGATTCCGAAAATCAATGCACGGGTCTCATCACTCCTTAGTAATGACGTGCCAGAGCGCGCAGAGAAGAATTGCGAGTGTCTCGACAAGGTTAATATGTTTGATCGATCTTCAGGGTTGAGTAAGCAACTTCTGGTTTGAAGTAATGGTTCTACCGAAAGTTTCATTGCGCTAAGCTCGTCGTCGACGATCATCTCTAACGAGCGGCTAATTGGTGTCCTTATCATGTTCATTTTCAATTCCCAGTTGGTCCACACAAACAGTCAACAGCTGTAGCTTTGACACATTCGCATCCAGTGAGTCACCAATTGCGAGACTTGAACCGTTGACAAAAGTGTCCTGGTTGTCAAAAGTAACTTGGAAAATGGGTTGTCAAAAGTACAATTGAGCGTTACCCGGGTCGTTTAGGACGCCTGCCTAAGCTAGACGTCTGTGAACTCGAGCATCCGACATGAATACCGGGAGCACTCCGCAAGGTGCATTCGTCGACTAAGCGAAGCCGGAGAGCCGGTGATCAATGCAAACGATTGTGACTGCAGACCTCAGCCTCCCTCCTCCTACATCTCCTGCTTCACTACATCTACCATGTCGATATCCCAGACGTACTCCTGTCACTTCCATGTTATGTGTTTCTCAGTAGGTTATGATACGGAGTGGCAATTCAACAGGTCAGGCAAGCTAAAAATATGTGTGGGACCTTACCTTCCCATAATATCAACGTTCAGAGTGTCCACTGTGTCTAATAGTGCATTCCAACGCAAAACACATAAATGACAGGAGTGCACTCTGAGGCCGGCTGAACAATGTGGTTTTCAGCCACTTGGCTAGGTTACGACTCAAAAAGATGATCCAGTCCGAAGATCGTTACAGACGCATGTTATCTAGTATTGGCTGCATGCGGCACACCACATCGAAGCTATTGTTATACGTAAGGGTGGAGATCATTTACCACGTGAACATTTCAGTCTTGATACATGATTTACGGATACTTCAAAAGTATTAAAGAAACTTGATGGACCTTGGTCAAGGCCAAATGTCGTCGTCCTCTGCTCATAGTGCTGAAGAGGCCCATCTTGAACTGGTGATCCAACATGAGTCGGACCATGATGACTCTCGCCAGCTGAGCTCGGGAACTGAGAGCTGCGAAAAACAACTCCAGGCCAGTGAGGAAGCTTATGAGGAGAAGTACTACGAAAGTAACGCTGGTGATGGAACAAAATCCACCGACCACTACGTTACAGGTATACATCTCTACCTCACGATAATATCGTGTCTCTTGAACGTCTTTCTCACAATTTTGGATCTGACAATCACCATCACCATCTACACCACGGTGGGAAACAAGTTCGGTGGTTTCAACAAGATCGATTGGTTGACATCGGGATTCATGCTTCCAATGTGCATCATGTGTCCTACTTACGGAAAAATCTCTCTTGCTTTCGGTAGAAAGACCACTTTGATTGCAGGAATTGTCGTATTCGAAGCAGGTTCTTTGATATGTGCCTTATCCACCAGTATGAACATGCTTATTGGAGGAAGAGTTATACAAGGTATCGGAGCAGGATGTGTTCAGCCCATCACAGGTGTCATTCTTACGGAATCGGTACCTATTTCCTGGAGAGCGTACTCTCTCAGTCTCATGGCTATCTCGTACTCCATAGCTAGTGTGTTGGGACCTTTCGTTGGAGGGGCTTTCACTACCCATGTGAGCTGGAGATGGTGTTTCTACATCAATATACCATTTGGAGTAATTGCTTTGGTTATGTTGATTTTGAGTTATCATCCTCCAAAACCCACGGGCAACTTTTGGGACAACTTTCTGAAGATCGACCCAATTGCCAATTTCTTGTTGGTGGCAGGATTGGTGCTTCCATTGGTTGGCTTGACATTGGTGAATAACCCCTACGAATGGATTTCAGCAGCCGTTTTGCTGTGTATCTTCATAGGATGTCTCTGTTTCGTTGCTTTCTGGTGCTACAATTTCTTGATAGCCAAAGACCCATTAATCGCTGGGTATATCTTTACGACTCCGCAAATCTTGTTTTCATCATTATCTGGATTTTTCAATTATGCATTCTTCATGACGAACATGACGTATGTTACGATCTACTTTCAAGTGATCTTCAATCACGATGCGTTCCAAGCGGGTATCGACTTATTTCCCATGATTGTTGCAGCTACCCTTGCCGCTGTAGCGAATGGTTTGGTCATTAAGAAAACCCTGATGATAAAACCATCCTACATTTTTTCAGGTATTACAGGGGTCGTTGGTAACAGCTTATTGCTCCTATTCGACGAGAAAACCAAGACCGGAAAGCATATTGGAATTCTTATTGTTCTGGGTATTTCAGCCGGATTCCAAATCCAGACAACATTGATATCTTGTCAAATGAAGGCTCCAAGGGAGGTGACCGGCTCACTTATTGCAGTCACCACTTGGGCTAGTTTCATGAGATTCTTTGGAGCTGCAGTAGGGGTCATCATATCAACATTAGTGTTCCAAACTTCCAGTGAACATGAAATTAAGAAGTTGCTTAAGAAGGCCCCAGATGCAGTGAAGCAGCAATTACAAGGTATTGATACTAGTACTCTCATGAATTCTCCAGATTTGTTGCGTCGTTTTGCACCGGAATTTCGTGATAAGATTATTCACCAGTTGATGATTTCGATCAGAAAACAATTTATTGTTGGCATTGTGTGCGCTTCATTGGCATTGATTTCGTGTATGTTTGCTACCAATGAGCGTGTTCCAAAGGAAGAAGAAATCGTAATGGAGAAGTCCGACGATTCGAAAGCATAACCACCATCTTTTTTAGCAGCAAAGGAGGGTGCAATATTTCTCATTTTTCATTTTCAAATATCAAGCAGTTTCTTATAGATTTAATTTACGAATAATTCATATAAAACGAGTCAAGAACCTAATGGCCTTGTGGTCAACACCTACTTCTCTGGAAATACTGCTTATACTTCAAGGTGCAAACTGTGAAGGTGGAACCTGTAACTAGTTGGTCTATGTATTGGGAGCCAGTGGATCTCCATTTTCATAGTGTGAGAAGTGAGCTGAAAAAACCTCTCACTGAAACTATAAGCTTAGTCGAATGTCTCTAGTTTCGCACAGGCTTCCCAAACGAGCAATCGAGGTTTTTCCACCTCACTGAAGGCAAAAAATTGTATTTCACTACTACTACCACTATTGATGATGAATATAGGATTAAGCAAACGATCAATAAGATCGTTGCTTAGACATGGAAGCCCTAGAGCTTCTATTGGAATACCAATCAAGCAGTTCCATACCACAAAACTACTTAAGCAAAGCCATCATAACGATGACAATGACTCGGTGAATAGAGAAATAAAGAAGTTGAAAGAATTAAAGGATACCTACAACAAGGCTGGATTCTTTGAGAAATTCAAGTTGAGACCTCAAATGCTCGAACAAGAACTCAAGATCACTGAAGCTCAGTCCAATAAGCTCATCGATGAGAACATCAAGACCCCAACCATAGAAGTGTTTGATACTTCAAGTCCTGTAAGTATCAGAAGGTACCAGGTCGTATACAAATTCATGTTGAACTCGTTCGTAAACCAATGCAAAATCTATGCCACCTCTCCAAGATCCGTCACCAATGTCAAACCAGATATACTTATAGAGGAGATTATTGATATGTTCAAAAAAGTCCATCCTGACATCACCCCCATTGAGAAGGCGGAAATCTTGTTCTATTTTCATATCTATTATTCGTTGTCAAACAATATAGTGTTTTTGGACGAGCTCAAGTTTGATGACCCTGTCGTCAGCAAGCTCTTAAATCAATATGTTAGTATGACTCCCACTGATGAAAGACCACAATCGGTACAAAACATAGCACTGGAGGTGAACGTTTCCCCTGAAGTTGTTCAAGGTTGGTTTCAAATCTTTGATGATTTATCTTCGACCCCTTTCAAAGAAGGTAATGAAAGAATGACATGTCCTTTGTGCCCTTATGAGTACTCCCAATATGAGGGTATGATGAATGATTTCGACAACTTGAAGAAGAAGTTCAAGTATGAAGAGGCTTTTAAACCTTTCAACTTCAACACTAGCAACAGCAACAACTCTTCGAACAAATCAAACAACACCCACAATAAAAACTCCAACGGCAAGAAGGATCCCAACAAGCCCAAGCAAATTGACTTTGAAATAAACCTTAACAGCTCTCCAATGAAATATTTCCAAGTTGGTGCAATTGTTGGTCTTTTGGTCTATATCTTTTACAACATGTCCTCCGATCAAAAGAATGAAATTTCATTCCAAGAATTCACTTCCAAGTTTTTAAGTAAGAACCTTGTTTCAAGAATTGTTGTTGTGAACAACAGGACGGCATTGATTGAATTAAATGAGAACGGAAAGGCTCAAATTGGCCATGGTGACAATCTTCCTCAATACTACTTCAATATTGGTTCAGTTGAAACTTTCGAAAGAAGTTTGAGGGAAGCTCAAGATGAATTTAAAGTTAGTGACGCTCTTAGAGTTCCAGTAATCTTCTCATCCGAAGGAAGTACAGGAAAAATTTTGGCAAACTTTTTGCCAACTGTTTTATTTTTGGGTGCCATTTTTTACATGACCAAGAAAGCAGGAAGCATGGGTGGAATGGGTGGACCATTGGGCTTTGGTAAATCTACAGCCAAGAAGTTTAATCAAGAAACTGACGTGAAGATCAGATTTAAGGATGTTGCTGGAATGTCGGAAGCAAAAATGGAAGTCATGGAATTCGTGAAGTTTTTGCAAAACCCGGAGAAGTACGAGAAACTTGGTGCCAAAATTCCAAGAGGTGCGATTTTGTCCGGTCCTCCTGGTACTGGTAAGACTTTAATTGCCAAAGCAACAGCAGGTGAAGCAGGTGTTCCGTTTTATTCCGTGTCAGGTTCTGAGTTCGTTGAGATGTTCGTCGGCGTTGGTGCATCAAGAGTTCGTGACTTGTTCAAGACCGCACGTGAAAACGCCCCCAGTATTGTCTTTGTTGATGAAATTGATGCTATCGGTAAGCAACGTTCGAAGGGAAATGCCAGTGGAGCTAATGATGAACGTGAAACCACATTGAATCAATTGCTTGTTGAAATGGATGGGTTCGAAAGTTCTGACCATGTTGTTGTCTTAGCTGGTACCAACAGAGCAGACATTCTTGACAAAGCTTTGATGAGACCTGGTAGATTTGACAGACACATTTCTATTGATAATCCGGAATTGGAAGGAAGAAAGGAGATTTTCCAAGTACATTTGAAGAAGATTAAATTGGTGGAAAACATCGATGCAGATTTACCAGGAAGATTGGCAGCGTTGACACCAGGCTTTTCTGGTGCTGATATTGCCAACGTTTGTAACGAAGCTGCTTTGATTGGTGCAAGATATAATGCTGAAGCTGTTACCTTGAGACACTTCGAGTTAGCAATTGAGAGAGTCATTGGTGGAGTTGAGAAGAAGTCTAAGATTTTGAATGCCGAGGAACAACGTGTTGTTGCATACCACGAAGCTGGCCATGCAGTTTGTGGTTGGTACCTCAAGTACGCCCATCCTTTATTGAAGGTTTCTATTATTCCAAGAGGACAAGGAGCATTAGGATACGCACAATATTTGCCCCCAGACCAATATTTAATGTCAACTCTTCAATTGATGGACAGAATGATTATGACTTTGGGTGGTAGAGTTTCCGAAGAGTTGCACTTCTCTTCTGTGACCAGTGGAGCGCATGACGATTTCAAGAAGGTCACCAATATCGCACAATCAATGGTGTTGAGATTCGGTATGTCCAAGAAAGTTGGAATGGTGAATTACGCCGATACCCAATCGTCAGAAAATTTGACAAAACCATTCAGTGACGAAACAAACAAGATTATTGATGAAGAAATTCAAAACATTGTCGAAGAGTGTCATGCGAGATGTAAGAACCTTTTGAAGGAAAAGGCACAAGAAGTCGAGTTGGTTGCACAAGAGTTGTTGAAGAAAGAGTTCATTACTAGAGAGGATATGATCAGATTGTTGGGTCCAAGACCTTTCCCAGAAACCAACGACGCTTTTGATAAGTACCTTGCAGGAAAGGCTGCATTCAAGAACGAGCAACCACCTGAAGAAAAGAAGGATAACGAATAGAAAGACAGCTATGAGAAGAAGAATCTCTAAGAAAACAAGAACAATTACATATACTATATATCACCTGTAAATACACTAGCATACAAGGAATCTTGATCGTAGTTGGTTCGCGGTGCGCGCACGACGCACACAATCAACAAAAGTTGACACTAGAGTTTTCAAGCTCCTACTACTGCGATATACATCATGTCTAGGAGGACCAGGTTAGAATCTTCAGATACGGAAAGATCTCCAAGAGCTTCGCGTAGAAGTCGGACCAATTTCTCGGGATTGGATGTTGAAGGAGATGATGTCGAATATGAAGACGCTGATAGAAGCAAAGATTTGGAGGATGATGGAGACTTCACAGAACCAAAGCGTGAAAGCACTCGTGGAACTAAGAGAAAAGCTGAGGATGAGGAGCCAGAACTAGATGATGAAGACGAAGAGGCACGTAATGATGAAGAAGAAGGAGAGGAAGATGATGAAGAAGAGGAGGACGAAGAGGAAGAAGAAGTCGAGGAGGAAGAAGAAGACGGAGCTGAAGAAGCTGAAGAGGAGGACGAAGTGGGAAAAGAAAAGGCAACGACCAAGAAGACCATAACAAAGAAGTTACCCAAGAAAAGAGGAAGAAAAAAGTTGGAAGTCATGTTCTCGGAAGAGGGCGCATTTGATGAAGATGGTAATCCTATCCTAGTACTTGAGGACGAAGTGGTACTCGAAAACGAAGACCCTAAAGGTAAAGCAAAGGTTGACAAGGATGGATACTTGGTTGGAGAAAGAGAATACAGAAATAAAACATTCACGGTGTTGGGCCTGGGCAGAAAGTTGTTCATGATTTCAACAGACCCTGCTAGGTTAGTTGGGTTTAGGGACTCGTATTTGTTGTTCAAAACACACAGATTGTTGTACAAAAAGATTTGTACTGAAGAGGAGAAAGCAGATTTAATAGATCGTGGTTTAATCCCCAATTCCTACAAGGGTAGATCTGTTAACTTGGTCACCGCCAGATCTATTTTCAGAGAATTTGGTGCCAAAGTGTTAAGAAATGGTAAGAAAGTTACTGATGATTTCTGGGAAGACAGAGCAATTGAAAATGGTGACGTCGCTGGAACTTATGCTGATCCACTTGAATTGATGAGATTTGGCAACAGAAATGCATTGCTTGCAGATTCAGGAAGCAATGGAGGTACCACTCCAATAGTTTCAGCTCCATTGATTAGCTACCAAACGGATGTTACCTGGATGTATCAAATCTCACAACAGACAAGAGAGTTCAACACGAAATTATTGAACGGAAGGCTCGATTCATTCAATGGTGTGAAGGATCCTTACACCAATTTGAACTTTGTTCCAACTAGTACACAACCAACCAGAACAAAAAGATCTGTTATACTGTCTAAAAAGGGAACACTTGTGACTAATGATATAAGATTCACCTATCCAGATCTTTCAAGAAGGATAACAGGCTTGAAAACCGTATCAAAGGAAATATTTGCTGACCTCGATGACGATATCAAGAAGGAAATCATCTCACAGCAAGAATTTGAGAGAAGTATATAACTTTTCTACAACATTTCATTCGTATATGTATTACTAATTAAAGTCTCCATGTAATAGTGTAAACATTTGTTTTTTATTTACATAATGTTATTGTAATACTGTTTTTAATCATGAATCATTGTTTGAGTTGAATTAAAGTGATCGTAAATAGGTCAAATGATGTCTGTTTGATCTTTGTTATTGAATACAACTTCTTCGTCACCCGAGTCTAGCTCACTGTTTGTGTCTGAAAATGCAGAATCATCCATATCTGGAGATTCCTTTGCCATTTTCTTCTTTTCCATATGAGCCCTAAGTTCAAAGTCAACTTTTGTCTTACGTCTTCCGACATGAACAGTGATATCCCCCTCTTCAACAACTTCAGCATGCTTTTTTGAATAAGCAACTTCAGCCTTTGCTTCCTTTCCCAGAATTTTGTGATTTACTCTAATGTGTTTTGCAAGCGTATCGTGCCTAGTAAATATTCTGGGCCCTACCAGTGGGTTCTGTTTGACACATACATAACACTTGAATAATTTTTTCTTTTTAGAATGCACAGTTTCTTGATGTCTTATCAATTCATACTTTCTAGAAAATCTTCTCAAACAAACTTTGTGCGGTTCATCCGGTGAAGGCAATTGACATTCATGAACAACATCGGGATCATAGTTTGAAGATTTTGTTGACTGTTTTAATGCTGTAGTTTTTTTTATTATCTTGTGAGCTGCAATTTTAGCCTCAAGTTTCATTTTTTTCTTCTCCTTAGCACTTAATCCTGCTAAAGAATCAGAACTGAATCTGTCATCATACTCAGCATTTTGGGAAAAGATCTCAGATGGTGTTTGAGAACTCGAATCATCGTCATTTGTCATTGATGAATTATCAGAATCGGGTGAGCGTTCTCTGGATTGAGTTTCCTGTCTCTTTTGAGCAGCCACTGCCCGCCTTGCTTTCCTTGATTCTCTCAAAGAAGTTGCTTTCTCTGTTGAGGTTTTTGGTTGAGTCATTCTTTTATAGTTATATTTTGTATAGTCGTTGATGAATTTCACAAAACATTCGTTGAGATCAAATTGGATGATGGACAAAAAGTGATAAATTGCAGGTTTCCATGATAAAAGGTTATAAATCTCCCAATAATTCAAGTGCATGATTATGGTTGTTAGAAAGCGAATAGTTTTGGTCGAAATCTCGACATCTTTGTGATTGGTAGATAATTTTATAAAGACATCAAAATTTCTTTCGATCAACAAATGAAGTTTAGAATCGATGGGATCATCGAAATTGATGAATTTATCAAGTTCTTCCATAAGATTGAAGTATGTTTTCTTCAAGGTTAAGAACTCGTCAGTGGATTCAATTTTTGATTCATATAGAATCGAAACAATTTTGAACATATGCTCATTGTATTCTTTAATGTCATTTGGAGACACTGCAGCAAGAATGTGGACAGTGTCTGCTATTGGGAATGGCTCTTTTTCAGCGGAGTGTCTTGGAGTATCGTTGTCATTGGTTACTGCAGTTGAGGTAATGGGTGCAACATTAGCTGCAAAATGCGAAATCGGGTAACCTGTGGGTGACTGGTATACAGGTGGCCGATGGACTTGAATATGAGAAGCAAGATGTGGTGACTGATGCAGTTGGTGTTGCTGGTGGGACCGAGCAGGAGGGATGTGTTGATGGGGGAGATGCGAAAGATGCAGATGGGGAAGTTGAGGATACTGGGGAAGTTGGGGCGTGTGATGTTGGAGGTGATGGGCATGAGCCAGATTTTGGGGGTGCTGAGGCAGAAGTTGCTGTTGTTGTTGCTGCTGTTGTTGCTGCTGCTGGGGAACTAAGTGTTGATTGAATTGTTGTATCAGGTGCATGGGCATATGGAGCGAAGGCAGAGTCAGCGGCAACACCGACGGCATGGAAGGGACCAGTGTGCCCACTGGGGCCATACGCTCCTGGTGGGGAAGTACTCCCAAATGCAGCGTCCGATGGTGCAGCACGGGACTGTGGTTGGTGTACAGATACAACGAATGTATCGGGGCCCCGTTCATGATGTTAACGGCAAAAAAATAAAGGGGTTACCAGGAAGACACTAACTCGGCACAGGGAACACGATAAGAATATGGACGAAGCAAAGTAGTTGATAGCACTTCTGGAAAGGTAGCCGAATGGGAATTGAAGTGAAATGAGAAGCTGAGGGAGGAAGTTTGCAATATTGAGCCTTATCAGGGAGGATTAGCAGTATTTAGCAAGGACGGCCAGAATGACGGGGTAGAACGTGCGGAATTGTTGGAGATGCAAAGCCCGGGAGTGAACAAAAACGGCTCTACCACGTATACAACAGCCGAGAAGAAACGGGAAGATATGAGTTGATGATCGATGGAGAGTGGGTCGGAAATGCTGTAAAAATCCCACCTGGCCGTTGGTGACTGCAATAAAATTTTGTGGCTCGGTAGACACACGACTTTGCACACGACCTTCCTGATTAGGGGGGTGGTTACCCGGCGCGCGCCCTCTGTTCACCCTATGTGCACCGGCGGTTTGTGTGACGATTTTGCAACCAAAACTTGGCCCAACGGGGAAAGAGTGACGTGATTGGATGAATTTGCGGGTTAGCAAATTTTGGAGACGAAGGCGCATAGCGCCCGCATGAAGTAAATAATAACGTGTTGCAGACTGCAAAACATTAAGGAGGGGACGCAGCGTCACAGGGAGGAGCAGTTAAGTGAGGTCATGTCATGGAGTCTTGGAAGGGGAATCATGTGGGAGAGGCTGCATGGACCAAAAGCCGGTAGCGAGCTCGGTTAATTGTTTAAAGTGTAGGAATTTCGGAGGTAAGGAGTTTAGAAGAGATAGGTGTTTAAAGAGGTAGGTGAGTACTCGAAGAGGTACTACGACTTCTTCGAACAGGGACATATATTGTTCGGGGGCACCCTCTGCACTTGGATGGGTGGTACCTGCTATCCGTGTCAGGTGGGTACGTCTATCCTGTACCAATTACTTCGATGCGTTGTTGCACTTTAATCAAGTTGTTACGTCTATACGTTGTTGGACGTTACTCCAGTTAAGTTGTTACTATAGTCATCACGTTGTCACTTCTATGAGGTTGTTCTCTCCACATTGTTTTAGCTTGTCACTACTATACGTTGTTATACTCGATACGTGGGCACTTCTTTACGGCTAGCTTCTTTGGTGCATATGATCTGAGATGGGGTAATCGACGGTCAGGGGGTTAATATTTGAGGGTCAAGATTAGAGCTCAACTGGAAAGAAGCAACCATGAAACTATAGATTCTGGGCTGAACTTCCCCGTGTGGAATGGAGATGGTTGTGGGGGGCTTGGAGATCTGGAACTTCTTTGATGAAATTCGATGGCTTTAGAGCTTAAAGTGTGGAGAGAAGGGAGCGGAGGGAGTTGAGATTTGGAAATGGTGCGCATATTTGTGGGATGGTGAAATTGGGGCACCGGGATGCGAATATGATTGTCTGATAGGCTCGGTTAATTGCTGGTCGGGGGTGCTTCTTACGGAGATACAGGAAAGTGGAGATATGGGGATATCGAGGAATGAGAAATTGGGCGATAAGGAGTTAAGACAGTAGTTACTATTCATAGACTTTGGTGGCTTTTGGTGGTGGCTATTTATGGTATTGTAGGGTATTGGTCTTTTCTTGACACGTTCTTCTTCGGTTCTTCACCCTTCTTTACTATTCATTCGTACCTCTTTCTGTATGTACTGCTTGAGTTTAGGAAGATCTGTCATCATTTGATGGAACGGGGTCTTATTTTGTTTTCATTCAACTGAAGTCGGCTTTATGACTTGTGTTGTTTCTGTTCCTTCAATGATTTAACCAAAGTTGATCCAGCTCTTTTTGTGTATAGGTTACACGTGTAATGGCAATACCAATGAACTACCACCCTTTACTATGATATCAACTGATGATGATTTACTTTCTCGGTCAAGCATGGTATTACTCTTGTTGTTTAGGTTGCGTTAGTTTACTTGGTTGGCTTGAATTCCTGTAGAAAACAGTAGTTTCACTACAATTGTGTGATTCAAGATGTTCTGAAAGGTCTGGTATATATTCAATTAAACAAGTATGGAAAAAACTGAAATTACCTAGATAGTCTAGTTACATGATTTAGTATACATCTATTGCAATTCGAGAAAACCACAGTTTCAAGTTAATACTTCACGTTTATCATGAAGCCGTAATATCACCACGAATTACATACGATCCTGTTGTTCACTCGCAGTGTTATTTGACAGTTGACCTTGAGGCTGTGCAGTCATGTTTGGATCAGGGCCAGACCACGATCCTGTCGATAATACCGACCCTGATCCCCCAGATGGGATAACAATGTTTGTATTCTTAGGTTCTTCATAAGTTTTTATCGAGCCCTGGGTAGATGTCACTGGAAGCTGGTGATCATGGTTGGTGAGATTGTAAATATTTTGTGAAACCAGTCGTAACGAAGGCGATGATGGTATACCTTGATGATTTTCTTCGCTTCGCCCAGGGTCTACTCGAAAAGTTTGGAATCCCTGGATGGTCCCGCGTGATACATCTTGTGAAGTTCGTGGAACAGATCCAGGTGGTGCATAGTGATCTTGAGGTTCAGATTCAATTTGTTCTTTGGCACTTGGTTGACTCGATTGCGGTACGGGAATAGAATTTTCAGCAAAATACTCGGGTGGTGCAGTGGATCCATCTCCTCCTTCCATGTTTTCTGACATGTCGTTTTCTTGTTGCCCATCCAAAACATCAATGATTCTGTTACGTCCCAGCGGAGAGTTAGGTTTGGTGTCCTTGGAGCTGAACAGCAAAAAGCCTGCGTAACCTTGCTTGATGGTAAAGTCCAGATTCAAATACTGCGGATGAGGTAATGGTTTCCCAAAATGATGTTGCTTTGTAACAAGGGCATTCGGGTCATCAATAATTTCGACATTCTCCTTAGCATAATTCACGGCCATTTTGTTTTCTTTTCCAGTGACACCATGTTTACGGCGAATGTGCCGGGCTAAGGAGTCATGACGTGGATAACTTTGAATTTTTGAATTGTTTTGAGAACAATAAATACACTTGTATATCTTCTTCTTGGTTGCATGAACAAATTCTTGATGACGTAACAATTCGTTCTTACCATAAAAGATTTTAAGACACTTTCTGAGAGTGGTAGGATCAGTGAGTTGACACTGGTGAATAACACCTGTTTTGTTCTTTCTTCTATCATCTCCTCCTTCAGGTGAATACCCGTTGATTTCACCACTTTTGGTCTTTTGTGGAGATTGCTGGATGAACTTCAATTGGTTCTGATAATGATGAGAAGGAGTAGAAGTTTGGTCTGCGATACCGCTAGTTCCAGCTGCGGAATAGGAATTATTGTATTGTGAATCATTATTTTCATCTTCACTGCTACTCTCATCTGATGGCTTTTCATCTTTGGCGAATTGTTTGTCTTTGTTTCCCTCTGATTTGATGGATGTGTCTTCATTTACAGACTCTTTAGACGTTTTACGCCTCTTGTGAGTATTTGTTGGAGTTGCCTCATTTTGCGCTTCATCCTCATCATTATCGTCGACATCAAAGTCATCCGAATCTGAATCACTCATGTCACTATCGGAGCGATCATAGCTGTCATACTTGTTGAGCGAATTTGTTCTGCTTCGAGTCAAGTATGGGCTCTGTGTCTCCTTATTAGTTCTTGCTGCCGAATGTCTTCTTTTTGAAACTGATCCTCTCTTTGGTGTGGCTACTGATTCAGCTAATTGGACTCCAGTATATGAGTTGAGTCTGATCTTTTCGAACTTTTTATCTTCGGTTTTTGTGTTGAATGAGTGGTATGAGTAATTGTAGAATGGGTATGGAAATGGGTATTGTAGTCCTGATAACATATCGTCATTCAAGTAATTCGAAGGGGGTCTTATTATTGGGCCAAAAGAGGTGTGGATGACTTCGAAGTTGGTTATTCTCAAAATGTACTCAAAGTCGGGTATTATTTGTATCAAGTGATATAATTCCCAACACTGTAAGGAATATATCAACCCCACCAAGTATTTCGTTACGTGTGAAGCAAGAGACAAATTGAAATATGTGGAGCTAAATCTATGCAATTGTGCATAATTGTCTATCAATATCCGCGAGAGTGATTCATTGGGGTAAACTGGCTGTTCTTGAATGTCTTTTTCCTGTAGTTTCTGTTTGGAGGTTTGCTGATTATGTTGAAATGTCCAGTATTTCAGGGGGGTGGGGATATATGACGTTAGCTCAAAGAGCATAGTCTCAATGTTGATTCTGGAATTATCATCTAAACCCGGAACATCCAATAGTAAATACAACAATTCCAGCAATTTTGCAGAGTACACATTGATGTTAGTTCTGTCATCCACTTGTCTTTCTTGCTGCAACATGAAGGGTCTATGAGGAGTTAACTTCATTAAGTCATTGATGATGGGATCAAATGCTCCCGAATTACCATAGGGATTAGACCTGGGAATAGAGCTTTCCATCTTACGTATAAGAGCTGGGTGTTAGTATTGAGGCAAATTGGCTCACGGGCCATGATATAAGCCAAACGTACCTTCTGGATGGAATTCATTCAGATAGAAGTCTCCACCTAAAAGCTAAAGGTTAGTACAAGTTCATTCATGGTACTAAAGTCTCAATTTGAAAGCCGACTTGGTTGGGACTGGAGTCCTGAAATAGGTGTATCACTTTGCCCTCCTAATCACTGCAAAAAAAGCATGCAAAAAGCAGTGACACCTGAAACTTTGGTGCTTCGTTCCCGCCGGCTGATATTGCTCAGCTCCACCAAACCCGTGGGTCTGATACCGCCCTGATCACATAATCCGACAGCGAAACAACGGCTTTTGCATACTCTGTTGCAGTGGATGTAAAATGACATCTTGACCATTCTGCCTCAAATGACCCAATTTTCAGCCAAAATTTTCGGCCAAACTCGCCTCACATACCCCTGAGATATTTGCAGAGCCTCGTGACATGGTGATTTTCGTTACTCCACGTCAAATGAACGGCCCGTGTTGCTGTTGATTGACACTACGGAGAATTTTTATAATACTGCAACACCTCTTTGGTGCGATCTCTACGGCACGACCTGTTTGGCCCAAACAGGTAAGGTAAGCTACTCGGCCATGCACATATGCAGGACAACAGACCCAATCCCAATTGACATGGCATGCATAGAGGGACGGGCAGGTGGTTTTATAAACCGTACATTAGTTTAGCTCTTGTGGAGTTGGCGAGTACAGAAAAGTTTTTCATCACTTTTTTTTAAGAGAAAATAGCGTTCAGTATTGTAAAAGACCAAAAACCGGGATGATATGGCAATGAGGAAGCTCTATAGATAACATGAATAAGTAGCCTTGAAGGACTATTATAATAGAAGTATCGAATCTACACAGATATTAAAGTTTTCTCATCGTACGGTGTTTGTTACTGATTATACTTCAGAGTAGGAGTAAAAGCTGAAATCAGGACTAACGAAATGCACAGGTTAATATGATGACGCGATAGTGAAATGATATTGAGATCTAATATACGGAATAAATAAGTTGAGACAGTTTCTAGCACTAGCATAATCACATTGACTCAAATAAACACAGAACCTCCAGAGGATAAACTGCGATGTGGCTTTGACTTGTGCGAAGATGCTAACGACTGAACTGCAGCATTAGAAGATTCCCCCACGCTCTTGTTTGATTCGACCAGAAGCAAGTTTAAAGGCAGGCAATGAAGTGTCTCATCGTCGCCGTCAGGAGCAAGAGTATCCTCAATAAGCTTGACATTGTCGTTGTTTTGCCTCAACAATCTCGTAGTGACGTCCTCTTCGCCTAAGTACTTGAACACATGCGAGAAGACGTCTTCATATACGTTTTCACCCCATATATTATCCAAGTGTTCATGGTTTTCCACTGCTTGGGTCGTGGTGGTGGCTTTAGGCAATTGACCTTTCATGACTTCGATGTCCACAAGCGAATCGATAGTTCCATATATCAAATGGATAGGGACCTTGATATTCTCGAGTGGGTAACTCATTGGATTCATTCCGGTAAATTTGGAGTTCACAGAATCTGAGTACATCTGGAAGTTTTTGGAAGAAATGACTTGGAACCAATGCACCACACTCTTGACAGAGGTTGTGGAGTATAAATGCGCATAACTGCTGATCTTTTGGTACTTGGTGATGTTTGAAGACTTCCAGTTGAAGAGCAAATAGTTTGGGATATCGATCATCACATTGAACAAAGGAGGGTATACGATGTTTTGCCAAAATACCACCGAAGGAAGAAGGGCTTTTCTAGAGAACAACAAAAATAAGATATTTGGTGAGGACTTCACCAAAATATCAAGGAATTTGGAGTACAATCCATGAGGTGTTGTAGCAGGAGAAATTGCAATAAACTGATCAATTTGCCCATTAAGCTGAGGATTGACTGATAAACTAGCAAAAGCCTGTGCTGTTCCCTGAGAGAAACCAATGTAAGTAAGTTTCTTTGCTTTGGTTTCCTCAAGAATGTAATCAATAGTGTTCGGGATATCGAATAATGCAAATTCGTCGAGACTGAAGTCCCAGAACTTTTCACTCCTGAGTTTGTGGACGAGATGCTTTTGACTGTACTTGTTTCCTCTGTTGTTTCCTAGCCAAACGTCGTACCCTAAGTCGTATAACACAAATGGAAGATTGGAGTACTTGTCCAACATAGTCACCCAAACTTCACTGCTCATCAAAAGGCCGTGGTGGAAGTAAGCGACCTTTCCATTGGGGGTTCTGCCCGTGTGTTTCGTGGAAGTAAGACGCTGTATAGTCAAAAGGTAACCATCTTTGGTGGTAACAATTCTGTTCTCAATTTGGTACCCAAATACAGCACACATGTCTTGGACGTTCTTTGCATGGAGCAAATCGATCATGTTGTTCGATTTCTCGTCTGAAAGCTCTCCATTTGGGTTGTACTTGTCCGCCTTTGACTTTTTGATCAATCTTATTGGGTTTCTAGTGAAGCTTCTGAATAGAAGACTTGCTGTTGAGGTGAACAAGGAGATCACTTGTTCAGGCAAGAGAGTCACGATTAGTGAGATAAAGAATTCAAACCATGCCAACAAAAGCGATATAAATATGATGGGCCAGTCCACTAGCCCGACTCTTCCCAATACTGGCAAAATCATGGTAATGTGTGTGCTTTTGGAACCATTGGAACCCTTGTGGAATACTATGTAGTGGTATGCGCATCACGTGAGAAGCAATGCACATGACTAGTGGAGATGACGACATGGAAGTAACGGGAGGGTTGCTGGTGATAGAGGCTCCGACTTGATAATTTTAACACGGACCAGTTCATGGGAAAAATGAAGTTATTAAGAAAATTGACTTTTTGTCTCTACGAAATTAACATATGAGGCATCTCTATATTCCTTATTGATTCTCAAGATAACCCAAATGCGAACCCAGACCATAATTAATGTGTAGTTTCGGTTGGAACGGATTGCCGGTTCCGAGCGTGGGCACCTAGATTATTGCTGTAGTTGTTGCTTATCCTGATGAATCTGGGGAGCTCTACTGAATGTTCTGTTTGAGTGTGGAGTAAATTCTATGGAGGGTTGAGTTCATTGAAAGTGTAGGGAAATGTGTGGCATTAAGAGGTGGATGAGAAGACGGAGTTGGCTGGTAGCAGAGTAATTGAGGAGATGGGCATTTTAGTATGTATTGATTCCTAATGTGGATAGAGAGAGGTAAGTTTTAGTGACAGGGTACCAGTTGCGATTACAAGCCTGTAATTACTGTGAGGTCAGAGACGCATGGTGGTAGTGGAAACAGTACCAAGAATACAGGTCAATGGTAACAAATGCCCAGATGTTGAGCTCCATACCCTAAGTGTAGCTTTTGATACGATGACTAATACGTTGACCGAAAGAACCTTGGAAAGCACCAAATTGTAGTCTTACAGCCTCCAATCAGTACAGTTTACCTAGAACGGACTCCACCACCCCAATGGAGACTTCACATCGCACCATATCTATTATTTCCTGCCTCTACATCGAACCGCTGAATTTGACAAGTCCAAATATTCAAGCAGCCAAAATTAGACCAGACCCTAAAATTAACTCACCCATGAACCAAACAACAAAACGAGGTCTACCGAAAAAATACACCTCTACCGAACCTCTACGACCGATAATAATCTCATCTACGAACAAGTCAAGCAGTGAATAATTAACCAATCTTCCAAAAGGTCGAACGACCAAAAATAGCCCCAGCTACCAAAAAGCCAAACACCCAAAAATAAACCCCACCGCCAAAAAGCCAAACACCCACACTAGCACGAGGGATCCGTGCGCCAGATAACGAGAGTTCTCACTAATTGTACCGCGAAGATTTTTTAATTTCAGCCGATCCCACCGTAACTTGCCACAATGCACGGGGGAATCGGCCCACTCTGGCGAGAAAATGCCCTCCCCGTTAGTCCAGACTGCTTACCTCAGGTAAGCAGTGATTTGTCAGAATGGACGTGTCCAGATTACCAAGACGGGCGAATCTCTAGCTATTTCTGTGCATCGGGTATTGTGAGGATTGGCGATGGATTTTACGGGGTATTGACGGTTTCCCACTGCTGCATGGAGGTCCCCGTTCCACGCGTTGTCACAATTTCGGTACCGGAACATATGTAGGTGCAATTGACATAAATTGCTCGGGGGGCTTTCGCTTTGCTGGATTCATCGGAAAACTGCTCAACCTCTTATTATATAAAACGTCAGGGTCTTGCCCTGACATAAACCCTGAAACCAACAGCTTCTTCTCTACAGCTGGAGTCCCAGAACTCCCATTTTTTGCCTCTGAATTAGGACCACGAGGTAATCCTGGAATTCCAATTACAAATGATAAAATAAGATCGGTCACCTAGATAGGCTCCAGGCGAAAGAACTTCGCCTATATTGATGGTAAATCTCGGGGTGCAGTGATTTACAGTCACACACAGTCACAACAAACATGGCAGGACGCACGGCCCTATGGCACGCCGCCTCTGCAACTTCACCAATATCCAGGACCAAAAAAACCTCGGTGTGTAATACACGATCCATCTAGGCCAGGATAGAGAGCCAATGTAACGGGGTTTTGGTTACAGTTCCACATGGTTTGAAAGGCTTGGATGGTAGGAACACTTGAGCCACCGTAATTCCTGGCAACACCGTGGTCGGGGTGCTACAAAAGCCAGCCAATAAAGACCCTGTTACTTAGGGTTTGTTCGCAATTGCTGGCATTACAATCGCAGGTTGTGTGTGTGGCTCGAAACCGAACATCTTCCCAAAAGAGACGGAATATGGCCTACGTTAGAGCATGTGCCTGATAATAGAATTGTGTACTGAAGCAGCAATTCTGTGTCGATCTTACCGAGATTATTGTCGAAGAAGATAGAGAGTTTGGGGGTATATAAAGGGCTTCATCTTCTGATTTTAATCATCACTTTCACACTTCCAAAGTCCAATACAAATCGCTTCAATCCAATCTTAACAATGGTTTCCTTCAGAGTTTTAGCAGGTGCTGCTGCCCTCACTTCCTTCGCTGTCGCCGACGATGCTGCAGTCGTTGCCAACGACCCAGTTGGAATTAAGTACCAAGCCGTTTTCCACCCAAACAACACCCAAGACATTTCTGGTTCCTTGACCTTGGTCGGTCTTGCCAATGGTTCCACCGAGATCACCGCAGACTTCCAGGGTTTGCCAAGCTCGGGTGGTCCATTCCCATACCACATCCACGTCAAGCCAATCCCAGCTAACGGTGACTGTTACGCTGCTCTTGGTCACTTCAACCCATTCAACGGTTCTCCTAACGCTACCACTAACGCTGGTAAGGAAGTCGGTGACTTGGCTGGTAAGCACGGTAACATCATCGGTGACTCTATCAACGCTACCTACAACGACAGATACATTTCCTTGCTCAAGGGTGACAAGTCCTTCGTCGGTAACTTGTCCGTTGTTATCCACTTCGCTGACAACAGCAGAATTGCCTGTGCCAACTTGATCAAGATCGCCAACGGTACCACCGCTGGAGGACCTGCCAACAACACTGCACCAGGTAAGGGTAACGCTACTGTCTCCCAATCTTCTTCCAATGTCGCAGCCAACGGTAAGGCCTTGGGAGGTTTCGCTATTGGTGCTGCTCTTGCTGCCCTTGCTCTCTTGAACTAGGCTAGTTAGCATAGAAAGCCACCTATCAATGCCTTAGAATATTGCACGTATTCTGGTATACGACTTGAGGCCCATCTCCTATAGCACAATGCATGGCGTACAATATAAAATGAACTGAATACAATGTAGAGTTTAAAAAATAAAATTCAAAGCCCAGGGTGCAGTTTTGATATGCACAAAAGAGGCTAAAAAATATTCCTCACTGGGGTGAATTAGGAGTGAGTCTCCTCTCGCAGTGAGTGACAAATTGACTAAATAAATAACTAAGTCAATGGCGAACTATAGACTAACTCCAGCCCCTCCTTACCCCACAGCAAAGCCATGTGGATTGTTTCTAGACGGCTTTACCCCCAGATCCATAATATTGCCTAGCATTACTTTTAGTGCCACACCTGTTCGTCCCTGGAGTGAAAAATTGAAATTAATATCAGAATAAGTGAGAGTTTCAAATAATAGTAATTGTTACCCCATAAACAGAGGCTTCGTGCAACACCTCCAGAATGTGACTCTGCACCGGTTCACTGAACTTGAACAAACCAGCAATAAGGTTGACCCGGTTTGAACATGTGAAGCACAGCTCTCCATACTTGAGCCCAGACGAGGAGGAGGATTAATAATTAACGATCAATTGCAACAGCCAGAGTCCAAAATATAATTCAAGATCCAATACGAGTGCTTACGCATACGACCAATAGTAGTGGCTTCTTGTAGATTATTATGTAATCCGTTACAGTAGTACGTTGCCCTATAATCAGAGTGTCCCTATTGGCCCTATAGAGATTACTGTGCTTGACTTTTTCCAGCGATTGTAGATGAAAGAAACGGCTCTGAAGTTTTGGATATCTGTGTAGCCGCATCATGTGGTTGGTTGTCTCAAAGTTAGATGTAATTTTGTATCCGAGAACGTTTTGGTGGCTTATGTCTATTTTTCTATGCATGAGAGTTTATTCTGTTATCAATAACATCAAAATCGTGAGGTGAGTTCCAGTTCATGAACTTGAGACAAGCAAGCAATTCAATTATCTTAGTGACTTTAACCTTGGACTACGTGAAACAGCTGATTTTTGGGAGAGCATTATTCTATCCCAGGGTGCATCAGCCATGAAAACCCTTAGGAAAAGATGATGCAAATTAACATAATAGTAAGTATTATTTATAAATTATTCCCAATTATTCTCAGGGTTTTTGAATTTCTGCAAAATCTACTACTTCTAATGTCTAAAACACATGAATATGGGAAGAAAGGGAAATTTAACTCAATTAGAGATTTCTTTGTCTCATTCGTTACAGTTCTAACTATCAATCAATGTACACATTACCGTCTTATTATAAGATTATCATTGCACGTCAGGTGGAATAAGTTCAACTACATGTTCGTACAAATGTTATGATGCCCTGAGTTTAATATGCAAATGGAACGACTGAAAATCACATCCCACACGGAGTCTTACACACACAAATTTGAGATATTTTCGAAGATTATTGAGGTGGTAAGATTTCTCGGTGGATTTAACGGTTCGTACGTGAAGATCGCTCGTAAAAGAAGCACCGAATAGCCACAAAAGCGGTGCTGATCGGTATTTCTAAGCAAGGTGATTACTTAATGAATAAAATAAACACCGGTCCTTGTTCATCTTGAAAGAGAGGGCGAAGATCTCTTGGTAGTCTGTGGGCACCGAGAGATCAACATCACCACATGGCGAGTGCTATTGACGAAGCTCGAAGCCTACAAGGTAACCACTAAAGAAGTCAACACCACATATGTGGCACACAAAGGGCATACCAGCAGATCTTTGTAGTGCCAATAGCATAAACACCTCTAAATTCCCAATCTTCGAAATGCGTACAGGAGCTTTAGCAGATCCTTGTTGGTGGTATTGATGTCTCGACGCATTAACACCTCAAAATTTCCTATTCTACGTAGTGGTCTACGCTGACTTATTCTAATGTATCTCTCAATAAGGTCTGGCTATTGTTTCAGGACGTTACTTGTCTAAATAATAACCCTGTCATGATAGAAAGATATAAAAATTTCGGGCACTGTTATTTTTAGTCGCATAGTACTTGTCGTAGATGCCATAAATAGATCGTCTATTGTGGGGAAAGATCGCTCGAAATTGCGACCAAAGCCCGTGGACCGGCTAATCCCAAAGTTTACAAATTGTTTGGGGACTTGAGCTTACAGAAAATGCTCTGTGCTTTACTGCTCTGAAGCTCAACCTAGCACCGATTCAATTGACCATGAGGTTTCACGCTTTAACATCCTCGAAAGTGTCATGCAATGGATGATGTGTCAAAGAAGACGTGCGACTAAGCGAAATGCAGCTTGATTATGTAACTAGAGAGAAGACCGTGCACTATGCCACAGTTGCGACCATAATAACAGCACCACGTCAACTTTAGATCTTTAGCATATAGATGATTGGTACGTCTTGATGGTAGAAGCTGCTGCTACAGACAGTCTTAGCGAAGGGTTTGGAGGTCAAACAGCTGAGAGTTTAGTCACATTGTAGATCGTGTGATCTTAGTTATGAACCGAGCTATTTTTACCTACTGTAAAGTGGTTATCGTGGTGTCTAGTGACTCCTCAACCCTTGCAAGTTCAGATAACATCTTTTTGTGTCTTACCCCAAGTTCCGTGATTCAGACACCCTACTAAGGCATCATGCGACATGGAATTCCAGTCATACGGCCTCCCTAACAGTAATCATGTTGCGAACTTGAGTACTTATTTTGAGAGGTGTAGGTTTTGAAATTTGAATGGAATTATTTGAAAAATAGATACTAGCGGGAGATACTAAGCTCCTTTCCTCATTTTTTAAATCAGGAGTAAAAATTACTTTGGGGTGGATCGCAGCATTTCCGGGCCATGGTAAATTTCCCACTTCAACGTAGATGCGACCATAATGTATTCCCAAGATTGAGCCAGATATTACCACCAATTTTGGCTTGCCATCCATTCAATAAGAATGCTGTTGATATCTGTTGTTGTCACAAATGGTACAGTTTTTCCTGGCTTTCAAAATATGTGTATTTATTGCACTTTACAAGTAGGTTCTGATCTGGTAAAATTTTCTACATTACCCAACCGAGAAATAAACAGATGCTACGAAATATAAATCAGTACTACTCAATTCTTGGATTCCAAAATCTATTACTATATCAAATGGTTTATCAACGTCTAGCACCTCTCCTGCTCATTTCTGGTAATTTGAATGGAACCTTCAAAGTAGAAACCTTGTAGTTTGCGGCCAAACTCTTTGGAACATTCAAGGCCTCCATTTGTCCAGCATTGATGGGTTTAATAATGGCACCTAAAGCCTTCAATAAACCATTCAATCTCGTAGGTTTCATATTCAACTCATTGGCAATAGGTGTCACCTCAATCATGAAATCATTAATGTGTAAAAGAAGTGCCAAGTAGTAACACAATAATTTGTCCTCACTGTGTGGATCAATGGTGAATGATCTATCCTTGGACTTTCCAAATTGTGAAGCTCTTGCAATTGAGAATCTCTCCAAAATTCCGTCGATCAAAGTTTCTGGAACGGTATCATTGAGCTTAGACATCAATGTTTGTTTATCCTTGCATCTTCTGTTGTGGAACACACCGAGTAACAACGATGCGTAAAAGGTCATCTTGATCTTATCATGGCTCTTTTGCTTAAAGAGAAGAGGCAATGTTTTGGTAAGGTAGGGGGAGTTGGAGTATGGGAATAAGTCGAGTCTGGCCTTGTCGTTGGTCTCTCTCAAAATACCATCCACTCTTATGAAAGACCAGTCCTTCTTTGGTATTATGTTATGGACTGGGTAGATATCTTCCACGCTGGTGGCGTCCACATTGGCAACTGGAGTAGGACGGTCGTTGAGCACACTCTCTTCCATAGATTGCTTGGTAGGTAACTCTTTGGTGGACTCTTGTATATTATCGATAATGTCGAGCTCATTATCCTGTAATCTCTCGGAGTTGACTCTGTTCTTCTCCAAGTTGACGATGGCGGCTTTGGCCTTCTTGGTACCAAATGCCTCACCCAATGCATTTCTTTGTTCGTTATTACGGACTCCGAGCTGTCTAACTGCGGGTCCCTTGTAAGTTCTCTTATCCTTAGATGTGATCTGAGTAGGTATGAAAGGGGCCTTGCAAAGTTCGATAGACTTGGTTTTTGGATCGTAGACTCCGACAATGTAATCGTTCATGTCTTCATCGACCAAGGTGGCACCGTTGTAATCCAAGTCATCGCTCTCTCCATGAAGAACGTACTTGTCAGCCTTCTTGTGTTTGTAGAGATCAAAAGAAGTAGAAGATGGAACCGTGAATCCGTTGAAAAGGGATCCAACAACAGAGCTGGGCTCGTCGGTATACGAACTGACCAGAATGTCAACCGTCTTCGATTCTCTTTGTCTTTTAACTCCAGCCATGGCGGGTACGATGCAAAAGTACAGTATTGAAATTTATTTCTCATCTCATCGAGAGTCACGTGTACATTGAGCACGTGATGTATGGGCTCGAGTGGGACATTTCCGTAGTATACTTGATCCACTTTACGGTCACACGAAGGCTTCTCCACTAGAAATGACGTATATTGACAGTGCTCTGATGCAGAGGAGCTACTATGAAGTTTTGGGTGTAGATGAAAATGCCTCCGAAGTCGAAATCAAGACGGCATACCGTGAAAAACTTCTCACAAACCATCCTGATAAAGGAGTCACTGAGCAGACCCTGATCTCTCTCATTCAAGAAGCATACAAGACGTTATCGGATGTGAACCTAAGATCAAAATACGATCAAAGTTTCCAAGAAAGTGTTAAAAGACTGGGTTTTAACGTGAGCGGAGATGGTCTAGATACATATGGTTTAGAAGAGTTCCAAGAGGACGAAATAGGGTGGAACATGGAATGCCCAAGATGCCAAATACCTCATGGTATGGAGCTAACAGAGACGGACTTAGAGTCTGGAACATCAAACAAAGAAGGAAGGTTCGATCTTATAGTACAATGCTCAAGTTGTAGTTTATGGGTCAAGGTTCAATATTATGAAGCAGAGGAGGAATGAAAAATCTGCGTCTTTACCTGGACGGTATTCGAGGCATTATTTCATTATGGAGGTGTATCAACCATGGAGTTGTATTAATAAGTGAGGTGTAATGTGGATTTTTTGGTAACGATATTTATAGAATTGAAGGGAAATGTACCTATTTTACATGTAGTATGGAACTTAGTGGAAATGATTCAAAGGTAGATAATGATAAATTGTAGAACATGTCTTGTATGCCTTGCACTTGTGGATTTCTGTCCGAAACTGAATTGTCGTGAACGACGACGGTGACTTGTATGATGATCCAGATCAATCAACAATAGTAGAAGACATATGGTTTAAATGCTGAAGCTTCGTTCAAATGCAATGCATTGAAAAAATGATCTTCTAATACTCCTATAACTAGGTTGTACTTTTCAGTACATTACGATTTCGATTTTGCCTCCAATTCTTTGGACCATGAGTCCAACTCCGAGGTTATTGCTTCCATCTTGGTGATTTTCGATTCAATGGAATCCAAAGCCGACGCATAGCTGTTGTATTCGTCATCTGATATTAGTATTCTTATTCTCAAAGCCGATTCAATAATCGAAGTTACTTACTTAGCAGATCCAACGTCTTCGAAGTCTTTTCTAGGACGTTGAGCTTTTGCTCTAGTTTGATGTAGTTCAACGATTGGTTCGTATTGAGGTTCTCCAAAAGGTTCAAATCGATGGTCGACACTTCTGTATCGGATTCAATGAGCCTCGAAAGCGAGTTGAGCGCACTGGCCGATAACTTGTGTGTATTTCTGGACATCGTAGTGGTGATACTCTGAGAAAGTGAGAAATCCTGAATTTGACTGTTGAACGACTTCGAAGGAGATGGACAGAACTGTAAAATCTGACAAAATAAAACTGGACAAGAACTAACGCAAACATATATTCCGTATATAGAAATAGTTGTTTTTAGAATATCTGATTCCAAGGAATAGAAATTATGAAATCGAGTTCTACATGCTTCAATATGAGTATGAATCATAAAATATTCTATGTACAGTAGCCATTCCAAAACTTCAATCAGTTTTCGAAAATTACAACGTGCTTATCGACCTCTAAACATCTTATACATGGGGTCCTTGGCTGCTTGAATGTTGGCCCATTTCTTGGTAGGTTGGGCATTCAACTTCTCCACGTAATCGATCTTCTCTGGTTCATCTACAAAGTCTGTCAAGGAGATTCTGATCCGAGACTCTGGAGTGATGATTTCGAAAAGTCCTGGCAATTTATCTGCAGCCTTTCTCAAGGCATCTCTGGCCACCTTGTCGTGGATGTCACCTCTGATTTCGAATAACACCTTCCCAGTAGGAATTCTGCAGGCCCAGTGATCAAACGGACCTTTACCCTTACCCATTCTAGTTTGATTACCTTTGACACAAACAGGGGTGTTACACACAAATCTGGTGATCAAATCTGATTTACTTGGTCTGAGTTCTCGCTTCAACACCTTGTCTGCAGCTTGAAGCTGAGCAGCAGAGAATCTGAGACCTCTGGACTTTAATCTTAATCCATATTGGCCGAACTGCAAGGTGTTACCCTTGATGGAACCACCTGTTCTGACACTGACTCTACCCTTGAACGCCTTTCTCATTCTCTTGAATCTTGGTGCATATTCGTGTTTCATTCTGGTGAACATGGTGGTTGGGTTTAAGTTGTTGAAGCCGGATAGTCCAACAAGTCCACCACCCAAACTTCCTGACAATCCCGTGAAGGTAGGACGGGGAATTAACCCATGACGGAGGAGTCCCTGAGCTGGTGCTCTAAGGACGTTTCTAGCCAAACCAAGCATGATGGTGAAGTGAAAAGTTAATGATACTCAATTTTTCAATGGTCAATTTTCGATTCTCATTTTTCACCCAAATTTGGAGTGAGCAGTGAGAACGGTGTGTACTTAAGAATTGTAACTAAATAACGAACGGGCGATGGTACTACAACATGGAACTCAAAAAGTGAAGCCGAGATCCAAAATTTACGCAAAATATCGTTGGATAGGAGGAAGTTACTTGAACGCATGGTTTTTACTGAATCAAATATTCATTTACTTTTAGATTACCACGAAATCGAGACGCGCACGACTCGCTATATACAAGGTTAACGGATGGTAACTTGGAAGTTGTCAATCAAATCCTGTTCCACCTTGGCATGGATCTCGTTGATTTCTTCTCTAGTCAAACTTCTGTCCATGGACTGGTAGTTGATTCTGTAGCATTGACTCTGCTTTCCGGTATTTGGGTGCACGAACTCGTCAATAAGAACCACGCTCTCTGCCAAATCTCCTGCTCGAGATCTCACATACTCCATAACGTCATTGGCATGAAGTCCTGAGTCTCCTGCTATCCAGAAAGAGATGTCTCTGTTGATACCGGGATATTTAGAGTATGGGACAAAAGTGGAGATTTTTCCCTGTTCAAATTGCTTGCTGAAACGTTCGTCCAAGGACCAGAACAAACGAATATCTGGAATACCGAAAAGAAGCATGGCAATTCTGTCGAGACCAATTCCAAAAGCCCACGAGATCTTGTCTTCTCCTACTCCAGCGTTTAACAAGACTTGTTGTTGTACAATACCACAGCCACAACATTCGAGCCATTCGCCTTTCCACCACACTTCAATTTCCCACGATGGAGAGGTCCATGGGAAGTAAGCTTCGATCCAACGGACTTTTAACGGCTCATTCAAGTAAGCCTCAGTAGAGCCCACCAACTTGGCTGATTCTCTCGCAGTCTCAAAAACCTGATTTACCAAGAATTCAATTGTCTTCTTCATGTGGGTACTGATCAATTGCACTTGAACATCAGTCATATTGTCTTGTTTGGGGTTACCCTCGTTACAAGGAGCCTCTCTGAATGGGTCTTCCACAATAATGTTGGTCTTTGGAATAGCCTCGATGTCTTTTCTGAGTTGCTCCTCGAAGTTAGGAATGTTTTTTGACCACACTCTGGCACCTTCCATCTGGTGGAAAGCAGGGTAATGGGTTCTATCGATTTCATCTCTACGGTACACGTCTGCAGTGATGATGTAGCCTGGAGTAGTTGTTTTCTCAAAGCATTCAGGTTCGTGGCCCGAGGTGTGAGTTCTAAGCAAATGGTCTTTGTTCAAGTAGTAAGTGTCGGATTTGGATCTTCCCGGATGGTCTTGTGGAAATCCCAAGGTGTCGAAGTTTTGGAAAGTAGTGACAGCAGGCTTGAAGTCGTTGTAGAAGGTGTAGCCCAAGTCTTTGAAGTTGTTCTGGATCAAGTCACGGAGAATACCAATGGGATGGTTGGGGTTTTGGTGTAATTGTCTCTTGGTCAACTCGAAAATGTATGGAGGGACATTGGTCCATTCGTCTGTCTGGTAAGTTTTACCGTCGAAAGTGATTTCACTAGGTTTCTTAGCGGAGTATGCTCTGGTGAAGTTCACACGGGACCTAAGAGTGGCCACTGATGACACTAATCTCGATCTCATGTAAAGTAAATCGTTGAACGTTTGTGTTGAAAGGTTTAATTCCAATTTCGCAGATTAAATTCGCACTCAAATTGAATGTTCATTAGTTGGAATCGAAATTAGTCAATGATTTATTGTATGTGTGAGATCGGCGGAGACTGCACAGTTTGACAACAAACCAGGTTGGGATTTGGAAAGGCTGTGTGATATGAATTGCTCATATCGATGAGAAAAGTTGAGGCATGTTATACATTATAATGAAGTGAATTGTTTGAAAAATAAATATAAAATGTAGAGGTAGACGTACTTTTTCTATGGATTTTATTTTTTGCCAGCAGTCCCAGGCAACTCTTATGGTAGTTGTGTTGACGTAAAATTTGGTGAACGCTCTATTGGATCAGGATTCAATGTTTCACATATTTCAGTGGTGATGCGGTCAAAAATAATGTGCAGATATTTACTAGCTCAAGATTCGTAGTACAGTTTGTAGACCTCTTTATGTGATGAAAGTCGCTACATCTTCTCAAATATTATTGATTTTTCTATAAATTTCATCAGTCTATAGCTTATGAAACCTTCTATATTTTCGTCTTTTGGGTCTTGTCTCACCAAACATCCTCCTTGTATCTACCACGGTTTTCCATTTCCAAGATGATATTTAAAGCCACGTCTTCTTCTTTCCCAGCTTCTTTCAATATTTCTATCAAAGTGATTCTCACTTCCTTCGGCATTTTCCCACTGGATCCACAAACAAAAACCATTGCACCCTTATTCAAAATAAGATCTGCAATTAGATTTTTTTCCTTGAAAAGTCTGTTTTGAACGTACTTTACTCCTGTTTCTGGGTCTCTGGAGAATGCTGGCAAATAATGAAGCTTGCCCTCAATTGCAAGCGATTCCCATACATTCTGGAAAAGCTGGTCCTTGTTGCTGTATCGACAACCATAGAATAAAAAGAGCTCTTGAATTATACCTTCATCTGCTATCTTCTCAATTATAGATTTCATGGGGGCAATGCCTGTTCCTGGTGCTATCATTATCAAAGGAGGTGTAAGATTCTCAGGTAGACCGAATTTCATATTAGTCTTGTGAACTTTAAAAACAACCAGATCACCTAAGTTCAACAGCTTCAACCATTTGGAGCACAATCCTCTTCTAACCCTCCTCAACATGGTCTTATATTCCACTATTCCAACCACTAGTTCGACCTTATCGGTGGAAGGTTTAGAAGCAATCAGAAAGAGTCTAGGCTTGATTTTTGGGAATAAATCAAAAATGTATTTGAGAGGTATCACCAAGTTGGCATGGAATTCCAAAATTGTCTCCAAAATCAGTCTTCTTGGTCTATTAGCATAATTGTACAACTCTTCTGTCTCTTCGAATCCCCCGAATTCTTTCAACTTCTCCTGTTCTCTTTCCCCATCTTCCGTGGATGCATCAGTGAAGTGCCATAAATTCATGAAGAACGATCTTCGTGGTATAGCAACAATATCAAGATGGTACTTGAAAAGATTTCTAAGTGTGAGTTGACTCTTATCTATCAAGCCTCCATCGATGGTTGGAATAATTCCCTCTATTTCAATGGGCTTGTCGGCGAAAGGAATCCAGTGTGGCTGCAGCTGAATCAACAATTCCACACTTTTGTCGTCATTGATCGGATACAAGCCGATTGTATCCCCAGGACTGAACTGTAAATTTTGTGACTCGATCACGATGTGTCTGACATCTTGAAAATGTTCAGAGTTGGTTAATCTCTCATTTAAAGTTAACTTTCCAACATGTAGCTCGGTATCTATTGCAACTCTGGTCAATGAAAGATCTTGTTCCACGACAACATCTCCAGTTTCACTGAACGTAACAGGATTAAGTGGAGGTAAGAGGAAATTGTCATCTATGTTGATTAAATCGGGGAAGAGTTTCTTCAAATTTGTGATCAACTGAGACTCCCATTCCTTGTAGTAGCCATCCACGCCCTCGGGTGACATCTCATCAGCCTCGCATCGCGGAGAGAGCTCTTTACATCCGAGCTGAACCAATCTCGTGTGTAGTTTCTTAATGGCATAGTTGAATTTGGTGTAGGATGAATCACCAACCCCAAACGAAGTGAGAACAATATGACTCAACAAGTCTGCAGGCAACTTCTTCTTGAGAAGAAATTTCATGAACTTTCTGGAATTCAAAGGCAACTCTCCTTGTCCCGTGGTGGAGGCCACTATGATCAACACTTTGGTGTGTGTCACCAACTTCTTCAATGGATAATCATCGAAAGCACTTAGGGTGGGCTTCAATTGCAAGTACTGGAGTCTCTGCCACAAGTATCGGGCGTAATCCTCGGCATTACCAGTTTCCGAGCCATAGAGTATAGTAACACATCCAGGATCTAAGGAATAGTTCACCATGACTAGTAATTGTCATATATAGTAAGACCAGAAATTGTTACACATTTGCTGGTTAGATCGGTCAGGAGCAATTGGTATAGCTGGATAATACAACCTGCAAATTTCCATGTCGCATTCGTTTTTAGCATACTGAAAAACAACCTTGTATCAACAACTATCATTCGGCTTCTTCAACTTCAACATCAATAGAAACAGCAGCAATGGCAGGGGCTACGAAACGTTCTCACCACTCGCTGTCTTCAGCAAACAAGAAAAAGAAGGTTGCAGCCGTTGTGGAAGATTTCAAGCCATTGTACTCGACCGTCATGACCAACATTCTCACCTTGAAAGATAAATCCAATGAGACCATCTCGGGCCCTTTCCTCAAATTACCTCCAAAAAAGATGTACCCGGACTACTACGACATTATCGAGAATCCCATTTCCATTGCAGAAATTCAAAAGAAAGTCAAGCAGCAGAAGTATCCTTCTGACAACACCGATGAGTTTGTTGCAGATTTCAAGTTACTTCTCGACAACGCGTCCAAGTACAATGACCCAGAATCGTGGATTGTTTCAGGAGCAACAGAGATCAACGAGTTTGTGCAGCAGGAGATTGCCAATTTCTCCAAGAAGAACGCCGAAGCAAGTGCAGAAAAAGAGTCCAAGAAGCCTGCAGTGAAGGAAGAATCTAGTGAAAGAAAAATCACCTTTGAGAAGTTGCCATCTGTGTGTTCCTCTCTTTTGACTGAGGTGATGAACCATGAATTCCCTGATGAAGGCATAATAAGTAGTCCATTCTTGGAAGATGTGGACACCGAAGAATATCCAGACTACTTGAACTATGTGAGTTCTCCAACTTCTTTTGGTAGCGTTTTGAAGAGGATAGAGAGAAGAAAATTGTTTTCTAGTAAGATATCATTGGCAGATAACATTGAGAGGTTCTACAATGCCACCATGTTGATTTTTTCCAATGCTCAAACTTACAATGACCCATCATCCGAAATTCATCAAGATGCTGAAAAGTTGAAGATTCTCTTCGAAGAAAAATATGGGGAGCTCAAAGAAGAAGTTATTAGATTGAGTAAGTTGAGATTAAAATTAAAACAACCAAAGGTCAAGCTCAACTTGAAATTGAAGGGTGATGATACAAAGGATGGAGAAGTTAAGAACGAATCTGGAAGCTCGGCAGTGGCTGATAACGTGGAAGTGAAGGAGGAAGAACAAGATGATGACACAATGGAGACAGCAGATGTAATCGTTCCAGACAAAGCAAATCCTAACACTCTCGGTAAGTCTTTGCCAACAATCTCTATAGGTGACAACGTGATACAAAACGTTTTGTTATCGTCTTCTCCAGCGGCAGTCAATCAAATAACAAAACACACTCAACAGAAAGCTTATCAAACCAGTAACTTACCTCTTCCAAAATATGAGGCCATGAAGCAGGCCTTGTTCCCAACACATTCACTCAGTCCTGTTACTACGTTTTTCGAATACAAAATTCCAGCTAACGGGTATGCTTCGCAATCATACACAATAACTTTGCCAGCAAACTCCCTGCCATTTGTATCAATGAAAATCTCACTTCACAGTATTCTTCACGCTCTCAAGAAGGCAGATTTGGTCGACGGTCGTGGTTACTTAACGTCTTCGACAGACGAAGATTTCCAATGTAAATTATCAGTCAATGAAAAAGAAGTTGGTAGTGGAGATTGTTTTGAAGTTAAAACTGACAAGGATGAATTATTAGGCGTTCAATATGACTTGAAATTGACACATGGTTTGAATATTTTGGATTTTGAAGTCAAGATTGCTCCAAACTTGAGTAAAAATTTCAAGCATTTCAAAGTTCAAGATGATGGTGAAGAATCAGGGGGTAGACATACAAGACATCAATTGCAACAATTAAAGATGTCTTGGGAAGTGGAAAAGATTACATTTTACATTGTATGTAATACTACTTAAACTATTTACCTATACAGAAGCTCGAGAAGACTACACCAAGTATTTCTTCCACACCAACAGCTTCTCCTGTGATTTTTCCAATGCCTTCGATGGACTGCTTCAAACTTTCACAAGCCAATACTACATCATCGTCATCCTTCCATTGGTAAAATTGCCTAAATCCTTCCAAAACGTCATTTTCTAGTAAATCTTGAATTCTGGACGACACTATGATTGGGTCTGTCGATTCTGTGAGGGAAATGGCCTTGAAACTTTGCACTAATGAATTTGTGAAAGGCGTTATCCCGAATCCGTTTTTGCATGATATTAAGTGAAACTTGGACTCATCAATACCCAATTTGTGAGAGAAGGAAGCGATTAATTCTGAATGTGATGATATACCTTTGTCTTGATCAAGTAAGTCAACCTTGTTCAACACCACCATGATTTCTTTCTTTTCTTGTTTTAGAAGGGTTATATGGTGGAGCAAATCTTCGTAATCCACCATTTTGTCATCATTGATTGGCAAAACTAGGATAACTAAATCACTACCTAGTGATTTCACTTTCGCCCTCTTGATACCTTCAATCTCGATTTGATCGTTCTGTTTAGTGGTCCGAATCCCTGCAGTATCACCAATGATGACCTTATAACCCTTGATGTCAATTGGCACATCGATGATGTCTCTGGTGGTTCCTGCTATGTGACTCACTATAGCACTTTCGTTGTTGGAAAGAATATTGAGAACGGAAGATTTTCCGGCGTTTGGTGGACCGAGAAGGATAGTTTTAATTCCTTTTAATAGGACTTCCGATCGCCTTACCTTTATCAAGTACTGTTTTATCAGTGATTCGAGTTGTATTATATTATCATTTACTGTTGAGAATAGTTCATTAATCTCATCAATATCATGGTCTTCTCCGAAATCGATTACTGTAGTCATGAGCGCAACATTATTGACAATCTGCTGTCTCCATTCTGTGAAAAGTTGTTTTGTATCACCAGCTAGGGATGAGATGGCCGCAACTCTCTGGGTTTCTGTTTCTGCGTCAATCATTTCTCGTATGCCTTCAATTTCTGTAAGATCAAAGCGACCGTTCAAAAAAGCTCTCTGACTGAACTCTCCGTTTTCGGCGTATCTTATGTGGATTCCATTGGTAGGATCGTGCAATTGTTTTATGGATTTCAATACTGCCTGTATGATGGCCACACCTCCATGTACATGGAACTCAAGCAAGTCTTCCCCAGTGTAAGATGAGGGTCCTTTGAAGTAAAGGGCCAAACATTCGTCTAGTACCTTTCCATTGGAATCTTTCAATCTTTTCACCGTGGCCAACCTTGGTTGTGGGAGCCTGGCGTTGGTCAATTGGGTGTAGATATGACCCGCTTGAGTACCTGATATTCTGATGATCCCAATAGCCGAACGAGCTAGATGAGTTGATAATGCATATATGGTTGGCCTATGGTAGTTTCTGGCAATATGAACCCCAAACGTTCGGATCTGTGGAGCCATAACCATCTTGGTGAACATTCTTTGGCATCGCATCAGTTTCGATGAGATAGTGAGACGTGAAATGTTAAAAATATTGAATCATACAGTAACAATGCGTAAGATATAAAAAGAGATCCCCAGCTTTCTAGGACCAACAACACTATTCAGCACGTCTATTGACATCAATACACTGTGAATCTTCAAGAATATCCAAAGCGTTATTGAGTCAACTCAACAATCACAGCTCAAAGTCTTTTTGTCTAATCCATATACAGTCATTTAGTCACATCCTCATCAAATAAGTAATCGAAATGTTCAAACTAGCCTTCAGATCAGTCCGAAATCTACACTCCAGTCCAGTACTATCCCATGAAAACCCACTAGGGCTTCCTAAACAGCCTTCCATGCCTCGAATGTCTCGTGGTTTGCCTATCAAGCAGAAAATACCCGGTGTCAACAAGATCTTGCTTGTTGCCTCTGGTAAGGGAGGAGTTGGAAAATCCACAGTTTCCACCAATTTGGCCCTTTCGATTCAGAAACTCGGCAAACGTGTTGGACTTTTAGATGTGGACATATTTGGACCTTCGATCCCTCGAATGCTCAACTTATCCGGAGAACCACGACTTTCATCTGATGGCAAGCTTTTACCACTAACCAACTACGGAATAGAATCCATGTCCATGGGATACTTGGTACCCCCTGAAAATGCAGTTGTGTGGAGAGGGTTGATGGTGATGAAAGCTCTTCAGCAATTGCTCTTTGAGGTGGAATGGTCAAATTTGGATTATTTGGTCATCGATATGCCTCCAGGAACTGGGGATACTCAATTGACCATCGGGCAACAATTGAAAGTAGATGGTGCTGTCATAGTTAGCACACCTCAAGATATCGCATTAATCGATGCTGTAAAAGGTATTGCGATGTTCAATAAGGTGAATATTCCTATTCTTGGCTTGGTACAAAACATGAGTTACTTTGTGTGTCCAAATTGTCATCATGAATCCCATATTTTCGGCTCTGAAGGTGCAAAAAGAGAAGCAGAGGCCCATAAATTGGACATTTTGGGGTCAATTCCTTTGAATGAAACGATTTGCATTCGATCTGACAATGGTAAGCCTATTGTGCTTGACTCAGATTCTGTGATTGCACGGCCATACATGGATATAGCCACGAAAGTAGTACAGAAGCTAGGGTAAGTGGAACACTATACAAAATTAGGAAAGCACCATGTGCTTGATGTGTCCATTCTATATGCCGAAGTTCTGCTATCTTTTCCTAGGAAACGGTTTGTCATAGATATGAAGAGTGGGCTTTCTCCACCAAATTTTATATAATAATCGAGCAATAATTCACTTCTCGCTATATGATCTCGATAATCAAGAATGTCTCTTGTTGTGGCCATGAGCTAGATTTTGAACTCTAGAATCAATTTGAGTATGAAGGCTACGAAAAGATGAGATTTGCCCTCCTCAAGAGAACGTTAATGGCAGTTTCACCAGAGCATCATCATTTCGATTGCTAGGCAAGCTTCTTTCCCTCATACACCTTCTATCCACCATCTCATGCTCGTGCTGCTTCTGCTAGGAAGTAGATAAAAGACTATCACGTTATATTCGGTCTCAAGTGCGGATCAAAGTAGTGAATTGTATCTTTACGAAAACATGATTCTATTCAGAGGAAACAATTCACAGGTTCCATATATCCTTAATTCAAACCCATTAATTTCTATAGCAAAATGCGATATGACCCTTATGAAAGAGCCCCATATTTTTGTAGAGTCATCTGCTGGTAGTAAAACATCAGAATAACGTATCGCGCACAGGGAGTTTAAAGTACTGGCTCGATACTGATAACAGAAATCCCATACTGAAATACACTGGGTTTTTGAGTGGTTCCGGGTCCGTATTTGAGACGTATTCAAGTAATAAGTGCCAACCTCTTCCACCTGAGTACCATGGGTATTTCCTATAGAACTCTCAGATTATGATGAAACGTTGGAGAATTTCGCACCCACCGTCCTCCATAGTGGTGGGGTCAGGTGCGACGTTTTCAAACAGACGAAAGTGGATAATTGCACGACCACTCTGATAGTCCCAAGAGCTCATCTCCCCTGATAAGCTTCGATTCGGCATCCGCTGCTGTGTATGTACCAGGTCCATCGTATTCCTATCTGAATAAAAGTATCGATTGGCATTTTCGCAAGTTCCTTGGTTCTGGAATGTCTCACATTTGAACCTTTTTAGCGAAAATCTCAAGAATGTGCGGAATCTCTGTAATTCAGGAACCACTGATCTAGAATTAACGAAATTTCTACCCACCTTTTTCTGCTACAAAGGAAGTACTAGAGCTGGAAGTGTCATCCTACAGGATCAATACAGGTCGTAAGACACCCACCAGTGTCCTAGAAACCCGCATAATTAGCTCCATGGGTGTATACTGTGAGTACGCACGTGTCACTGTACCTAACCACGTCAGAAACCAGGCCATCAGTGTCCACGGAAACCGTGGAAAAAATCACCAGAAAGTCACATGGCCGTGCTAATGACTCCATTGGTCTAGCAAGGAGCTCCAGAGCTCCTTGCTTCTATCGTTGGCCTCATTTGTAGGGGCCAGAGTGGCTCCTCTACTGCCAGGTGAAGAACAATATGCAGTCCATGTCGGGCTCAGCTGAAGGCTCAGCAAAGGCTCAGCACGGAGAAAATCACAGGCGCGGAAGCCATGGAACTCGCGGTCACGTGACCCCAAAACCACTACCATGATCCAGTGATACTATTGTTTTCCTTTGACCAAGATACCCAAACTCCCCAACAATATGTCTTCGGCACCTGCCACGCCCAAGACCCCGCGAGTCTCTCACCGGGTGGTCGCAGAGAAAACCATTCTCGACTTCGACTCCAACGAGACTTATATCGAAGAGGAAGATGAGACGTTCATGCATCAAAGCTCGATGATCCTGGAAGAGGAGGATGTGGATTCGCTGGACGACGACGACGAGAGCGTGGTCGATTCTGAAAACACCATCCACGAGGAGCTCACCGACTTGCTCAAACCTGAGTACACTGCTGCTCCGGCCCCGGGCCAGTCAAAGGCCAAAGAGTCCACCCTTTCCAAGGTGTCCTCACTGGTGATCGCCCAGCCCACTTCTGCTATCAGTAGATTCATCATGAAGCACGAGGTGGTTAGAAAGTTGCTCCACTCGTCTATTGGGATTTTCACGTTGTGGCTCTATACGTTGGGCGTCCACCAGACGCAGTTGATCATCCCGTTGATGACGATGTTCGCCGTGATCTTCACCAATGACTACATCAGATTCCAGGACCCCGAATTGAACCGTAAGATCGTGAATGCCATGTGGTTCTTGGTCAGGGAGCAGGAGGTGGACCAGTACAATGGAACTTTGTGGTACTTGGTGGGCCTTGTGATCATCTTCTCTGTGATGCCCAAGGACATTTCGTTGATGGCCGTGTTATTGTTGAGCTGGGCCGATACCGCTGCTTCTACCGTGGGTAGACAATTTGGAAAATATACTCCTAAGATCACCAACGGAAAATCTGTTGCCGGAGCATTGGCCAGTTATGTCACCGGTATTTTCAGCTGTTATCTTGTTTACGGATACTTTATTCCTCAGTACGACGTTAACACTCCCCAAGATATCTTGTGGACCGAATCCACCAGTAAGTTGTCCCTTTTTGCATATGCCATTTTGAGCGGATTCATTGCCAGTCTGTCGGAATTGATCGACTTGTGGGGAATTGATGACAACTTCACTATTCCAGTGTTGAGTGGATTCTTCCTCTACACTGTGGCCAAGGTATTCCAGATCTAGACAACATGTACACATAAATTAGATTTTTTTCAAGCTATTATTGACATGGAGGCGGCCCTAATATCAAACCAAACCGCATACATATATAGGATATTGTATAGTAACTCTACAAACTACAAAGTACTACGGAACTTTTGGTAGTGAGCGTAGTCCAAAGACAGCTTGAGGCCGTCATAACGGGTCAATTGGATGGTGCCATCTTCCAATCCCTGCTGGTAGAACCCCACCACGTCCTTCTCCTTGACACTGAAGATATCGGCCTTTTGGAGGAGATGGAACACCGTATCGATTTTGTTCCATCCTTGCTCCTCCGCCACAGACGGCAAAAAGGTCCCCAGATAGTACGAGCCACGATGTTCAATCCGCACCTTGAGCCCATGTAATCCTATGCTCCAATCGTCCCATTCGTGAATCCTGATGAAGTTATCCAATAGCGTCACACTGACCAGCAAACTTGGAATCTCTGCCTTGGAAACCGGTCCAAACCGAGAGTCCTCCAATGCAGATACCAAGGCGTAGGTGGCGACCCCGTCTTCCACGGGGCCAGAGCTGAAAGTGCCAATACAGCCACGCAACCTATCGTTCTTGTTCCAGGTTATGAAGAGAGGAGCGGAGTCAGGGAAATCGGAGGGTGATTCGTTCCAGCCAGCAAAGTGTTTGGATAACGGAGCAGGCTTGGAAGAGTTGAGTTTGGCCGATAATGTGTCGAAAGCGTAGGAACACAACGCCTTGGACATGATGAAGTGATAGTGCTTACCCCTGATTAAGGTGTTAGTGTGCAGTGATTTGAGGTTGCGAAATACGGGGAGTGCACGAAGTGGGTAGTCAAGAGAGAAGATCAAGAAGACAAAAAGTGGGAATAAGTGGGTTGAGAAGGTACGATGTAGAATCAAGACTAAAACATTGGGTAATAGAGAGGTAGGGGTGGGTTTGACATTATGAATATGAAAAAGTTAATTTGCAAATGAACACGTAATAATAACAGGTGTCATGTCGTCCTGAGTCCTTTGAATTATTATATTACATATTGATCCCATGCTCTTTTCTAGCCGACCCGTGTGTATAAAATTTGTGTATGTATTATGTTATTATATGGTATGGCGAATCATGGACTGAGCAGAACATGTAATGAAGAATTGAAGTCAAAATTATTAGCTAAACCCTCGAAATTATTACCAGCGAGTTTTAGAAGTTTGAAATTGTCGGAGTTTGTGGTATCCACTATTTTTTGGATCAACTGTAAATGGGCTTGGTCAGAGCTGGATCCAAAGTCCATTCGACAATATGAAAGATTCAAGGCCAGCAATGATTTTGGAAATGTGGATGCGGAGATTCGTGTCCTAAGATCCAGTAAATAATTTCCTGAAAGATTTAAACGAGTAGTACCAATTGGGAAAGGTTTCAAGTTCGAGATCAAGTTTCTCGATAAATTAATATCCTTAACATTCTTGAAGAAGTGGTACTGTGAGAGAAAGCTCAAATCGGCCAAATTATTACTGGAGAAATCCACCTTCTCCAATTGGTATTCGGATTTTGAGTTAGATGCGGGGGTAGACAAATTAATTCGAAGGAGGGTGTTATTGGAAAGATCCAATTCTCTGAGATTCTTCAAATTTCTCCAGTTGAAGTTGGATGAATCCAAACTCACAAGGTTATTATTGGACAAATTCAAGTGGGTCAAGGATTCAGGGAATTGAATTGATCTCATATCACTTAAATCATTGAATGATAAATTCAACCTTCTCAATCCACTGAGAATTTTGGCATTGGAAGAGAAGTAGATTTTTAATTTGTTTGCACAGAAATTTTGGAGTGTGAGACTTTGAATATCAAAATCTTGATAATGGAGTGCTAATGGGAAATGGGAACGGTTGGAGTCCGCGGGTAAAAATTCACTAGATATGATAGAATCTTGACTGTGAAGGGAAGTAATGGACCTTGAGTTTTCATGTAGCCATTGAAATATTGACGATTGTGTGGAATCATTGCCTTTTTGGTATTGGAGTTTCAAATCGTTAATTTCCTTGAACCCATTTTCTCTCAAACAATGGAACAAGTGTTTTGCTAGTATATTGTCTTGGGAGTGGGGATTTATATCCAATCTCAACTGAACATTAATGCGAGCACTGGTAGCTCTCAAGAACTTCAAAAGTCCAGGGGAATTGAGAATATTCATGTAATCTTCGATTTCTTCATTGCTCAAAAAGGGCCCGTCTTCCATGATCAACGTGATGTCGTGTGGCTTGATTACCAAATTGTTGGATTGTAAATATGCCAATTCTTTAAAGGTGATGGGCACACAACCATAAAGATTTGCAGTGGACCTGCTGGAGGAAATGAAGAGTCTTTTGCCGGAAAAGAAGTGCAAGAGGGCAAGATGCTGGACGTCTCTGTTTGCCAAATCTTGATGGGACTCGAACAAGCCCGAGAGGTTGAAGAGACGTTCGAGATCATGGGACGGGATGTATGAGAACGAGGTGCTGAGAAGCTCATAAGGTAATTTTGTGAGAAACTCCGCCATGATTATGCGGTTGATATTTTGCTCTTTATGTTGTGGAAGCCACGAGAACCGAATAAGTCACCCTTAGCTGAAGGCGAGTTTATGAGAAGATGAGATGAGATAGATAACGTAGGTGCTGATTTCGCAGTAATAAACTTTGTGGGGATCGATAAGCGTAGAACCTGATTTTGGCAGCGGTACTGGGGCACTTCGTGAGTGGAAGAAGTATCTATAAGTGGTGGAGCGACAGTTCCCACCATCCCAGGGCGCGACGCCGTTATTATATACCTACAAGTGGATCAGGTCCGGAATTTCACATCATCTCTGACGTCGATCATTGCCGATCGCACATGCCTTGATAAGATGAAGTGAACTTAAAGTAGCGAAAGTGCGCGGCCTGCGGTTGTGAATAGTGAGAGAAGCGGACGCTCAACGTTACGAGACCATCAGCGCCGAGAACATCTAATGGGCAAAAGGGCTGGAAGGCAAGAGTTAGGAGAAGGTGACTCTTCGTAAACGTAGAGGTTTTGAGGGGAGACACCAGAAGTATCTTCGATAGGGCTTAAGTTGTGGACGTATATTGCCCTGATTGACTACGTAAATCAATGCCCCGCCTAATGCAGTGATGTCAGATATTGCAGGTCAAAAGTTCCCAACCGTTCCAATAGTGTGATGTGTTGAGTGTGGCAGCGACGTGATGGGCGGTCCACGACGAGATTTCAGTAGAGAATATAGGGAGAGTAGAGTGGGGACGAAGAAGGTGGAAACCAGGGATCGGAGGCTATATTTTCGGCCGTATGGTGTCAGGGGCCCATGAGCAGCCTGTTTACAGAATAACATGTGCGGTTCCAATTACACGGCATGGCTCTGGGGTCAGCAGAAGGCACAAACCGTCGGCCCTATAGCCGGTTGAAGCGAGTGGGGCACCGGTGGGGAAGAACCACTGGCAGTTCTGGCAGTTCTGGGTCCACGGCAACGGGTGGAATTGTGAGAATGAAACCTGCGATTATCGGTGCTGCTTTTGACGAGATGAGTCAGTTTGGGCTTTCTAGAGAAGAAGGATCTGGTCAGGACGTGGAGATCTGTGGGTCGGCAAGAAATCGAAGATCATAGATCTTGTGACCTCACCGAAGTTTCAGATTTTAGTGGAGTAGTTTTCACAGTGGGTCCACAGAGATAAGCCCTGATGAAAGTCCCCACAGAATCTCTCGTGGAAGTCATGGAAGTTCGCATGGAAGTTCTCGTAAAAGCTATCGTAGAAGAGCATATAGTGGTCGTTACACTCTTACATTCTCTTTGGTCTGGTAGTGACAGTCCAAATTCTCACATACTAAAACATCTTCGCACACCATAGACCATACTTCTTGCTTACACTGGTGCCTTGAGTTATACTCGCACTTCTCTAGACTTTCTTGTAGATTCTGGGTGGAAACGGTAACCGACTATCTCCAACTGGTGGACTTTTATTTCCTCAGTGTTAAGTGTTTCAACCACTCAGTGTAATTATTGGCCAAGAATCCGGTATGCCCAATCCAACACTCAGAACCGTGAAGCCATGCTGACTTGCACTGACCCCGGTCTTTTGGATTATCTACTTGCACCCACTGACCACCAACGTTTTTGGGGCAGGTAAATGAACAAACAGGACCAAAACCGTTGTGCCATCTATTCTCCATGGTTCCCCTAGTTCTTTAACCTGTACCTATTTGTGTGGGGCTGCTCCTACCCCTTAATCTACTCCTACGTTCCGATCTGTCTAAATTTACTATGTCCACATGTTTGTTTACTTCTTTCTCCATTCGTGTGTCTAATGTTTTGGAGCTCTTCCTTTCCTATTGTCAACTCTCCGTCGTGTCTCGGTTGTCTATTTGGGTGAGCGCTCGTTATCACCAGCCATCGCACCCAATTAGGCAGTGCTACCAAATTGATTTGTGAACGCACTCTTGGGACCTAAAACCAGTTGCACTGTTATCTTAGGCTTGCACCTCTTTGCATCACCAGTATCCGCTATATCATTGCATACACATCATGGGATTGTGTTTATCTTGTTTACGGGGCAGTGAAGACGATGACGAACTCAACGAAACTTCGTCGTTATTGAGAAATCATCAGCTTTACTCCAGTGACTACACACAAGAAGCAGAGTTGCTCAAACACCAACAACGACAAAAGGAGCTCAACTCCATCGTCAATGACTTGTCGGACAACCTTATCGATGTGCTGACGTTCTTGACCAGCACAAGCAACAATTCACAGGTCAACACCCCAAATTTGGCCCTGATGAACCTGAACACGTTTTTCCAGGATGAAGAGGCTCCAGACTCACACGCCGACACCCAAAGGAGCTTTCCACACATCTACAGTGACCAAGAAAAGGAACTCGTGGAACAAGAGTCGCAAGAATTGAATGACAACATCAAGGATGCGTGCAAAATCACCTTCAACGAGTCATTGTACTTGAAGTTATAAGTAAAAGGGAGTCAAATGGACTTTGACAAATATATGGGCATTGGGATCTTTGTAGGCTACGTTTTGGGATCTGGACGGTTGTAAGCATGTATTTCAGCACGGAATTGTTTCAACAGACTGATTCAAAATGATAAGTTCAGGCACTGTAATTTCAAGCGTGGAATCTGAAGTACACCACGTAGATCGTAAGAACAAAACTGAATTTGAAATCGGACTGGAGTGTTTGAAAGGCATAAAATTGGAAAATACAGATATTCAGAGGGAAGCTACAAGTGGAAGCGTTAACAATCATAGATTAAATTTACAAAAGATATGGCATCTTCGAATAAAATATTTGAATCAATAGCTTCTCCAATTATAATGCACGCTCAGGCATTCAAAATGTATCTATCTTCGACTATACCAATATTGACTCCAAACTATCTATTTAACAAATAACCCTCTACAACTGGGTCCAATTCTTGGTTTAAATTCGAAAAACTCCAGTTTTCTCATCTCTACTTCTTATTCCTGTAATGCCTTCAATCTCTCCCTCATTTCATCCAAAGCTTCTTGATCCTCTTCATCATGCATGGAAATGGGTTCGGGTTCAGGTTCAACACTAACTGTAGGAACATCATTGCTGATTTTGGAGAACTTGTCCTCGGTCAAGCTTTGTATTATCTTGTTGACCTCCTCTTGCGACTCACTTTCCAATTCTTCGTCCTCTTCGAAGTCCAAATCGATCATATCGTCCATCATCTCATTGATAATACCGGCCTTAGTCAACTCCTTCGAGAGCTCTTGCATGGTGCCCAGCACCACTCCAAGATGTACCAACAGATTGACGTCCTTCATCACCACCGTGGAAGATTGAAGAGATTGGGTGAGTTTATTCATTTGCCATTGCTCGTTCACGGCCATCAGAATGGAGTCTACTCTGGCTTTGGACATGTGAAGCTTGTTGTATTGTTTTTTGATGTTGATCAACTCTCGGGCATAAAGTTTGGCGGTCTTGGTGTCTTTATCCTTGGCAGCTTTTCTGATAAGGCCCTCTGTCTTCTTCATTAATGGCAGTAGTTGGTTCATGGACTTGTCCAATTCCCGCTTATTCTTACGGAGCAACTGGTTGATTTTACGCATCTTTTGGTTAGTTGAGTTTTCAAACATCATCGGACTGTACTTACTTGCTCCTTGGGGTCTTCGCCCCATATGGCTTTCTTGATGTAGTCCATGGATACTTGAATACTGTGCTTGCTCGAATTGGATTCCTATATTATAGATCACGTGACTGATAAGGGAGCGAACGGGGTCGTAGGGGGAGGCAAAGTGGAACAACATCTCACCACTCTTCTCAGCACCAGCGATCCCGCGTCTTGATTACGCCACAGAAGTTGTTTTTCTAGGCGATACTGATAGAGAGAGTAAACCCGATCTTCATTGAATTGGAAGCACGCAATAAATCATCGAACAGAGTATTTGAAATCAAAAACTGAATTGATTTGAACTTCAAACTTGATTGATTTAAGTTAACACCTGATCACACATAAGAGACACTTTCATAAGATTCCCATTCTTCTGCTAGCCATGTCTAACACCCCAAATACCTCCAACAGGCCTGATACACCAAAGACCAAGGTGGAGCTTTTCCTTCTTGTGCTTCTTGCATTTGTCTATCCCCCATTACCAATTTTAATCATAAAAAACTACAGGGTATGGAACCAAACCATGTTAATCGTTGTGATTTTGACTTTGTTAGCTTTTTTACCTGGTATTATCGCTTCTGTGTATTTCATTTTTGAACAGTACCTCTTGATAAATTCCAGAGGAGATTATATCAGACTTGATGAAGAATCTGAGGCCGGCTTTCATGATGATGAAAATCATACTGATGTCCATGGACAAAACTCTGTAAGAAATTCTGCATTGCCTGAAGATGAAGCTAGTAACGGCAAGAATACAAACGTTTTAAATGCAAACGAAAGTCATCAAGAGTCCTACCCCGAGGAGGCTCCTCCAGATTACGAAGCAGTGGCTGGAGGAAGTAATGGAGCTACTGGAAATGTAGCTTTGGCTGATTCGAAATCTACTGGAGATCACAAAGTGCAACTACCATAAAATCGTTTTGGTCTGCTACCAATACTGCAAGGACAACTTAACTATGACTTTGCTACGATCTAAACACTACTACCGGTGATTGAATTCACTATGGTTCGCTAGTGTTACAACAAAGACACTATACATTTATATATTATGAATAAGACCAAATATCTATGATTTTGCATTATGATAACTATCGAATTCATGTACTCTTCTCTATGGCGACCATAGCTTTGGCCACGAACCCTTCCAAATGGAAAATACTTTTCAGTCCCAAGCTCAATCTCTCATCGAACACTGAGGCTAATTCGACCAATTGGTCAATGACTCTGGAATCTTCGAATAATAGAATCAACTCGAACAATAATGTCTTAAGAATGGTACGAGCAGGAATGCAATGGGCGAGTAGTTCGTAGAATAAGACTCTGACCTTCGCAAGTGTCGCCACGTTACGATTTGTTCTTACCTGCTTTGCTAAATTCTTAATTATTGTTTCCCAATCAAGATTCAAAATGCTTAAGTTACTATTGACCTGAATGGTTTCACTTTGCATAGCCAATGTTTCAAACGAAAGAAGAGCACGTCTCAAGTTTCTGTTGGAATGTTCAGCCACCAGTTTCATGAATTGATTCACAGCTTGCTCGTCTTGATTGCTGAATTTGAGATTTTCTTTAGTAGCCACTTTCAGCAAAATTTGAGCGATTTCATCAACGGAAGGACTTGGTATACGCACAAGCAAAGTTCTTGACTTAATAGGTGCTATTATGTTTGAGATGGTGTTGCATACCAATACCAATCTGATGTTTGTGGAGTATTTCTCCATTGTTCTTCTCAAAGCGGCCTGGGCATCTCTACTCAAGGAGTCTGCTTCATTAATGATAACAATTTTGAATCTGTGTTTCTTTTGGGAGTTTTGGAAGTCCACTTGTTCAGTAGATGCAACATCTTTCAACAAATCCTGTATCACGACACGGTCATTATTACCCATGTCTGATGGAGTGATCTCCAAGTGATAATTCGAACTCAATACGTTAAACTCCAACTTTCTGTTAGAAGAGGTGGTGAAGGTTTTGACGTCGATTTTCAACTTTTCCACTTGGGCTCCAAAGATCTCATTCAATGTGGAATAGATTCTGGTTTTCTTACCAGCTCCACTTGGTCCATAGACAAGAAGATGCGGAAAGTCGCCCGACGCCGATAAAGCCTTCAAATTCTTCGTAATTGAATCATGATATGAGAGCTGGTCCAAGTTTTTTGGCCTATAACGATCTACCCATAAAGACATGGTGGTACGCGTCTTTAGAAAATGGGTGGAAATGTTAAGTAGGTGATGGTTCTGTGCAGGTCGGTGAAGTTGGTTGGCGCACTATACTTCGAATGGATGGTATAGTCTTAGATCTATGAATACTGTAAGACGAGAGCGTATGAAAAGCAATGAACTAGAAATGATGGATTGCTTCGTATAAGTTTGCATAATATTTCATTTTGTTATTCAACCACAGAAAAATAGGCAGGGATTGAGATATTAAGAACGTTTTTTAAAACGATAATGACCAAGACTCCTTGATTCAGCGAGGAGATCACAGCAGTATGAAAATTCCTTTATTCTTTTTGAGCTCATAACTAAAAGTGATCTTTATTAAAAACACAGTCATAAATAATTTATTGTGGGGATTATATGATCAATCCTCAAGTCTCAATCTATACCGAAATGAACTAATTCACCAATGTGCTCATTTAAAAATTGAATCTTCATGCTTGAAAATAAAACTTTGAAGTGGTTTCGCAATATATTCCTAGATTAGGGGACAATAAACTTGATAGTGGCTTGAACAATTGATTTCACCCTTCTAAGCCATATATCATTATAAACTATCACGTGACGCATTATCAGCTAGCCACAGAAAATCTGGGGAAGAACACCGGAATCCCAGGTTTGGGAATTGTGGAGCGATATGATTTTCACTTGAATAATAAATACCGAATTTTCTGAACTAATCGAAAGCATTGGACTCAATAGAAAAGGTGGACAGAACACTGAAAACCCCCAAACTTTTAAACTCAGACTAAAAAATTCAAAATATCTGAAATAACTATTACATTATTTTTGATCGAGCATAAATAGTGAGCAAAGGATAGATAGTGTCACTTCTACAAGATTTAACCAAATTATTATATTACCATGATGCATTAACCAAATACTATACCAGAGACTTGGGGTCTTTTGAGGTGCGTATGAACCCATACTATTATACAAGTGTTGAACCGTTTGTACTGTGTTGAACTTTTATCTTTTCAAAAGGAAAGTCAGACGTGTCTCCTGAGCTTCATACCTTAGGCTTGGTTCTAATGAAGTGAGAGGGGCATTCGTAGCCTCCTGGGTTCTTATTCAAATACTCTTGGTGGTATTCTTCGGCGTCGTACCAGATCTTGATTGGCTCGATGATGGTTGCTATTTTGTGGTTTGGGTACCAATGCTTCTGGCTCTCTTTCTTGACGTCCCATGCGACTTCGTTATCGGACTCTCCGTGAGTCAAAACTGCAGAACGGTACTGGACTCCCTTGTCTGGACCCTGGGAGTCCACGGTGGTGGGGTCATGCATTCTAAAGAAGATCTCTAATATTTCTCTAACATTGGTCAACAATGGATCATAAGAGATTTGGACACTCTCAACAAACTTGGTTTCTCCAGAGCAAACCGTCTCGTAGTTGATGTTTCCTGCGGTCGGGATGCCGTTGGCGTAGCCAACACGAACATCGATCAATCCTTTGTCAGCGAACTGTCTCCTGAACACTCTTTCAACGCCCCAGAAGCATCCGGCTGCTAAGGTGACGATTTTGGCATTGGGCGTGGCCTTGAGGGAAGGCGAAATGGTGCTGGTGGTCATTCGTGGGAGCAACGGTGTGGGATATGTTTGGGAAAGGGGGTGGTGTGGACTTTTATACCCAGTGATTAGTAAGATAGACGATAGGACAACTTTCACAACTGTGGATCCAGCTACGAGCTTATATAGACACACTGTGGAGGTGAGTAATCGGTCACGTGCACTGTCCGATGACTAAAAAGTTTTGGCTTCTGGCGTGGGCGAATTTCACCATCTCACGTGCGGGAGATTGACACTTCTGGTGGCGGTGGTACAGCGTGGGTGGAGGCCGTGGAGTGTGGAGAGTGTGGAGCACGTCTGGCGGTGGTGATAACAACGGTTTCGTACCGGATTTGGGAGGTAGGGGTGGAATTTCACCTCTTCCTTCATTGCACCTGCTGCTGCACTTTCGATGAGATGGACGAGGACATCGGGGTGCGTGCGGATCGGACACGATGTCTCGCTTAGGTACCCCCAGAACGGAGACACCAGCAGCGAATTGGCGGAGAGTGGAGCAAAGAGTGTCAGGCTGACTCCGGATCCAGTGCGTACAGCAAAAGCGGTGGGTGCAAATTGGAGAACAGTGCGCACAGTTGGTGGAAGGTGGAGTCGGGAGTTTGTAGAGAGGACACGCAGGGAAGTAGAGGGAACGAGACGGTGGAGGTCAGACGGTGGCGGTGGAGAGGAACCGGACGATGGCGGTGGAGAGGAACCGGACGATGGCGGTGGAGGTGTTGTGCACGGCCCTTTCAGCAGCTACTTGCCTAAGTTTTGGGACTTGGTCGGGAAGGTGACGGTGGAAGATAACAGGTCACGTGTGCTGAAGCAATAGGGCCTTCTGGGTACAGGGCCGTGAGCCAGGGATTCTGATTACAAACCCCAGATCAATAGGACGGCAACTACGGGGATCAGGAAAACACAGTTGATGTTCTATGTAATGAGCTAGAAACCGGTCCTAGTCCATAGTTCAGTTCATTGGTTGTTGGGCACTGTTAATAGGTTATTTTCTCTTGAATCCAAATATGCTTTTCCGCTTTTCGGTGGAGCCAACGCTACTACTGGTGCTTCCTTTTCTTTCTAGTGGAACCTCTTGCTTGCTTTCACGACGTTTAAGTCCCCCTACCCATGTTTTCTTCTCGGCAATGCTTCCAGAACGTGATAATGGCCGGTCCTCTTTATTTCCATCGAACATGAAGTTCTTTTTAAACAAGCCACTCTTTTTCTGTGTAAGCTCCGCTCCGAGATCTTTGGGATTGGGGACGTTTGGTCCAGTGAAAGAAGCAATTGATGAGGTATCGGAGTTGACCTCGTTTTCTTCCTCTATATTTTGATGTACTTTTCTGAATGAAGATTCTGTTGAATCGTTCTGGAATTGTTGTAATGATGTAAAATCTCCACCATTATATACATTGTTCATGTCAAATCCGAAGTTAAGTGGATGTGCTTCGGTTTCTTCCTCTTCTGCCTCCACATTTGTCAGACATTTGGTGTAAAACAAGATATAAGCACTTGCCAATCCTGATCCATTGCCGAAAAATCTCATCACATAAGAATCTTCCACCAATTCGACCGTTTCATCGTCGAACAAAAGCCAAAGTCCTGTTTTGATCTTACATATCGACACATAATGGCCATGCATGGGTCCACCTCCAATATGAATCACAAGAGAACTCAATTCGTATAAAGTGGAGTCACTTTCTTCGTCGGTCGTATTGAACAAGCGAAGCTTGAATGGATAACTTATTGAATCAAATAATTTCACTAATTTATCGACTTTTTCATCATATTTGAATCTCTTGAAATTGATAACCAACACTTCTGGTAATTTCTTGATCTTGATTGTCTTGACTGCTTCTTGTAAGGAGGAACAAGTGTTACAACTGAATTTGTTCTGCTTAGTCAAAACCTCCAGTTTTGAGAAATTATTCAAAGAGTAACTCAAAGAGTTGGCACTTTCACCTGGGGGAATATCCACAGATAAATCAAGGAAGTATTCGTGTTTGGATGTAACTGTCTCACATGAAAGACATTTGGTTTCATTAGTAATCATACCTTGAAAGATTTCATTACACCAGTTGTTTTCAGGACCAACTTCCTTATTTAAACTTTCAATGATCTCGTTTATCAAATAATTGAAGAATTCGTGTGCATCATGGTGCATGTTGTTTTGTCTGAATAAGTAGTTCTTTTCTTTCAATTTCTGAATAAAAAAGTTTGGAGAAACAACACCTGTATTGGATTGGTTCTCAACCATACTTTCATACATATCCTTCAATGCATATAATAAAATAGAATCTTCGTTATTTTCACTTGGTAATCTGATTGAAGTATCCAAGTTAATGATTGGTCCGTTGATCAAAGCAGCTCGTTTTCTCTGATCCGAAGACGGATTAATATTGAACGGACTGATTGGATTGACGAGGAACGTCTCAGGCTGTGGTATTCCAACAATAATGGCTCCAGATGTAGAGCATATGTTACCTTCCTGGTTGGCCTGTTGTGGTTGATCGTTAAGAAGCATGGACGAACTTTGAGAAAAATCATTACGATCCCCTCCTGGGGTATTATTCTGGGTAGTTGGGCATGTAATGAGAATATTCAACTTCTGAAACTCAGGATCCTTTTTGATCTTATTCATCTGTTCTGGCGATAAAGCATCACAACTTCCTGCCTTGTGGATGTGTTGGGCCATCTTCTTGCTCTCTTCGAGCGATGGAGCACTTGAATTAGACGAGTTATTCATGCTTGAGTTGAACTTGATCCCGAATAAAGAACCCTTACGGGATGTTTTGGGACGCTCATCTCCATTTGCCCCATTTTCACTGGAGTTGTTTCCATTGGACCCGTTTCCAGTGCCGGAGGTCCCCTTTGAAGAGCTTTGCTCCTTCATGCGTTTGGCCACCAATTGCTCGTACTTGGTGGTGAATCCATGGGGTTTCACTCCGGCTTGTTGTAGCTTCCTGTCATGCTTAGTACCTTTATACGATACCAAATTGATTCGGAACTTCTCGGTGTAGTAAAGGCATTGGAGAATGGAATTACAGTAGCAGGTGTTTCCGAAGTTCTCCATACCAAAGATCTTGTTGGAGCCATCTCCATAGGGTAATGTATCCGGACTAGCTCCGTTCTCAGAGACGGTCATTATTGGTGGGGGTTAGTCAGGATGGAAGTTGTTGGATATGAGAGTGGACGCGCACGTGCGCGTGCACGTGACCAAGATCGTCTGCTCCGCAAACATTCTGCTACCGATCCCACCCTCTGGCGAGGGACACTGCCAATACCGCTACCAGAATCAGACGTTGCTGGCAAATCACGTGGAGCCAGGTTCCTTATAAACTCCGAATGGAAGGGCATTTCCGGGCACGGCGTGATGTGCGGTTGATTGCTCTGTAGAAATAAGCTGATGTGTCAGCCGTCGGAGAAACTCGTTTAGTGGGATCAGATGTTCTTTCTGCATTTGGGAGTTAGCCTTCCTGCGTTGGTCATAGACTCGGAAGTGGAGACGGCTTATGTAAGCGGGCTACATGAAGGAGCGTTTCAAGTTGCGATGTGTGGATGGCCACCCTGAAAGAAAGTGGAGCACTTGGGGTTTTGCAGGGGTCGTTACATGCTGCATTGTTGTAGCAAATGCTGAGGCCCAATTGCCCCAGAGAACCCCGGGCTTTCCCCCACTCGGATCCCCAAAAGTTTCTTGTGATGGGCAACGTGGAGGAATGGTTAGTAAGAAAATGACGACACTGAGCTCCGATCCACGGAAAAATCGCCCAAAACGACGTGGAATACCCACGCAAAGAGCGTCGACGAACCTGATTGGTGACTAGGCTCGAAACGCAAATCAAAGGGTTTTTCCGGTGGTGTTCGTAACCTAATCAGGTGAGAGACCTGGACCCAGAAACTTAGAGCAAATGTTTCCAAAATCTGGTAGAGGAGCTTAATTTGCAACGGGTGATATAGTACAAAGCAACTTTCCCGCGAATATCAGGTCAAGTAGGACATTAACTACCCTTTGTAGAGTTGAATCGTCGGAACAATCTTGTGCGGATTTTGCGTTATTTTGACGTACAATTAATCCGGTGACTTGAGCCAAAGCGTGTCCAGCGCTTCAAATGCAGCAAGAAAAAGCAAAAAAACGGTGCACAAAGGGGAAAAAACGCAACAAAAGAAAAGATTTTTCCGAGAACCTCACACTTGTCTCTTGTTGTTATAGGTTAGTCAGCCTATTGCAATTTGCTGCAGTTTCCTCCAACGCTGTTACCAGCATATAAATATGTGGTTTCCCCACGGTTGATTAACACTACAAAGCATTATTACAATATGAGTAGTACTCACGAAACTTCTTCTCCCAATCAAACCCCAGCGGGGTCGTTGATAGAGAAGCTTGAACGTAAAGAAACACCAACTGACCGTGATCAAATTCCAAGTTCCAAGGACATTGAAAACCACTTGCAAACTCTTCCAGAGAAGTCTTTCAAGGATTACATTGGTGTGTCCTTGTTCTGTTTGTTAGTTGCATTTGGTGGTTTCGTCTTTGGTTTTGATACCGGTACGATTTCTGGATTCGTTAACATGACTGACTTCAAGCAGAGATTTGGGCAAACTCACGAAGACGGTACCTATTATTTGTCCAACGTCAGAACTGGTGTTATTGTCGGTATTTTTAACATTGGATGTGCCATTGGATGTATCTTCTTGAGTAAGATTGCTGACACCAATGGTCGTCGTGTTGGTATTATGGTGGCTATGGTCATCTACGTTGTTGGTATCGTTATTCAAATCGCTTCTGTTAACAAATGGTATCAAATTGTCATCGGTCGTGCCATCGCTGGTTTATCAGTTGGATGTCTTTCCGTTTTGGCACCATTATTCATTGGTGAGTCCGCTCCAAAGCAATTAAGAGGAACTTTGGTTTGTTGTTTCCAATTGAACATCACCTTGGGTATTTTCTTGGGTTACTGTACTACTTACGGTACCAAGTCTTACGATGACTCTAGACAATGGAGAATTCCATTGGGATTGTGTTTCGCATGGGCCATTTTGATGGTTGCCGGAATGGTTTGTATGCCAGAATCTCCACGTTACTTGATTGAGAAAAACAAGATTGAGGAAGCCAAGAAGTCCATCGCCAGATCTAATAAGGTACCAGTTGAAAACCCCGGAGTTTACACTGAGGTCCAATTAATTCAAGCTGGTATTGACAGGGAAAGATTGGCGGGATCTGCATCTTGGACCGAGTTAGTCACTGGTCAACCAAAGATTTTGCAAAGAGTTTTGGTTGGTTTGATGTTACAATGTTTGCAACAATTGACCGGTGACAACTACTTCTTCTACTATGGTACCACTATCTTCCAAGCCGTTGGATTAAATGACTCTTTTGAAACCTCCATTATTTTGGGTGTTGTTAACTTTGCATCTACTTTCGTTGGTATTTGGGCCATCGAAAGATTTGGTAGAAGAGCTTGTTTGTTGGTTGGTTCAGCTGCTATGTCTGTCTGTTTCATCATCTATTCTGTCTTGGGTTCTGTTCACTTGTATATTGACGGATACGATGGACCAACCCGTAAACCAACCGGTAACGCCTTGATTTTCATTACCTGTTTGTTCATTTTCTTCTTCGCATCCACTTGGGCCGGTGGTGTCTACAGTATCATCTCGGAAATCTACCCTCTTCGTATCAGAAGTAAGGCCATGGGTATCGCATCTGCTGGTAACTGGTTATGGGGTTTCTTGATCTCGTTTTTCACTCCATTCATTACTAGTGACATTCACTTTTACTACGGATTCGTCTTTACCGGTTGCTTGATCTTCTCCTTCTTCTTCGTTTACTTCTTCGTCTATGAAACCAAGGGATTGTCTTTGGAAGAAGTTGATGAATTGTATGCATCTGGAGTCTTACCATGGCAATCATCTGGTTGGGTACCACCAAGCCAAGAAGACATGGCACACAACACCGGCTACGCTTCCGAGTCTAAGCCTATGGAAGAGCACGTTTAAAAAAACCTGTATAATAGAAAGCACTTACGACAATTAATGCAATACTTATCTGCGAAGTAGATCTGGAACGAATTTGTATGTTTATTATGACGCATGCGAACAAAATAGTTTTTCCGACAAACAGTAAGATCTGCATCTTATGCTAATAGCAATCAAACTTGCAGAACGATCTGCACAGATGAAATAAGATATGTCACGATGGAATTAATGACATGTTCTTGGCAAGCGCTACTATCTTCAAGGATGAAGCTCCGGGTAAGGTTCCGGGTAAGGCTCCGGGTAAGGCTCCGGGTAAGACTTCGGGTAAGGCTCTGGGTAAGGCTTCGGGTAAGGCTTCGGGTAAGGCTTCGGGTGAGGAATTACAATTATGGATTCATCAATATGTTGGTGCACTTCTGTTGCTTCCTTGAAATTGATATGGTCTAGTGTGCTTAACACCGACGTTCTCCGCGATCCCGGGGTTAACTTTGAATTACATGCAGGGCAATAGTAGAGGCGTCAGTGAAAAGGAATATGGTGTATGAGAGGCTGAAGCACCACCACATGCAAGATGAGGTTATACAGCTCCACAAAGTGTGTATCCTACAAATGTGGAGGAAGCTTAAAAAGTTTGTAAGATTTGTTCACATTTTTGGATAAGGTTACTTTTCCAGGTACGTTCCAAAGCTTTTGAATAATTATAAGAATTTTGCAAAATTTGAGTACAATCAAAGAATCTCGTGAACATAATCCGGGTATTCTTACGTATCAACTAGCCCAAACATATCTTCAAAGTAACGATGAACACGTCACCCCACAATATCGATAATTTGAGCTTCCTTGACCCGAATTGTGAATTTGTACTGTTTCACATGGGCCCATAACCATTAAGTAATTGAAATCTAAAATCACGAGTCGAGCATCGTAAACCAAAATCGGGTGAACTGGCACAGGCTTATCATGAGACATAAAGTTAGATCTATTCGGAATTTGATGCTATTGATTATATGAGGTAGTATTAAGAGTCATAGAGTTATTATACCATAGTTATTATCATAACACGATAACTTAGTTCTTTGGAGAGAAATTAAAGTTGTAACCGTCCAAGTCGTGAATAAGCATACCAGCAATGGCAGCAGAGATAGAAGTACTGATACCACCACTGAGTAAAGCGGAGATGATAGTGCTTGCAACATCACCAGTTCTGGATCCTTGGGTCAAAGTGTTCAAAACACCCAAAGTAATACCCATAGAACCCAAGTTTGCGAAACCACATAAAGCATAGGTGGCAATCAAAATACCTCTCTTAGACATAGCATTGTATGGAGCTTCGTTAACCAACATAGAGTAAGCAACGTATTCGTTTTGAATGAATTTGGTTGCCAACAATCTAGAGACATGGTAAATTTCATCTCTTGGAACACCCAAAAGGAAAGAAACTGGGTAAAGAATGTAAGAGAATATCAATTCCAAACTAAGATGGTTAATACCCCAGAAGTTACCGAACCAAGTCAACACACCGTTGAACAAGAAAACTAAACCAATGATACACAAACATTGGGCCAACATGGTACCAGCAATTCTTAAACCAAGAGTAGCACCTTGCGAGAATGCCTGCAAGACGTTTCTTGGTCTGTCGGGGTCAGATTCGTCATGTGAATTTTGGATATTAAAGGTACCAGCAGAAACAGGAGTTTCAGTCTCGGGGAATCTCAATTTAGAAACAGCCAAACTTGCTGGAATAGACATAACACAAGAAGTGACCAAAGCTTCAGCATTGAGGCCCAAGCCAATGTAACCAACCAAGACAGCACCGGAAATAGTGGAGAAACCAGAGCACATGACTTGATGCAATTCGGCCTTAGTTAACAAAGGTAATAAGTCCTTAATCAAAACGGCACTTTCACCAATACCAATGAAAGGAGATGCAGCAGCGGTAACAGCTTCAGCACCAGAGACATTCAAAGACCAGAAAAAGAAGTAAGCAAACTTACCAATGGCCCATTGGATAACACCGAAGTAGTACCAGATGTGAACAAAAGCAACGAAGAACATGACAGCTGGTAAAACAGAAAAGAAGAACATACCGATGTTTGAGGTCTCAGTATCGGTTAAGAATGCAACACCATTTCTAGCGAATCCTAACAATTCTCTTGCCAAAGTCGAAATAAAGTTGAAGATGTCGTAACCGGCTTTGGTTCTGAGAACGAACAAGGCAACAATAAATTGCATCAACATACCACCAATAACGGAACGCCAGACTATCTTAGATCTGTTGTTAGAAGTAATCCACAAACCGAAAATGGCGACAATAATTCCGAAGAATGAAACAGCACGGTCTTTTCTTAAGGAGAACTCAGTCTCACTTGGGACGAAGGCACCAAGTAACATAACACCAACGGTAATGGTTGCACCAGCAATCAATCTGTACGCTTTCGTTGGAAGAAGTTTGCCGTAAATAATATCAGTACAATAGTTCCAAACAAATTGGACTTTCACAAACATCCAAACCAAGATTCTGGTGTGAAAAGTGATGAGCCTGATCATGATCATCAACCAAAGAATAGTTGGAATCAACCATTTTGGTCTAGTTCTCTCCTGAATGATAATCGAGAGCCACCATGCAGTGAAGAAGCATCCGACAAAAATGCTTATGGCAAGCTTGTACCATGGACACTTTTGTTTTAGTTGTTGGACATAACTTCTTGAGCTTTGTGGAGTCAAGGCTGGTTCACAAACTTCGTTCTCATCAGAGAATTCCACTTCTTTCTCTTTAATGGGTTCATTACTTGAATGAATCGATGGAGCACTCATTTTATCAGCAAATCAATGGATATGTATAAACTTGAATTATAATAACTAGTGTAATTTTCACTAGTGTACTGATTGAAGGTAATTCTTGTGTTTGTATTGCATACGCCAACTGTAGCAATGTTTTGCTTGTACACTTCCAATGGATTGTTCTGAAGAATTTTACAGGGCGAATTCTTACAGTTATATATGACATTGCAGGTAAAATATTCTCCAGGTGATGATCGTCGGACATTAACATTTTGCATTTGCGGAGCGAATAACACGCCTCGAGTCAAGAAATTTTCTTATCGTGCTGCGAAGAAATTTGGTCTGCGAGTAATAGTGAGTTAAGTCTTTTCAAAGAATTTGGGCTCAGTGTTCGGTGGAAAGAAAATCTGATCGATACGAAATCTATAGATATGTTGACCACCTGGATATTTGTCTTCCTCTCATTGATTATGCCTCTTCAATACCACATTTTAGCTTGTATTGCTCATGGTTGAAGTAGGTCAAATAATTAGAAGGCATCTTGACCTGAGAAAAATTTCTTTTTTCTCCCGAAGCAGCGAAGATAAGACGTCGTTTTCTTAGCCGTGATAGATGCGGCTAAGATTTTTATGGGCAGATGCGAAGAAGAGCCCTACCATCGATGCCACTTCCTGCGTTAGAAGCCAGCGAAAAAGTCATACTTCACCATCCTACTGTTCAAAATCTCCCCAACTACAATCTTGACTATTAAGCTCCTCATTTCCGATCGAAAAACAATTGATTAAGTCCCCTTAAGCTTGATGCGACGAAAATTACTACATGTATGCCTTGACGTGCTAAATAAAGTTTTGCTCTCCAAATGGAGACATATGCAATGTTCTCCACATGCCGAGCGAGAGGCTTAACCAGATGCATCGTGCATCAAAAAGAGTCCTAAAAAAGACGGATAAGTGAGTCGCACACGACATATATTCGCCTTACCCTACTATTTGTAGTGAAAATATGCGGGGCGATGTTAGAGTTTTATTCAATTATAGTAGTCGATAATTTAGAACGAGTCAAGAATTGAGCAAAAAGTCGAGTTCCTTGCAGTATACCTGCTAAAAAACAAACTTCCCAATCAATTGTAGCTTTTGGTTAATTTACGAATAAATGTTTTGATTTGGTGTTAGTTTCACCAGTGGTTCAAATATTTGAAAGTCTATGATGTACCTTTCAATTCGTGGATGCCAAAGTTTAGTGAACGAGTTCACATCGCGTCAAAGATACGGACTGCTTTGCCTTCGTTTAAGTAGTTTTCGAAATTAGTATCTGGCTGCCTATTGGTAATAATTCAATTGATTTATTGTCTGCGTACCACTAATTGAATTTTAATATGTTTTACGGAGCATTTATGATATTGATCTAGAGAGCAATTTGATTTTAAATAAAAAGTTTTAAAAGGAATAGCTCCATTAATAATGGCCCTGACAAAACAACATATTATTGAAGTTCTATCAAAAACCTGAAATTTTCTAATCGTTGATCCAAATAATATTGTTAAAGCAGAGATTCTGAGATACGAAGGAAGCATCTATTATAACATACAGAATTTTGAAATTGAATGCTAAATCATATACAAAAGTTGTTGTGAAGAACGGAATTAACGTAAAATCCTTATACTAGGTGTGCAAGAATGATACCAAACAAAAAGATCTTTGACATATCAGATCTTGGGGCGAAGTCATCATATGTGGTAACAAAAAGAGGTCCCTGTGGAACCACGGTAGAAGAGGAAAATGCAACTTGGGATGTGTAACTAGACAAAGTCGAAGAAGGATTCGACCGAGTGGTTGTGACACGTTCCTGCTCGAAAGTAGAACTGGATTTAATACTTGAACTAGAAATTGATGACGATGTGGATTGAATTGTTGAGGATTGAGATCCAGGACCAGCTGGAGTACTCTCAGTAGTAGTTTCTGTCACTGAAGGAATATCGTTAACATTGGTTGTAGTACTTGGGACCATATAGTGGGAGGAAGAGGTACCCGGACCATCAGTTGAAAATCTTGTATGGAAATTCGTGCTCTCAGTCGAAATATTGATTGGAGGCACTATAGATTGAGACGAACTTTCCTCACTAGATGAGCTTGGAATGGTTGGGACGACGATCGAATTTGACTGTGAGCTCGAAATAACTTCAGAAGAAATAATTGATTTAGAAGATGAGGTTGCATCTGAAGTTGAAAATAAGGTAGTTGGTGTAACAGTATTGGATGACGTTATTGAATTCGGTGGTACCAAAGTAGAAACTGAGACTATCTCACTATCGGCCCTCAGAGGTGGGCTAATTTCAGTAGATGAAGTAATAATGGGTGGATGAATTGTAGAACTGTGAATGATACTCGAATTCCAAGGACGCCTCACCGAAGACGAAGACCAAACGCTTGAGAACGAAGACAAAGTTACAGATGGGAATTCGAAGCTAGAAGAAACCGGAGTTTCGATGATCACGGTCTCCACACTATCTGATCCTGTATCGGTGGTGGTGCTTGGGAAACTGTTGCTCCAAGTGGTAGTGGTGGTTGTTCTAGGAGTAGGAGTTTCAATAATGATTGTTTCTATCCCATTGGAACCAGTCTTGGTAGTGGTGCTTGGTAAGCTGTTGCTCCA